>VCHN02000014.1:14148370-14212971 GCA_007115665.2 Sequoiadendron giganteum
AATCTTTCTTTAATCTGTAGACCAAATCAAATTGATCTGAAAACTAAAATCCTTCTAGTTGTTCCATGTATACCTCTTCTTCTAGCTCACCATTCAAAAATGCAGACTTGACATCCATCTGATAGACCTTGAAATCTTTGTGAGTAGAAAATGCTAGGAACATCCTTATAACTTTCATTCTTGCCACTAGAGAAAAAGTCTCCTAAAAATATGTCTTATATTTGTGAGTAACCATTACACACAAGCCTTACTTTGTTTCTAAACACTTCTCCATTCTCATTCAACTTATTTTTGAATATCCACTTTGATCCAATAATGTTTTTGTCTTTCGATCTTGGGACCAATTCCCAAGTTTGATTCTTCTCAATCTATATAAGTTCTTCTGTCATAGCTTACATCTAATGCTCATCTTTACAAGCTTCATTTACAGTCTTCAGTTCAATCTCAGAAAGTAAACACAAATATACCTCACCAAAAACAACTCTTCTTCTTGTCAATACTCCTTTTGTCTTATCTCCAATGATCTAACTTTCTGAATGATTAAAATGCACATATCTAGGTGTCTTAGGGGACACCATTGGAGCTTCTTCTTCTTCTTCATTCCATTTCTCTTGCTCATCCTGTAACACCCCTCTGTTTTGCTCTTATGTTAGATTAAGATGCTTTATTGTTAGATGTGATGCTGACCTTTCTGAGATAAAATTTTATGA
Organism: Sequoiadendron giganteum; assembly: GCA_007115665.2. Taxonomy (NCBI): domain Eukaryota; kingdom Viridiplantae; phylum Streptophyta; class Pinopsida; order Cupressales; family Cupressaceae; genus Sequoiadendron; species Sequoiadendron giganteum. The sequence continues at coordinate 14,149,081 of VCHN02000014.1, forward strand.
TGATTACCTAGGTTGTTATGTTTTAGACATTATGATGTTATGTTAGTCTGATGTTTATGTTAGTCGGTGAAGAAGAAAATTTATTAGTACTCATCAGTGAGTGCCTTGCTATATCGCAATTCTACGTCACGGTGTGCTTTCATATTTATACATGTTGGATTAATCGTGTAGTGTTACGCAGCTTTCAGGTACGGGCATCGGCTCCACCTGCATGTCAGGTTTGAGCGTGCCATGACCCAATGGAATTATTGATGGGAGATAGACTTGTCCTCTGTCCTTAGCCTTCGTTCTGAAAAGAACGAGTATCTATCATCACCCTTGTTGTCTTATCATTTGTTCGTCGCGTGGTTGTTGTCGTCTGTCTTTATTAGATTTGCTATCCTTATGTCAAGTTGATTTAAATTATTATAATGTTTTAATTAGCATTGCTTTAATGGATTAAATGAGTTAATCAAATTATATAAGTTATTTTTAGTTTATTACATGATTAAAATTAAAATAATAGATTATCTTGTTTTCGAAAAGTGCAATGAATTAGAAATTGATTTATTTATTCAAAGTTATCTTTCGAAAAATGAACATGAGTTCTGATCTTAAGTTGCATGTCATGTTTGACTATTGCATCTATTGATTGAATGCATGCATTGCATGTTGAGAAAAAATTAGAAGTTGGGAGTTGAAAATTTTATAAAAGGTTTTGAATGTTAGAAAACGGGGAAGTTTTTTTTCAAAACAAAAGGTTTTGGAGTTTAGAAGAAGAATAGAATCAGTTTTCCAATGTGATTTTCTGCATTTGGTTGGATTTTGGAAATTGATCAAGATGCTGCAACCTCATACAATTTGTGTATCTGTTCGTGGAAAGGAAAAGTTTTCTACATCATGGTTTTGCTGAATTTTTGTCTTCATCCACCCGAGATCTGGTTCCAGGTTCTTTTCTCGTGTTGTTCAATATCGTTTTCTATTTACTATGTTTGATTATATTGTTAAAATCTTGTCATCATACCAGTAAATTCAAAATGAATAGGAAACATTAGTAAACTTCTTATTTGAGATTCTATTTGAAGATCTACTTCTGGAAATTCAACCTTGTCATTCTGTTTTGGTTTGCCTTTGTATTCCTGTATTTTACCAAACATAGGTTGAACCCGATGAATAGCTTACTGAACTTAGGACATGCATGCAGATTGCATGTAATTCTTTTCTTGTTTGACCTCACCTCTGCGTATATTCACTCTGTATTGGTTGATTTTCTGAATCTTAAAAGTTATGGGTCGGATCTGTGTGATGTGCCTTTTGCTGAAATACAATATAATCTTTCTCTGTAAACGTTCTTTGAATACCATGATTATCATCTGCTTCAAACCTTTTCTTTGATCTTCCTCGCCTATCCTGCTCATGACTTTTGTTTCTCCTGTGTTGTGGATTGCTTGTTCCCTGCATGCAACAAAATTGTTCTCTCTCAAGCCGCGGCCTAATGTCTAAATTCGATAGACTTGTTAGTATCAGATTTACACCTTTCAACAGGTGGTACCTGATTCGGTGTTTATACATTCTTACCTTATCATCATAGTTTTATTAGTTCTGCTAAATGGCAAGTGTTGATCAAGCTTGAATCAATTGTAAGGATCAGCCTATAGTGTTATCTTCATTACGGCCATGGTGATTGCATTTATCACACGGGATATGAACCCACCTACCATTTCGTTCACTATCTCCTCATATGTTGAACCGCATGATTTTTCTAGTGAAGATTATCACTAAACTCTTGTTTGTGCATACATCATCGAACCTTCCTTGACCATGCAGTCTTTGTCTTCTTGGCGTGGCACGGATCTCCCCTCTGCTTCACCTTTATGTATTTTTGTTCTTTATTAAAAGAATCATGTGAATAGTGAGTCCATCGCTGGTTGCATGAATTGGAAATGATATTTCATCATTGAAAGCTTGTATTGGTGGTTTTGTCGCTGAGCCATAGTCTTGGGTCGGTGGACTGGCTGCAGTAGCATTCTATCCTAGCGTAGGGATCCGTTTAAATTTTAAGGAAGAAAACCAAATATAGGTAATTTAGTTACCAATTGCGTAGGTATCATTCTTGACATAAGTCAGTTATCTTTGTTTTGGTCGCCTTCTTTCCTGCTTCATTCGGCCACCATTGAATGGAATCTATGTGGTGAGCATCTGTAATTGCACCCATAGATTTATCAGCATTGTCTTAATTATTTTCTTAAATCTGTTGTCGGACTTTGTATTAAGCCATCATTGTTTGGTCGTCAGGACTCTTGCCTCATTTGGCCAGCAAGAGAAGGAACCTGGTTTGTGATGTGAGTCTGTAACTGCACCCATTGAATTAAACAGTGATGTCGTTAATGCCTTCTCTAACCTGCTATCGACATTTACTTTGGGAAAATGTTCAGTCTCTCTCTTCTTCCTGGTGGTGATTACATGTTGAATGCAAGCTAAAACAGTTACTCAAGTCTTAGTCATTTGTCGATATCACCCAGAATAGAGTCATCTGAGTTAAGTCTTATTTGGGTTAAGTCTATAATAAGACTTAAGTTTATATCTTTTATTTGCCATTAGAATATACGCGATAGGATTTAAATAAGATAATTCTTTTTAATATATTGTTAGAAGTTAGTCAACTTAAGTTATATTATTTAAAAATAAACTTTTGATTAAGTTAGTTTATGTTCAGAATTAGATATGAAATAGTGGCTTAGTTTAGATTGTTATAATTATTTATGGTTAAGTTTTATATAGAAAAATTTACTGTATAATTTGACTCTTAATTGGATAAACATAAATAAATAAGTGTTTTATATATGTTGAAATTGTGAATTGGAATTGTCAATTGAATTAGAACTAATTCGATTTAAAATATAAGATTATTTAGATGCATTAATACATTTAATTGTAATTTCTAGTTATTTTGTATTATTCTTGATTGTCGATATCATGTAAGATTGATTAAATTGTATTAATTATGTTGGATGTGAAATTTAAAATGTATTTAATGTAAAGATATTAAAATAATGGAAGGTTGATTTAAGAATATTGATATCACCTAGCCTTATGTGTGTAGTTTTGTTTTGTAAAGATTTCCTGTGACTTGGAATTGTCCTTTTATTGAGATAAAGCATGGCATGTTATTTTGGAGATTCTTTATCTTCAGTTCAATGTGATTATGTGGGTCATGCATGTTTTGTGTGCTTGTGATTTCATTGAGTACATTTTTATTCCATGACATGAGAATGTGATGGTTCATGGGTGACTTGCCATGCATGCCTTATGGTTTATTGAGTTGTATATGTCTTGGAATGCACTCGGCTGTCTTGAGTCTTTGTGGAGAGAATTTTTGTTGTGCATGTATTTTGGCTTAATTTGTTAGTCAGTTTGAGAATTTTGTACCTTGCAAGAGTGGCTTCTGTTTGGGGCCGGATCAGAAGTGGTCACATGGGTAACCTTTTGGAAGTATTTAATTATAGTAATGTCACTCTTGTCCTTGGGTTTCTGTTGTGTCTATCATTGCTACTGGGAGTATGTCTGTTGTCATATGGATCTATTGTCATTACGATGTCATGATTGTCGACCATATGTTGTATGTTGTCTCTTTTGTTATTTGTATGACTTGAGGACTTGTTCTATCTCCTAGCATGGGGGGTGGGCTTTCAAGCTCCACACGGTTGGGAGGAACGTGCCACAACTCCATTGGGTCCCCCTTTGATTTGTAGATTGTGTTGCGAGGTTTTTTAGTGGAGAGCTCGCAGTGGTTTCATTCTTTTGTTATAAGCTTTCTTTTTACTTTAAATTAGCTCTTGCAATTATTAATCCCCTCATTTGTTTTCGAGGAGGATTCTTGTTATTGTTATAGTTAGGTTTGATCTACCTCATTTGGAGAATTAGAATTGTAATCCACTTTTAAGATAATGTAATCTGGAACCTATTATATGTTATCCTAGTGTTAGAATATTTTATGCTTTGTAAGTATGTGCAATTAAATGTATGGTTAATATTTTAATAATGCTTTATGTGCAAGTGGTGTGTATGTTTGGTAATCGATGTAATCTTGTCACATTACCTTAGAGGTTGTTGCAATGTGTTGAGCATCTTCTTTGTTTATAATGCACTTTTAAGAAAAAAAAATTGTACACTTCTGTGTTGAGTTGCAACTTTCTTTAGGGTCTCGTGGTAGGGCATTACACATCCTTTTCATGTTCTTCCACAATTTATTCAATTCTTATGCAACCAGGTTCATCAGATACATCCATCAACATCAATTGAATTTTTCATTGCTTCATCAACCTTGACATTTGTGATTTATACAATCTTCCTCAGTATTTTATTGAAACATATGTAAGTTTTTATTTTAGTAGAATATACACGAAAATACCTTCATCACTTCTAGCATCAAACTTTCCAAATGTTTCTTCATCCCATCTGATATAACATTTTCTTCCAAATACTTTGAAATACTTAACAACGAGAATTATTCCATGTCATAGCTCATAGGGGGTCTTTGTACTATTTTATCTTGCTTGAACTTGATTGAATACATAAACAACAGTGTGAATAGATTCTCTCCAATAAACTTCTAGTAGACTAACCTCAATAATCATTGATCTAGTGGCCTCTTGAACTATTTTGTTCTTTCTTTCAAAAACTCCATTTTTCTAAGGAGTTCTCTGAGTAGATAACTGTCTTTTTATTCCATGCACTTCACAGAACATATTAAACTCATGGGAGATGAATTCACCACCTCTATCAGACCATAAGAATTTTATCCTCAAATTTACTTCATTCTCAATCATAGCTTTGAATGTCTTGAATCTATCTAATGCATCAAACTTCTCTCTAAGAAATGTAATCCATGTATATCCAGAATAATCATCAATCAAAAGCATAAAGTGCCTTTCACCTTGTAGATGTCTCACTCTTGTAGGACCACAAAGATCTGTATGAATTAAATCCAGTAGTCTAGTAGTAGATTGTTTCTTTGATCTGTAATGACTTCTTGCTTGCTTTCCAAACTGACAATTCCTACAAATAGCATTAACAAGCTTTGCAATCATTGGTAAATCTCTCATGGCCTCTGCAATAATCCTTGCCAAGTTATTAAAATTCATATGACACATTCTCCAATGCCACAACCAATTGTCATTAATATGATTCTTAGAGCATCGTCCATCAACACCTTTAAGTTGATAGATATTTCCTTTAGATTTATTTCTTGCAACAATCAATGTTCTAGATCCTTTCCTAATTTCACATCTCTCATCCTCAAATACAAGATTATATCCTTTACTTCACATCTGTCCAACACTCAAAATATTATGCCTTAAACCCTTAACATAGTAGACATCATCAGTATTATGATTTCCATCAAAACTTACTAAACCTATCCCACAAATCATAGCACCAGTATCATCTCCAAACATAACTAAGCCTCCATCATACTTTTCGAGTTTAACAAACATACTCTTATCACCAATCATGTGATGTGAACAACCACTATCAACAACCCAATAGCTATTTTCTTGTTTAGCATGTAGGGTAGAGATTACAGTACCTTCATTCTTCTCCTTCTCTGAAGGGAATTCCTTCACCTATTTTTCAGAATTAGTAGAAGTAGGTTCATCTTTTATAGCCAAGAACAAGCATTCATTGTCATCAAGATCTCCATAATCAGATTCTTCATCGGATATACTAGCATCCTCATTCACATAATATGCGTTTTTGATCTTCCTATCTTTCTTTTCTTTCTCATATCTTTGTTTATTCCTCTTAGCTCTTTCTGAAAACTTGAAGCATAATGACCTATTCCTTGACAACTAAAGCATTTAAAGGGTAACTTACCTTCATACTTGTCGAATCCTTTCTTCATCTTTCTCACAAAGTTAGCTTCTACTTCATCAAGATTTTCTTCTTCCGAATCCTCAGCTTTTGTAGCCTTAAAAGCAGTCTCTGATTTGGATCCATTTCTCAAATTTGGTTTTCTCATCTCATAATATGTCAGAGTTCCCAACAACTGATCTTTAGTGTAAGTCTTGTAATCTATATTTTCTTCAATAGCACATACATTTTCAATGTAAGCATTAGGGAGAGTTCTAAGAATCTTCTTTACAATCATGCATTCATCTATTGTAGGACCAAGTCCTCGCATTCCAACTACTACCTCATCCAATCTCTATATATAAACTTTAACATTCTCATCTTCACACATATGTAGGATCTCAAATTACATCTCCAAATTTTGCAACTTTACCTCTTTAACCCTTTCATCACCTTCATGCACATTTTCTAAAGCATCCCAAACTTCCTTAGCAGTCTTCAGATTTTGAACTTTAATCAACTCAGAATGAATAAGAATATTCTTCAAATTTTACTTCATCTTATTGTTCGCTTCATGTGCCTTGATCTCATCAGCTGTACTCGAACCATTAGTAGGAGGAGTGTAAGGATTCTTGTAAGCTTTCTCCACATCATATCCACAATACTCTAGATATTCTTTCATCAATATTTTTTCAGATAACATAATTAGTTCCATCAAACCTCAGATAATCATGAGTAACTTTTCCAACCATCTTGAACCTTCCTTAAGCAGTTAAGCTCTTCTCCAAGGAACCAAACTCTGATACCAATTGTTGAACCATACAACTGAGAGGGGGGGTGAATTAGTTGTAGTACATTTAAACCTTTTTAAAGCATTCACCGAAACTTAAATCAATCACAAATATTTAACACTGCTAAAATGATTAAACATTAAGTGCAAGTGCAAAAACTAAAAACCAACACACAAACACAGTAACACCAGATTTACGTCGAAAACCCAATGAGGGAAAAACAATGGTGAGGATTAACTCACACTATAGAGAATATCAAAATCGATTACAAAGGCTCACTGCCAAAATAAGGACTCATTGTCCAACAGGGTTAACCACCCATAGGGCTCACTACCATAGAGATACAAAGAAGATAAACGAGACATGTTATAGAGAGAAGAAAATATCAATGCAATAGAGATTTCCACCACAATTTAGTCAACCACTTGCAGACACGCATGAATGATGGAGTACTCCTTCAGCTCACTGCATCTGAAAACTCAAAATTTAGACTTTGCATTGATCTACCACACTCACATCACACACACCCACTAATTCACATCTATTTTGCATCTATCTGCTCTATTTATTTACACTTATTTTTTTGTACATATTTCCTCAATAACTCATCATGTATTTATACCATCTTCAACTTTGAAACATATCCAAAGTCGGTCATCCATCATTAAGTTTAGATTAGGTTGGTGCTAAAAAATCCTAGGGTGAAATTAGAATGAGGGCGACTGAAACACATGCTTGATGAGGACCCAAATAGGTCTCAACATGCTTCATCAAACCAGTGTAAAACAAATAAAAAAATTAAGCACACACAACCCTTAGCATGATCAAATCTTTCCAGGCACCAAAATTATCTTCAACATGATCATAACAACTTAACTCTAGAACCACAAGTCATAAGACTTAGCCAAAAGGAAATTTTGGGCCAACAACATTTCTCCCAAACCTCAGCCAGATACACATAAAACCACAGTTCACAACTGGTGAACATAACTCACACTTTACAATGACTCAGAATCCAAGAATCTGGATATAGTAGCTTCCAACAACCATGATCAACATATTTGAACCACATAAACATAGGAGAAAATCTTGGAGCAAAACCCGAAGCAACCACTAAACACCTACAACGTTTCTTCATTACAATTTTCTCAATATCCTCGACATATACAACCAATAACTTGCATCAATGAAATCAATGACAATAGCAACTAATTGATAACCAATTGACTAGTTGACATCAATGACAACACCTTCATTCTTGTGACAATTAAATTTTCTTTTGTACATGGGTACCTAACATGACCTCATAGTTTATACCCATCTTTATGTCATTTGCATAATAATCTGCTACTCCCTAAGTTGCACTTAAGGGGGGGTGTTGGTGTAAATAGGTGTTTTACCTATCTAGTCATTAGTAGATCTTATTTACATGTTAAGTTTACTTAGGTCCTAGGAGGTTATATTTCTAGAAGGTGTTAGTTATCATTATATCTTATCTTATCTTTTAAATTTTATCACATGTGTACTAGGTAGTTATGATAAGTAGTCTCATGTCATAGGATTAAAACACTTGTCATAATCCTATTTAAACATATGTCTCACCTTGGCTATATAACCAAGGGGTTCTAATACATTGTATATTGAATTCTATTGGATTTAATTCCATTGCAATCTTGAGCATTGCGTATTGATCTCTCTTGTGCTTTCATGAAGCTCCTTGATCTTGGGTGGCTATAATATTCAGCCAAATCCTGCATGGTATAGAGTATTCTATACTAACTCTTACATTCAATGTAACTAGATTTCCACAATCCATATGTAATTAATTTACTGCTTCTGGATTCGATTGTGTGCTCATTTTTCATCAGCAATTTGGATCACACTCAATGATCCATCGTCTCTTATTCTCTTTAGCTCTCTATCCTAATGATGGATCACTAAGTGTGATCCGAATCATTGATGAAAAACAAGCACACAATCGAATCCAGAAGCAAAAAATTAATAACTTACATTTTTTACCATACCTTTCCAAATTATAAACCCCTAAATTTATCTCTACATATAAAAATTCATTGGGGGCATTATATTCTATTATCATTTTTTCTTTTGGCTACCTATCAATTGCATCTTGTTTGGCTGACCTTTCTAGGGAGCCACATATGTGAGAAATATGTAGAAAACTAACCATTTAATGACTTGGATTAATCCCTACTTAGTAAAATCTCATACCCTTTAGATATATCCACTACTCATATATCAATATACTACTAAATATATGGATCTAAAGCTATTTGTATATGCAATGTATTTAGGTTTCCTAACATGTTTACCTATGTCTTATTCTAGTGATTAAATTTCTTGGTAGATTGATTTTTCTTAGTAAGCAGCTTTTGCTAGACACCAAGAGACATAACATTTCTAGATGATTATAAAGACTTACCAAATCTAAATTATCAAGAGGAGTGGTGGTGACTATACTCTTTGTTTGAAATATATATATGTATATCATGGACTTAATTTTATTATCTTTATTTATCTTTAGCATCAAAATAAAATTGCGAATTTCCTCTAGTGGACACAATTTATATATTTTTGAATGTTAGTAATAATGTTATTTTTTTAGGCGAAGCATTTATAGAAGATCTTAAGTAAAAATATTAACTTTATATTCCTTGAGATCCTCAACAATATTATAACTAAATTTGGGAGTCTTTACAATGTTTTTAATAGATAGTATTGATGATCTTTAATTTGATCATTTATGTGGAAATAGATTATTTTTGGCATCTATATCTAGGGGTTTCTATGAATTAGGAGGAATTGAGGCGGTATGTGAAATTTTAATCTTTCTCATTAATAGGTAATTCTTATTTTTCTTTTGGTATTATGAATAAGCCTAAATTTTATCTACATCATCATTTTTTCATTGTCTTCTTGGAATATAAATTTACGTCTTTATCCAGATTATTGGGATCTTGATCATCCCTTTTTGGAACAACCTCTAAGTTATCAATTTCTTATTGGTAGATACTAGACATTGATTTGTATTCTAAAAAAATTACCTTAGAATGAGCTACTATTTTGCGTAAATTACACTAAGAATTTAAATCGAAATTTACAAGATTCGTTAAGGTTTTAAAACCTACAGAGCCATGATTCAATTTATCTATTGGGATTGTAAAATCACCATTATTTGGACTTATATTGCACTATAATTTTTGTCTTTGTAGGTTGAGTCCTTTATTTTGAGTTGTATTCTAGTTTTGATGAATTTTCCTTTGTAATTGCATAAAATCATTTGATAATTTAATTTCCAAACTATTATAATGTTCTAATTTTCACTTGAGATTTTATTGTTGTTGTTGAGGATTCTACTCAAATAAAGTATGAGGGAGAGGAGTAGTAATTTATTGATTTAGTATTAGACTCCTATCACCTAGTGTATTGAAAAAAGAGCTATGTATTGATTTCCCATGGGCATAGCAAAATTATGTGTATTAACACCCTACTAATTTTTTCATGTGAGTATAAGAGTAAGACATACATGGTTTAGATTTGGTGGCTTGCATACCTAATTTTTCATAGGGAATGGGGCCATGGATCCCATTCAATAGTGGGTACTTATGATTAAACTAAACATATACCAGATTTGTTCCACTTGATTAGGTATTCCTAAATATATCAAGGATGGTGAAGACCTAATGGATCTAAGCCTTATAGGAAATAAATCATTCTATACTTTCATTTAATTAGCATATAATGATAATAAAGTGGTTATTGTAGTATCCTTTCTTCTTACAAATGCTACTATCATCAAATCAATTATCCCCAAAGAAGTTTTTATTATAATGGTTGCATCTTGATTGCAAGGAAACTTAAGATTGGTGTGTGATTTGTGAAACCTCATGTTAAATTTTTTCAAAGGCTCATTTTCTCCTCTTCTTGTGGTAGCAAGTTTATGATACAAAATTGGATCAACATGAATAAAAAATCTACTCAAGGAAATAGATTTTGATTGTGCCTAGTTTGTGATAAAATTTGTAAGTAACCCCAAGTAGTAATTATAAGCTTCAAGACCCAATATAAAGGGGAATAACCTAAAAACTACATCCTTGGAATGAGGTTGAAATTATTAATATGATCATTCATTGAGTATCCATATTTCATCTTTCAATAATATGACTTCCTTTTCCAAATAATATTTTTTACAAGACACTTTGATTATCATAATTTCCCTAACTTCTTCTATAACGAATTAGAAGTTTTTTGCTTAGATATATTCATTAACACAAAATATGAGAGATATATGTGAATAATACATTTATCTTTCTTATCAAATCTATTCATGTCCTCATCAATCATATCCATGGGTTACCTAAAGAAGACACTAAATACATTGATCTCTTTCTACCAAAAGATCCATTTTTTCATCCATGTATCAAATTTCTACCAATTTAAATGCTTAATCTTAGACCCTAAAGCACTAGCCATAGAATCAACACCATGCTACCTTTTATAAAATACTTCAAATTTTTCCTTTGTGACTAGACATATGCATACTATAATAAAAAAATTATGCTTAGTTTTTCAACACCACCAAGTTGGGAATAAAGTACCTAGTATAATCTACCAATATACTAGGATAGGGGAACTAATTAAGATTATGTGATTAAAGATAAACAATATTAAAACTATCCATTTAATAACATTGAAAGTAGCATATAAAATAGTATGCAACCACAAGGAAAACTTGTGATGCCAAATTATATGGGAAACCCTTATAGGAATAAAATCCACCACCAAAGTACCATCACAATTATACTATTCAAAGTATAAAGATTTAATATAATGGGCCTCTTTACGAAGTATCAATCTATGTGCTTATGTCATATCTTACTTTTGTAATCATAAATGGATTACATTAACCTCACATCCTAATAAGAGTATTCAACATATATCATCACATACACATGCAAACAAACCTTGATTCATAAATAAAACTAATTGAATATAGCTACTGAGACTAGCTCCTATAACCAATTATCTTAGTGGTGTAACCACCCCATTAAGTACCAACCATCACACAACTATAAGTTATAGCCATGATATGATGTCATCATGTTACAAATAATAACAAACATGAAATCTCCACATGGATAGTCACCATAGATATAAGTTGTTGTCACACCTTAGGGATCAAATATTTATTAGCCAGACACTCCTAGTGTGAACATGTCTTCCTGTACAACCACCATAACTATAAATAACCTTATGTAGGACAGACATATTCTTTAAAATTTCTTCTATCTATTTATTGTATTTTAGAACATCATTTAGAGAATAACAATAATCTTAATCATTATTGCATGTACTCTAGATTTACCACATGTGCACCTATAGAGCCATACTTATTTCCAATACCATTAAATTCAATGTACAGTTGTGTATTCTCCTTCAAATGGCTTGTAATTACTACCAAAACATCACATGTAAACAAAAATCTCTATGTTGAACCAAAATAAATGAAACTCATTACATCTTGTCCCATAGAGAATCAATATTATTCTAGTAGTTTACAAAATAAACTTTCTTTGAGAACACTCTTTAGGTGAATAGAACACATATATTCCAATATTTTTTAGGTTTGGTTTCTTATTCAATTTTCCTCTTAAGTTTCACTTATTAGGTGCTGGTTTAACATTGTACCTATTAATAAGTTTAATTAGGATATTATGAATATTTAATTATTTTTACTTATGTAGCTAGTAATGACGTGTGCTCACCTTGATTTGGTGTACACAAGTACCACCACTCTCTCATCACTCCTTGATTGATGGTAATTAAGTGCCACCTTTATTTGATCAAGGCCGCCTTTACCTTAGTTATACTCAATCATCTAATCTGCTAATTGTTACCTATTTTTAGTTTCAACTCAAAACAAGTAGAGCTGAATTGCATTCAACTCAGAAAGGTAAAACTAAAATTTTGCTGCCTACGTTTTCATCACATTTTGAGATTTGATTAAAAATGAATTCAAGTGTTATTTTGAAAATGTTTGTAACAGAGAAACTCTTAGGTTTGCAAAGTAATGTTGTTTTATTCATATTGTAAAAGCTGAAGTCCCACACAAGCCATGGGAGTAACCTGATTTGATTTTTTAATCAAATGTTGAATACAAGAAGGAAATGAACATCACACAGCTGAAAATAAAGTAGGAACAAGGAAAGAAGGTGATTCATCATTGCCTGGAATGACGAACCATTGTCGAAGTTGTGCTGATATTCATCCAGCTGTGGTGTCATAGTCAGCTCCAGCTTTGAGATTTACCTGCAAAATTGTGAAGGGTAGCATTAAAGAAATGAAAAATAAAATTCTACCTTATCCCTATGCTACCAATAGAAATGTAATATCATTCTATCATGCATTCACCAGATGATTAACCAAGAAAAGCAGAGCATTAGAAAGAGCAATTAAATCTGTTATGTTTACTAATTGGTTTGCGTCATGTGCAAAAACAGGAAATGCAATGTTGTTGATTCTCAGTTTTAGAATGAGTGGGGTTAAATGTGGCTCCCACAAGGGTTGAGCCCAGCTCATCATAATAGGCAATATGATAATGAAAATCTGCTTTGTGTTATGCATATTTTTTCCAAAATTCAGTACAAAAGGTATGCAAAGAGTAAATGACAACAGTGCTGCATTTAAGTTCATTTTCAGAATGCATTGTTTGCAAAAATGCCAAAGTATTTTTCTTATCAAGCTTCATCATCAAGCTATCACATATTTCAAGGTTTGTAGCCATATGAATCATAAAAAAAATAGTCATATTGTCTGCATTCAAACTTTTACCAGTCATCTAATTGCCTGTTGCAATTGTTAAGAAATATTGCATAATTATAAATGGAGAACTCATGGTTTCAACATGTTTATGAAAATGTCAAAATAGCAAGGATTTTCAGGCCATGCCCAGATTATGAAGTTATGCACTGTGATGCTCATTTTCTATTCATTTCCAGTCAAGTATATCTCTATTTTGCAAGAAAATGGGACAGCGTTTGTAATCAGCATTGTGAGGTATCAGATGAGAGAAGATAACATCATGTATTCATGGTGCCAAAGTTAGGAAACTAACACAAAAGAGATGCAAATTTACTATGGTTTCCAAGATACCCACTTTGGGTTTTTTATAAGTAAAAAGAAAATGCCTAAGATACATCAAGGGTTGAGCCCAGGTTAAAGTTTCAGTTTCTTTTTCAGAGAATGAGGAGAGTTCTTCAAGTTTTGTTGCATAGGAGAACAAAATCAAAACAAGGAATTCATGAAGTTCGAATTTCTTCATATGAAATTCATCAATTAACTAATCCCATGGCGGCCAAGCAAGAAGATGACAAGACACAGCACAAACAAAGCCACAAAGAAGCAAAATCATCAAAAAATGCATGATACAGCAATGGTGCGACTTGTAAAAGCCTCTAAGAGCTTAAAAATCAAAGAAAATTTCCAGATTTAGCAAAGAATCAGACTTACCAAGCAAAGAACATTTATAATCTGTTGAAAAATGGCGCTCAAGAGCAAGAGTCTTCATCTCCCATGGCGTCCAAACAAGAAAAGAAAAAATGCAGACTTCAATGGCGCCCAAGGCACATTTCCAGCAGAGATTCCCAAATGGCGCGGCTAGGGTTCAAGTGGCGGCGCCCAGCACAACAAGAGAGCAAAATGAAATGAAAGCCTTTCATTTCATGTTAGGGTTAATACCCTAAGGAATTCGATGAAGGAGAGAGAGGCTTTTGCCTTAAGTTTTTTTTTTTTTTTTTAAAATTCACTTCCTTCCTTCATGCGTGGCTTTAGTTATGCCTTCTTTTTTCATTTTTGAAATCTTTTAAGTTCCTCAAAGCTAAAGTCATGTGAAGCCTTTTTTGGCTTTATGAAAGCTTTTATTTTGCTTTATTTTACAAATTTTAAATAATTCTATTTAAGTGGTTGTTATTAATCACTTTAAATGAAGTTATTTATAAAATGTAAATTAAAGGTTAGGCATTTATTTATTTTTGCATTTTAGTCCAATTGTAAAATATTTATTTAAAGTGGTAATTATAAATCACTTTTAAATAAATATTATTATTAAATGCAAAAATAGAATTTCAAGTGAAATGTATTTCATTACTTGCATCAAATGTAAATCTTTATTAAAATGATAAATTATAAATCATTTTAATTAAAGATATTTAAAATGCAAGAATGAAGTGTCTTAGATATTTATTAAAATGATGGATCAGGAAGTCCTTCTACTTGCATGTTTTGTCAAATTGTAAAGCTTTATTTTAAAGTGATAAGTTATAAATCACTTTTTAAGAAATGTTTTGAAATGCAAGTTGAGGTCACATTTAATGACATTTATTATGCAAAGACTTAGTGCCAAGGATTATAAATATATTTGCAATGCAAGTTGAAGTCATTTAATGACATTCAAAGACTTAGTGCCAAGTAGTCAAGTCCAACATTAAAGCAAGCTTGCTCAAAGTATGCAAGTAGTGGAGACTTTGGTGAAGCCTTGTTCAAATCAGGGGTTAGTGGAGGTTTTTTTGGCCGACCTTGTTTGGAGGAGATTTTGACATCACATTGGATTTTGGACCCAAAGTCCAATTCCGAATTTTGAGAAGGCTTTTCCTATAAAGTCTTGTTCTTCATTCATTGTGAAAGGAGGGGAGTTCTTAGTTTTGGAGATTGCAGAGGCATGTTTTTCAGACTTTGTAACTCATGATATTTTGGCAGATGTAATGAAGATCCTCATTTTTCCTCAATAGAAAGTATTTTTCCTTCACATACTTCTCTTTGTTTCTTAGTATGGGTTGTGAGTTGCAAGATAAAATTATGTGTTACCCTTTATTTTATCAGATTCCTTCCATGTTGGATGCAAAGAAATTTTTATGTCATGGTGCAGGTCTATGTTAGAGATCTCATTTTAGGCTTCTATATTTGTGAAAACATTGTTTTTTTCCTTGTGTTTAAGCATTAAAACAGTCAGAGCCTTACATAGAATCATTTTTGCAGACATAAATTTATGTGTTGTGAGATTGTTTTAGTTCTTTTGAGCATTTTTTGTGTGATTCTCAGCAAGCTTTTGCCAAAATCCTTATCTTTGGTGTTTCACCTTATTAGTGATAGATTTTCAGTTTCAAGTATATCCTTCTTTCTACCTCTTTTCCTTCTCATTTCACAGTTTTAACCAGAAAATCTAAAGGGAACCAGCCCATAATCTAGAGGTTCACTTCATTCCCTAGTCACCCACAACCTTGAAGTGTTCCAATGTGTCAGTAGGTTGCTTAAGTTCATAGCTTTGGCAAGGGTGAAAATCTTATCTGACAACACTAATTAATAGTCAAACTCTTGACCTCTTAGCTCTATACTAAATTAACTCACCTCTTGATTAGGAGTGATTGTGAATTTAATCATGAAATCTTTGAAATATCTTCACCTTATTCATGCATGTATATGCCTATATATTTGTATACTATCTTATATATGAAATCTTTTAACATCCTCAATATTATAATAGTTGATATTTGTACTCTATAATTTTAATGTGTTTTCTTGTATTTTATGTCACTTGTATTCATTCATCTAGATCTAGGCTTGTATATATATTGTTATTTAATGTTACAAAAATCATGAGTAGAAAAAAAGTTTTTCCACAAGTTCCTAGTATTGACTACACTATGACCTTTGCATCTATTTCGGATTCTAGATGCCTAGATTTTTCCACCCTATTTTTTTCACCTTTTATCATTAATCCTACATATTAATTCATCTATATAATTTTTATAAAAATCACCATTTTGATTAATTAATTGCACCATTTATCCCATTGTGTTCTATTAGCTAATAAATCATTAATTAGTTAATTAATTCTTAATTAAATCTATTTCAAATAATTAATTACACTTTATTTATTAATTAATTAATCCATTTGTTACCCTACTAACGTCACTTCATAATTAATTAATTAATTTCTATTTAAATCTATGCACAAATAATTGATTAATTACATAAATAATTAATTAGCTAATTTATTAATCATAAAGACATCTATATACAATTTGAAACCATAATTCCCTAAATAAGAGAATAGACAACACACTATTAAAAAATTGGCAAAAGATGTCTTACAAAAAAAGGAAAAATGCACGAGTCCAACAATGTGGGTGAAGGAAATGCATGCACGGAGCTCTTTCAATGCAAGAAATGCACCCCCTTCATCTCTGAAACTCTGGAACATGGGCTATGATCTCCTAAAATTTCTTTAGAAGACCTTGATGCAAAGGGAAAGCTCTTGCAAACACTACGGACTTTCAATGACAAAGAAATGTGAACCCCACAATTGTCTATCCAAGGTTATCTGACCTTTCAATGGTGGCTTCTAACAATACCCTGTTTACTACTCCAAAAAAAAATTATTCCACTAGACACAAACCCTCAAAGGAATCCGAATTCACCTTTCTTTTGCACTCTTAGGTTCTAAAATCATTAAACACACTCCAAAGGCTTCTTTCTCACTATTCTTGGCAGTGGTTAACTTCAAAATAAAGCAATTCCATAGAACTCTCAAAGAAGTGGGGTTTCAAACAACCAAGTGACAGTAAGAACACACTATCTTTCATAAGTCACTCAAAACAACGAATTAACACTCCTCATTTTGGAAAATCATGCAAAATAATCTACAAAAAAATTATGCCAAAGCTTATATTTTTTCAACAGCTAGAAAACAAGGTATAGATTTTTCTTGGGCATTGGAAACCCTAGGTTTGTCACTAACCCGTGAGCACTATTTTCATCATAACGTGCTTATTATAACATGAAATTAAACCAAATAAATTGCATTAGAATCTCAAAATAGAGCTCTACACTTCCACCCACCTTTAAACCATGTAACAGGTCGTAAAAATCCATACCAAGCTAGTTTATTGTTGTTTCACAATAAAAACTATCACAAAAGTGCAAAATAACAGGGTATTTTATCAAATCTTGCTCCCAATACTTCTTTGAGTGCACCCTTCTATTGATTCAGCATCAAATATTTTCAAATATAGTTACACACGAGCATTTAGTCCTTTTTCCTACAAAACCTAATGACTATGTCATAAAATTTGACAATTTGTGCTCATTTGTGCAACCTTTCCCATGAACTAAGAAACAAATCAACCCAAAAGACCCTTACATGAATTCCCATGGTCCTTTTAAGACCTTATTAGACCTATGAAAACAAAAAACAAGAGTTTAGGACAATCCCAAACCTTGTAACAAGACAAAATCTACCTAGAAATTCAAATTTACAATTTTGGTGGAAAACTACATAATTTGAATTCTAGGTCTAACAAAGCTATCTAAACCACTTGAGATGATTCTAATGGATCTCTCAAGACCCCTACAAACACAACCAAAACTCCTAACAACCTAAAGAAGCATAAAAAAACCATTGAGAGTGATGCTCCTGCATCAGACCCCTTCAACATGCCCTTAGGAAATCCTAATGTCTTCCTTTGCTAAATGTTTTAATGAAGCAAAGAAAAAATATTTGTCCTTTACTTTAGGCACCTAAGTTTAGATAAACTCTTCATTTTAAATCTTTTATTTATTTATTTTCCATTACAAAATTCTATCTTTTCTTTTAAAACACTTTAAAATTTCAACAATATCCTCAATAAAAGTGCCTCTAGAGCAAAAGTGTCAACAATTACTTCCAATAGAAATCAAGCTATCTATCATCCTAACCCATAAGACATATTATAAGTAAATAAACTTTGGTAATTTTCATGAGTACTACTTATGACTACCAAAAGTAGAAATATGACACAAAGAATGTCTAATAAAATCTAATAGAACAAATTGATTTTTCTCATGTTAATTAAACTAATTTTGTAAACAAAATACAATTGACTTGTTTAATCATAAAACACAAAATATAATATATTTAAGTGTAAATTTTTGCAAGAAATGTTTACCAAATAGTTTAAAACCACATACATAATTTAAAACCACCTACATAAAAATAAGAAATACTAAGATCCTTGTTAATATTTTCTTTATTTTTTTTCACATAAATAATCAAATAACACAATTTTTACAAACAATTTATATTGATTAATCATTTTCTATATTTTTTGAAAGTAACCCTACCTCAACCTTGTAAAAATTTATATATAAAATGAATAATCCAAATAATCAAGTAGAAATAAAAGTCTTTCACTTCATCCATAAAAAGCACCTTCAAATTCTTTAATCTTCAAATTTATTTCCTTTCATTCTCCTTTTTGCATAATAAAAGGTTGATAATAAGAATGAGAAGAAGTAGAATTAAACAAAAAAAACTTATTATTTTCCCTTTTTTCTTTTTTAAAAAGTCTTTTTTTTTCCTTCTCAACACTCAATTAAAATTTAGAAATAAAATAATATACAAAATTATCTTCTTAACAAAATAGAGATAATATTGAAAAATAGATTTTTCTTTAGAAGAAACATTCAATAATTGTATAATAAAAAAGAGAAGAAGTAGAATAAGAAGAAAAAGAAAAAAACTTTTTTTTTTCTTTGTTTCTTTTTTAAAAAGTCTTTTTTTTTTTCTTTCTCAACACTCAATTAAAGCTTAAAATTAAAATAAAATACAAAATCATCTTCTTAACAAAATAGAGATAATATTGAAAAATAGATTTTTCTTTAGAAGAAACATTTATTCTCAAGTATTAATCTTCGGCTCACACGCTTTATGGGTTTTGTTTGGCTTGTTGGCTTTCAATTGAATGGTAATTGCAAGGGTTTTTTTCGTTCGGTTTTTGAGGAAATGGGAGGTGACAAGAGCAGAATTGAGCCGCATTTTTGTGCGAGCCTAAGGAAAAAGAAGAAAATTTGGATTATCCTCCAGAATGGGAATTTTATGCCGTTCTTAGAAAGGTTGCATGGGCATGACCCGAATGCTTCGATGAAATTCATTTCTCGTTTGCATAATCACAAAATTCAATTTAAGGGCTTGGAAGTTGATATCAATGAGGAGATGATTGCTACTATGATTGGGTTGTCGATGGTTGGTTGTAATTTATTTAAGGATAAGAAGAGCAATGAGGATGCTATGGCTCAATTTTTCAAAGATGACGAACATAAAAAACTCGTCAAAATGGAAAGTTGGGGCTATGAGCGAAAGTCTCTCAAGAAGGTTTGGGTGAATATTGCGGATCTGATAATGTGGTTTGTGACATTGGAAGGCAGGTTCGCTGCAATCCTTGGCCATAATTTTACTCTTTTAAACCACTTCAAGCATGGGTTGTTTATTTCCTTTTTGTTTTTTATGTTGTCGTCCATGAAGGTCTCTATATATGCTCAATTAAAGAACAAGAGGGTGTCGGTGCTCCATGAGGGTCTTATTCTTTTAATCATGTAGCATGTTAAAGCCCTTGTCCACGTCACTGATATTAAGGGTAAGGAGCGGGTTCTGAGCATAGATTATGGCTCTTCTGGCTTAGATACCAGCATTGCTAAGGAAGAGGAGTGGGTTGAAGAGGATGAGGGTCGGTCCCCAGCCCCTGTGGACACATCCTCAAAAAATAGGAAGAAGGGAAGCCATAAAAGAAAACAGACAACCAAGATTCATATTTTGAATGAGTTGGGCTCTGATAGTGAGGAAACGGAGGTGGGCTCTGATGATTCCACTCCCAAGAAAATTTCTTTGGACGTTGGCCAGGATGACATGGAGGTGGGTGGTAAAGAGGAAGGGATTCAGGAGAATGTGTTGAAAATGGAGGAAAAGGATAAGCCAAGAAGGGTTTCCAAATGCATAGCCAATTTGAAGAACCAGGCCTTGAAAGAAATGGTTAAGGGGACCACAATGCCCGATGAGGAGAAGGCTTCTAAAGAGAAAGCAGTGGAAATTGATGAATCCTCGATTCACAGCTCTCCCAATGTGGATTTGGAAGAGGAGAATAAGGTTCAAGAGGAGAAGGATGCTAAGCAGAATCATGTGAAATCGGATCCTCTAAAGATAAATCCCCTTTCAAAGGACTTTTCCTATTTCAATGATGATTCTACCTCTATGTTTGAGTTGCTTGATATGGTGAAGGCAGGGCCACTGGTACATTTAAATTAGCAAAATGGACTCTTCAAGAATTTAATAAGATAAACATTAAAATAAGGGGTTTGAAGGAGAATTTGAAGAATATTTCAAAAGGCTCAGCCTTAGATATTTTGATTGACAGAATTGTGGATCTTGAGGGGTCATATCATGATTCCAAATCCCTATGTGAAGAGTGATTGGCTGGGTTAGAAGCCAAAATATTGGACACCAATGCGGATATAAAGAAGCTTCTCCATGCTTGTCACATTTCAGTAAAGAATACTGTGGACTCGTTGGAAGTCTTGTTTCATAAAATTAGTGAGCTCGGGGAGGACCAACTGTATTTTTCTGAGTTAATGGAGAAGGAACACTCAGCCAAAGGTAAAGGGAAAAAAGGTGTGAAAGATGATGGTAAAGGCCCTATTGTTAGAGGGTTTGTTGACCTAAAGAAGTCCTTTGAAGATAAGAAAAAAGAGTTTTTGGACATGATTGAAATGCATAGAATCTAGTAGCTTGAGGTGGCCAATACCTAAAGAAATATGAAATAGTGTCCTGTGTGTTTATTTGTCTATTAGCTGTGTGTTTTCCTATTGTTGGGTCTCGATTTATTTCCTATTGTTTTGTTGCTATTGGGTGTTGCTGCTAGCTTACTTATTTATCTTTCATGCAACATTTTGTTTCTTCGGTTGTGTTGGGTTTTGAGATGTTGCTGGTGTTCTACTGTAGTATCTCTTGAGCAGAATTGTGTACCTTTGGTTGTAAAGGGTTTTAGGTTCCTTGAAAACCTGATTTTCCCATATAATCAAAACATTCAATAATATTAAAAATTATATATATTTGATTATTTTTTATAAGAAGTTTATTTTTTTAATTTTATATATAAATTATATTTTCTAATTCACCAATAATTTATATAAAGTTTATTTTTTTAATTTTATATTAGAAATTATATTTTCTAATTCACCAATAATTTATATAAAGATTACTTTTTTAATTTTATATAAAGTTTACATTTTTAATGATGATGGGAAACAGGATATTTTACATACCTTGCTTCAAATGTCTTATCATCCTGGCAATATCGTGTTGGTATATGTTTTCAAGATTAAGCATATTTTGTAATGATTCTTACACTTAAAGCTCCAACACAATGTTTAATTACTCATATGGAGAACAAAATATGGTGTCGCCACACATATCACAACAGGGACACTTGTTCACCACTTGAAATTCTGGTAGGTAACTTATTTTCTCTTTGTTGTATGGAGCATTAATTTTCTTTGCGCTAAAGGAGATCTTGCATGAGCCAACCTACTTTGTTGGGTTTCAACACACTTATTCATGTTGGCTTTCATGATGAATTTTTACTTGTTCTTCATGGCTTTAAAAGGCGGAATTTGGTGTATGATTTTTCTCACAAGCGCTCAAGGAAATTGGATAGCACCAGTTTGTAAGCTTGAAGTGTTTGGCTTTGTCATCATGTTGTCTCGACCATGGAATCTTAGGATTCGATGTTCAACGAAGTGGGGATAATGTTCGTTTGAGGAAAGTATTTCCCATGAAAATTTGGCAACGATTTTCCAAATTGACTGCTCCAGGGTTGAAGAATCGGTACGTTCTATTATGGGTTTTGAATTAACCAACCCGAGAGCTAGGCATTTGATTTTTCCCTCTCAAGTCTTGTCTGTGTTTTTATCGAATACCCTGGATCTCCTTCAATCTCTAGTTGAGTTGGAAGTAATTATTTCTAAGTTTGTTAAGCCCCAATTCCTGGATGGTGAAGAATTACTTCAAGTTGTCCAACAATACAATGTGTTTTCTAGTGATGGGTACCTGGGTGATTTATTCCCTAGAGAGTTTTTTAAACATAGGTTGGGGTTTGCCAAAATCTTTGAAGCCATAAGGCTAAAGATATCAAGTTTCCACAATCCATAAGGCTAGCCTTGCAGTTTAAAAATGATAGTATTCTTCTTAAGGCCTTGGGAAGGAATTCTCGACGCGTATGTGTTACAATGAATTTTGACATCAAAAAGAAGTATTTGCAATTTCTTTTATGTGTGACCATAATCCTCACCCACCATGAAATATAGCTACTTTTGGTCTTGAGGAGGGTGGTTCGATGCTTGCGCCAAAATGTGTTAAGAGAGAGGCAATGCCAGAGGAAGAGGTTTTCCTAGAGGAAAATATTGAAGAATTTTCAGGAAGAGAACAACGCACAAGTATGGCTAGGGCTCGAGTTCATCAGATAGAGGCAACGTCGGGCAAAGATATGGCTTCAGTGGAAAATTTTGTTGGTTATTCAGTTGGGGATCATTTTGCAGCTGTGGCTAGGGTCGAAGATCACTATGTGTCTCATGTTCGTGTTGGTTTATTCTCTCAGGAAAATTGTTTGGTGAAGACAACTGAAGGGAAAGATGAGAATTTTGTGCATGAAGATGACGTTATGGAAGAATAATTTGATGGTTTTTTGCAGATAACCAGTTTTGTGCTTTAAGAAAGGAATGTGGTGGAGCAGAATGTCATAGTCTATTGTTTTTTGTATATTACCACTTTTGTTCATAAAAGCTTTCCTCGATAATGAACTATGCATTTTTTTGTAATTCTGATATGGAGAAGACACAAAGTTACTTCAGGATATATGCCATGAAGACAATAGCATACGTTTGGATTGTAAAAGCATAAGTAGTGTTGCTCTGAGGAGCTGATAGCTAGATATCATATGTTTAGGTTGATTCTACATAATTATTCTGGCAATATTAAAAAAAAATTGCCTTTTGTTTTTTATATTATACATGTAATTGCAATCTTATATATAATATATATATAGGCCCTGGCGCCTTTTATAAAAAATAAAAATTATATTAGAAATTATATTTTCTAATTCACCAATAATTTTTATATATATATAAACTATTTTCTTTTTCTCTTTAAAAGAAATGAAATACTATAATAATAAATAAACATAATTATATATATAATTAAAATCTTTTATTTTTCTCTTTAAAAGAAATGAAATACTATAATAATAAATAAGAAGAATAATATTATCCACTCATAATTATCCAACACTATTTATTTTTAATTAATTAATTATTCTTGTATTTATTAATTATCATTTTTTCACATACTTGGATTAAAAAATGAAATATTACAATCCCAAAAATTAGTTCACCTTCCCTGTTACTTGCACCTATTGCACAACACATCTCACAAAATTGATCCCGCAACTACAAGCAGCAAATGGGAGGGGCACTACACCTCATGTATATAATGACATATCCTATATGGAAGGCTATCAAAATGACCCTATATTAGCCATAATTTTTTGTATTTGTAATTTTACATATTATTTTTTGTTGGTATTGAGTGAAATAGTGTAAATTATTATAATTTGAAGCTCTAAATTATTTTTTAAATTGAGTATCATATCCAATTAGTAAGAATATCAAAATTTAACTTTTAACATATAAATACTTGTACCTAAATTTCTCTCCCTATACTTTCCCTCAATCTTTCTCTTCCCTCCTTTCTATTTTTTCCTCTACCTCTTTTTGATGCCAAAGAATATACATATATAACACTTTTTCTTCCAAATTTACCCAAAAACTAAATTATTGTCTTTGATTTGGAACACGATATGACATGGAACATCCATTTTTTCAGTATTCAATAAACTTCTACATTTTTTATTAATTTTTATATGTTAATATTTTTAAGAGTGAATTTTTGTATATATAACTTTCATCTTTTTTCTATCTAAAATAAATGTACATCCCCTAAATATGTTGAATTCTATGTGATAATTTTTTTAGAAGTAGATGATACATTTAAACTTTCACTTAGCATCCCATAAATTATCCAAGATTACAATAATAAATAAAATGTCTAAATAAATCAATATATTTGTGGACATGAATATCCATAAAAAACCATGAATAAATATCTTTATTTATAAAATACATGCCCATATATATGAAAAAGTTCACAATAAATGCTATCAAATAGTTATATAGAACCATAACTATAAATGTAAATATGTGTTTCAAACCCACTTCATTATATGATCGAATACATTGAATTTCAATATGTATTTTATGGGCCATGTTTGATTATTTGAGTGAATATTTATTGATTTACATTTAACAAGCCATCATTAATAGATATTTTTTATTAAATCATAATAGTATAATTTTTACATCTACTAATTACTTAATGCCTAAGTTTATTGGGATACAAGTGTTATCATAAATATGAAAACTATTATAATTTTTATCCTTGTCATGCTCACATATTTTACAACATACTCATATTAACATGATCCTATTTTTATAAAATATCCTTATATTTTTATTTTCTTGGAGGAAACATTAGGGGCATATTACCTTTCCCTTATCACACTTTCTTTCATGATTATCTTGTACTCATCCTTACATTCTTATTATATTATGATATATTTTTTCATGTTTATGTGCCTTATTATTATTATTATTATTATTATATATATTTCTCATTTCCTCTAATTTCTTACATCTTTTATATGCAATTGATTGAGGGTAAGCATATATATGTCACTTTCTTTTGTGAAATTCATATTTTGCAATGATAGGCTTGTATTCATTCTCATGTCCAAGGGATCTTTTATCAATCCATCTACATCGTCAAAAAAATTGCATAGTTAGAGCTTTTGCCACTTCCATAAATGGTGGAATCTCCTGTCCTTATCCTTTTTTACTTTTTCTATTTTTGAATATGGTTATTTTCATTAATTTGTTATATTCATTTTTTAATATTTGACAAATGCTACTCATTGCGTGATTTTTTTGTTTTGTAAGTTTCAATGGGGTGTTCATTGCAAGAAGAATTCAAGAATGATTTGTTAATTTTAAAAAAATTGTATGCTTTGAGTGTGAATATTTTTAATTTAAATTTTGAGTATTTATTTTAATTTGACATGCATATTCCTAGTAGTTTGTACGCACATGTCAATGTAGGGCAAAAATCTAGTGTCCCAACTACAACAAAAAGCTTATAAGAAACATATATTTGCATGATTTTACCTCATGAAATCTCCATATTTTGATCATCATTTATCTCTAAAGATATGGTCTAGTCCCTAGATCCCTCATTTTTTCACCCTAGATTTAATCCACGGGTCTAAACTTAACTTGTTACTTCCATAGTCACAAATATGAACCCTTAACTTCTAATATTCTGATTTAAAATAAATTCCTCTAACTTCCTCTTATTAGTTGCTATCAGCAAATATAGTGTAAATTTTATTATTTGTATGCTTTATTTTTGTAATTAAAGACATCCATTCACTCATTTAAAAATCATCTAGGAGTTAGGGAAGGAATTGCCATTGAAAATTTATAAGAGCATCACAACATTACATCAACACACACAATACTAGGTCCATTATATGCTTGATCATTGTCTTTTAATCTTTCACTTAGAGTTGTCAAGTCCATCCAACCAAGGGTTTTCTTAAGGAAAATATAACACTTGTAATTCGACAAATTCTCAAAGGTGGTCCTAAATACTGTCAAATCTTACAAAAAAATATATATTAGAAATCAAGGTGAGTGAATTGTAGCAATCCACATTTTCTAAATTAGACCCACAAGTTATAATCCAAATTCACATGCACATTTAAATCCACACTCATGGAGCTCATGTCCACACTCACACAAATGAACCAAAGTGAAAATAAATTAGTTTATAAATATTTTAATAGTCACTATAGAAATCATTTAAATTCCTAACATTTCATTTATAGAAAACACGAAATTTAAACTATTAATTAAATCAAACATTTACAGGGCATTCACGATACATAGGGATTCTATAATAATTACTAACTCGGATTTGGGTTCACACAAGGTCAAACATGACACATATCGTACTCGATTCAAGTACAATAGGGGAATAGATAGGGAGGCCCAATGTGACATCTTTGAATTAACCATCTTTGGGGAATAACTTAGACCTGTGTAGCTAGGTGGAGAAATAACCTTGTACCTATAATCACTCAACACACGTCAAGAGTACCTACTCAATGTATATATAATCGAAGCATAACATAATCACCCAACAGGATTAAATAGCATAAAGCATAAAATATCATCCATGCATCTATCATATAAATCATTTATTTAATCATCAATACTCTGGATCATATTTAATCACACCATATATGATGCACATCATTGAACTAAAACATAATGATAAATCAAGGATATAAATATACAAAGTACCAATAACCAACATGTTGAGGAACCTCATCTCGAGCATGTGATGGTTCATACACACCATTTAGGGACATAAAAAAATCACCACAAAAATAAGAAGGAAATGGTGAAGTTGAAACATTGATCCCGTAAATACAAGCAACAAACGGGAGGGGCACTACACCTCATGTCTACAATGGCATATCCTATATGCAAGGCTATCAAAATGACCCTATAATAGTCATAAGTGTTTTATATTTATAATTTTATATATTAAATTTTTGTTGTTATTGAGTGAAATAATGTAACTTACTATAATTTGAAGCTCGAAATTATTTTTTAAATTGAATATCACATCCAATTAGTAAGAATATCAAACTTCAACTTTTAACATATAATGCTTGTACCTAAATTTCTCTCCCTATACTTTCCCTCAATATTCCTCTTCTCTCCTTCCTATTTCTTTCTCTACCTCTTTTTGATGCCAAATAATATACATATATAACACCTTTTATCCCAAATTCACCCAAAAAATACATTATGGTCCTTGATTTGGAATATGATATGGCATGAAACATCTATTTTTCAATATTCAATACATTTCTACATTTCATATGCTAATATTTTTAAAAGTAATTTTTTGTATATATAACTTTCATTTTTTTCTATCTAAAATAAATTTACATCCTCTAAATATTTTGAATTTCATGTGATAATTTTTTTTTCAATTAGATTATTTACACCTCATAAATTTTCCAACATTCTAATAATAAATAAAATGTCTAAATAAATCCATATATTTATAGACATAAATATCTATAAAAACCATGAATAAATAACTTTATTTATAAAATCCATGTCCATATATATATGAAAAAGTTCACAATGAATCCTATCAAATGGTTATATAGAACCATAACTATAAATGCAAATATGTGTTTCAAACCACTTCATTATATGATCGAATACATTGAATTTCAATATGTATTTTATGGGCCATGTTTGATTATTTGAGTAAATATTTATTGATTTACACTTAACAAGTCATCATGAATAGATAATTTTTATTAAGTCATATGTCATCTTATTAATATTATTATTATTTTTTCATTTTTTTCAATTGCTTACATCTTTTATATGCAATCGATTGACGGGAGCATATATGTCACTTTCTTTTGTGAACTTTGTATTTTGCAATGATAGGCTTGTGTTCATTATTATGTCTAAGGGGGCTTTTATCAATCCACCTACATCGTTAAAAAATTGCATAGTTAGAGCTTTTTCCACTTTCATAAATGGTGGAATCTCTCATCATTATCCTTTTTTACTTTTGCTATTTTTGAATATGGTTATTTTCATCAAGTTCTTATATTCATTTTTTAATATTTGACAAATGCTACTCATTGGGTGATTTTTTTTATTTTGTAAGTTTCAATGGGGTGCTCATTGCAAGAAGAATTCAAGAATGATTTGTTAATTTTGACAAATTTGTATGTTTTGAGTGTGAATATTGTTAATTTATATATTGACTATTTATTTTAATTTGGCATGCATATGCCTAGTAGTTTGTATACACATTAAAGTAGGGCCAAAATATAGTGGTAAAAACTATATATACATGTCCTTTTTTCTTTATGTTTTGGGTTCATTTTGATTAAAGTGTCCCAAATACAACAACAAGCTTATAAGAAACATATATTTACATGAATTTACCTCATGACATCTCCATATCTTGACCGTCACTTATCTCTAAAGATATGGTCCTAGTCCTTAAATCCCTCATTTTTTCACCTTGAATCTAATCCATGGGTCTAAACATAACTTGTTACTTCCATAGTCACAGATATGAACCCTTAACTTTTAAAATTTTGATTTAAAATAAATTTCACTGACTTCCTCTTATTAGTTGTTATGAGCCAATATAGTGTAAAATTTGTGTTAATTTGTATATTTGAGTTTTGTAATTAAAGACATTCATTCACTCGTTTAAAAATCACCTAGGAGTTAGGGAAGGACTTGCCATTGAAAATTTACAAGAGCATCAAAACATTACATTTGCACACATTATATTGTGTTAATTTTCTATGGATCTTTCACTTAGAGTTGTCAAGTCCATCCAACCAAGGGTTTGCTTGAGGAAAACATGACACTTGTAATTCAACAAATTCTTAGAGTTGTTCCTAAATATTGTCAAACCTTACAAAAAAATAGACATTAGAAATCAAGGTGAGTGAATTGTAACAATCCAATTTTTTCTAAATTAGACCCACAAGTTATAATCCAAATTCACATGCAAATTTAAATCCACACTCGTGAAGCTCATGTCCACACTCACACAAATAAACCTAAGTGAAAATAAATTAGTTTATAAAATTTGAGATCTTCATCTAAATGAACTCTAAAATTCTAACATCTTGATCAATCAATTGTTAACATCTATCACAATATATTTTTATTAATAGATTTCAAACTAAATATCACATTTAATTTACATATTCAATTTTCAATCCAACCTTATATCTAAATTAATTATTATATTATTTATTTAAGCTAATATTCTCCTTACACAATCATATCTAAAATATTCTACTTCATTTTATTATTTTAAATTACACCCAAATATCCTATTATAAAATTGATGATATTTTTTGGGTTAATACTAATTTTGTAGTACAAAATATACCCATATTGAAATCTTTCAAAAACCTCTACCAAACGTATCCAAAAAGAAGAGATTAGGTGTGTGGATTTCAACTAAAGCCTAACCTGTCCCCCCTCATCATTCAAATTTTGAGCATACTTTAATTTATAATTGTTGAAAAGGCATATGCTACCTATTCATATACATAGTCAACGAATTTAGTATTAGGATTCGATGGGTCTTTCACATTGTCTCTTGTACTAATACAAAAAATAAATAAGACAACAATTTAGACAATCATCATGGGACTCCTAGGATATGTGGGTCATTATCATATGACCATAATATGACACCATACTTACCCCATACACATCAAATTTATTAAAAAATGTGAAATCTAAAAAAGGAAATGTGACCATCACTTAGATGATAGCTGTCCTTCAATATTTGGTGGGGGGTCACTAGTGTTAGAAGTGGTCCATACCCAAATATATATATGATTGTTTTTAGGTGTACTTATTGTCTCAAGTATTGCTTAAGGGATGAATCCCAGACATCCTAACAACTCTTTCTCTATTGACTTGATGTCTCGTTGGTAGTTTAAAATAGTTCATATCTTCTTGTTTGATTATAAAGTCTCTTATACTTTTATGTCACACAAGTTGTGGAAGGGCCCTACATTTAGGGGACAAAGTTGATTAATAATCATTTTCATTGTTAGTGAATAGTTATTTTCTATAATAAATGAACAAGTAAATGGTACCCACTTCTCTTAAAATGGGATAAAACATCTTCCAAATTCATATGGTTTTTTCTTAGGAGGGGGAAACCCACTTTAAACAAGTGGGACAAAGCCAAGCCTTTTTTTAAAGAACTCATTTGTCTTTAATAAATAATATTTAAGTGGTTGACTACACTGGGGGACCCAATATTTTCCTTGGGCCAAATGATTTCCACTCCAATTCATATTATTCTTTTGAAAAAACCCATTTAATGAAGAATATTTGATTTATATATAAATTCAACCATGTGCATTATAGTGGGAAAGAAAGATATAATTTCATTCTTGCATGAATTTGAATAGACTTACTATTTGGCAAAGGAGAACGAAAGTGAGAATTAAAACCTTCTCAAAGGATTAGATTAAATCAGATACGTTCATTGTGAAGACAAGCAAGTAATAGTTGTTCTTAACTAATAACTTTTGATGCATATAATTTAATATAAATAACTTTTGATGCATATAATTAATTGGATTTTATTTAAGGTTATGGTTTTTTTATGAATAGAATTTTTATTGAATTTATAGGACTAGATTCAATTAGTTGTTTTAATTTAAGTGATAATTGATTAAAAGATTTAGATTTAATATAATTAATTGGATTTTCTATTTAAGGTTATATTTTTTTTATGAACGGGTTTTTTTATCGATTTCACATGATTAGATTATGGTGGTTGTTTTAATTTAAGTGGTAGTTGATTAAAAAAATTAGATTCAATGCAGTATGATCATATTTTATAGGATTTGAATATGTGATTTTAGATTTGGAGATCTTTGTTTTAGTAAATTGAATTAAGAGTGTTTTAAAAAATATATATATTTTAAAAATATTTTTGCATGTGGTATTACCTTATCATTGATTATTGATGTTTCAGTGAATCAATATATCAACTTATAATATTATTTGTATAAACATTAAATGAATAATGAAGTATTAAGCTAAGAAATTAAATGTAAAGAGGATTAGGGATGCATATAATTTAATATAATTAATTGGATATTTATTTAGGGTTATTTTTTTATGAATGGGTTTTTTATTGATTTTAAAGCATTAGATTATATTGGTTGTTTTAATTTAAGTCATAATTGATTAAAAGATTTAGATTCAATAAAGTAGGGTGATATTTTATAGGATTTGAATATGTGATTTTAGATTTTGGAGATCTTTGTTTTAGTAAATTGAACTAAGAGTGTTTTTTTAAAGAAATGAAAGAAGGGAAAAACAGTTTTTTACTTTTAAAACACTTTTGCATGTGGTATGACCTTATCAGTGATTATTGATGTTTCAGTGAGTCGATGTATCAACTTATAATATTAGTTATGTGAGCATTAAATGAAAAATGAAATATTAAGCTAAGAAATTAAATGTAAAAAGGATTAGGGCACTTAGCTCTAGGATGATGGAGAACAAAATAACTCTGTTGTTGCATTACATGTCACCTATTTTGAGACTAAAAATGATCCATCTTTGTATGTACTACGCTTCAAAATCAAAATAGTCAATCAACCTTAATTGTCAAATCCAAGGATCTAGATTAATTATGTGGGAGTGTATATGTCCTCTAGCCTACATATTTAATCCAGCTAAATGTGTATAACTACTTTTTGATTTGTCTAATTCTTTGAATGTTAAGGGCTAGTAATATTAAAAATTAATTGCTAACAATTCCAAGTCAATAGAATCAAATTCCCCTCGGTCAACCCCCTTGAATGATCATATTTAAGGTCATATAGATGATTAAGGACAATCATTTTCAAATATGTAGATACTCTAGAATGATTATTTAGGTTCAAATTTATTTCAGTACTTAGGTTAAAGTATTCCTAGAATGATTATTTTCTCCAATCCTAAGGATTTTTGTCAATGATTGTGGAATATGAGAGGATGATAAATGAATGCACATTGAATACATTTAAATAACAATATGTATCAATAAGCTATGTGAAATGTGGTATCAAGATGGCTCATGGCAAGAATAAAAAGTGTGAGAGTATAAATTTTGAATTTAATTTTATGAATTTTTAGGGATCAATTTTGTTGGTGTGTGATTGATAGGATCTAAGACATGGATACAAGAATATTGAGGTAGGGAATGAATTTCTAGATATGAGGTAATAATGGGCATAATAAATGTCACTTATGTGGAAATTAAAAATAGTAATAAAATGAGAAAATGAGGCCAACTTTTCATAAGATTTTACCATTTTTTAATATGTAATTGTATTTTTATTCTATGAAAATAGGCCCAAAACTAAATGGGAATTGGCTCGATATACAAATTTCACCATTATATTTAATGCTCACTTTGAGGTATGCATCAATCTTAGAGTGGTTGTGTATCTCAAAGCATCTAAGTACTCATAAGCATGTGTGTAAAGTAAATATTAAAACATAAGAGGATATTAAGGTCCATATAAAGTAATGGACACCTCTAAATATCATCATGTAAGTCCATCCCTTAGCACAAATACTATGTGGGAACCTAGAAAATAAAGAAAGATGTGCAATGAGTAGTTTTTGTCACACAAGTCAAGATAAAGATGTATGCAAACTGAATATTACTATCAATAATCACGAGAAGGAAAGAGTATGGCTAGAAAAATTATGCTTGTATGAAAAGTGGTATGTTATTGCTTCACTTATCAAGACAATCATATGATGACATGGAAAATTAGGCACTACCATGTCATGTGATCATGATCCAAATTGATATGATAATACATCTTTGATTCAAGAGGATATACCAATAATGGTTCCTATGATCATTCTAAAACCATTCTCATGAATTATAGTATATGGGACAACACTTCAATAGTTTTTTCTATACTAGAGCACCTCTCAAATGTCCATGGTAACACAAGGATCATCAGTCTATCTCCAACAAGTGTCTCACATACTAAAGTAGTGGTACACGACATTATACTCTTGTGGTAGCTATAGGCACCTAAAATTATCCTAGCACCATAATAACATCAACCTAGTTACCCCTCCATTCTAGCATCCTCATCATTAATTAAATAAATAAGTATATTATTTAATTAACTTACGTCCATCATTAATTAATTAAATAATTATATTATATAATTAATCCAGTTCATCTCACACCTTATTTAATTAGTATAACTTATACCTCATAATTGAATAATTTTTATACTTAGTCTAATTTCTACCTTGCACCTAATTAAATAATTTTATTATTCAGTTAATTTGATTTCCACCTCACATTGCTAATTAATTAAATAATTTTTATTATTTAATTTATTTATTTTCCCTCCGCCATACAAAAAGTAAATAACTCAACTAATTATTTTTTCCTCTTATTTTTCATTACAACTAATTATTTGAATTTTTCTATTTTTAGCTAACTTAATCTCATCCATTTATTTTCTCCTTGATCCAAGGACAATCTTATTATTCAACCTCTAGCATAGATCTGTCAAAAAAATCGTAATTGTCCATATTCCAAGCAAAAAAAATCTAGATGGATCTTCAAAGCTTCCAAAAAATGTCAACATGCATTCTGCAAGTACATGTTACTGCTATTTTTAAGCTTCTACATAAGCAATCACATCTCAATCTATTAAGCAAACTCATTTCACCATGGATTTTGCATTTGGTAACTTTGTTTATTTATATTTTATTGTTTGAATTCTATTTTGTTTAATCCAAGGTTTGTATTAGTTTAGAACAAGAAGCATGTTATTTACATTATGTTTCCTAATTTAAATTTTGAACTCTTACTTGCATTTTGTTGACTAAGCTGGAAGTTGAACCCACAAATATCCTGCTTTCTATCAATGAAGTTAATATCAATTTAATAAAAGGTAGTCTACAGTAACAAAGACAGTAAGTGAGAAATGAGTTCCAAAAATGGGCATACATTATAAATTGTGTACTAATTCCTAGAAGATGAAACTAAATGAAAGAGAACTAAAGTTGTAGTACTTCAAATTTCATACAATTTTTCTATTCGATGTACACTTTAATATCTTAGTTTCGTTCCTTTTTAACTTTTTTAATGAAATCACTCTATTCAAATTTTTCTAAGCTTAATTTTTTTCTTGTATTGATCAAATTCATATTTCCCTTACTTTCTATGGTGACATAACAATGTTTTGTAGATACTTGTCTATAAATAGATGTTCATAGCTAGCAAAACTATTTAGCTTTCTATCTCAATCATCATGTAACTTATTATTGAGTAGCATGTGAAATACAACCTTGAGTATCACTTTGGTTGGATAATTTCTCATATGATATTTCAAAGTCCTCCCTTTCAAGTGACCAACATATTAGACTAGTCATTTTGATAATAGAAATAAAAATTATATCCAAAGACCTTTGAAAATATTCAACAAGCTTGAAAAAATTGGCAAGCATCATTGTTTCATCAAAATATTTTTTCCAAAGACTCCACAAAATAGTTAAGGATTTAATGGCCACACATGTAAAAATATTTTTTCCAAAGACTCCATAAAATAGTTAAGGATTTAATGGCCACACATGTTGGTAAAAGAGGAACAAAAGGAAATGTCTTGTGAACTTACAAAATTCAATGTCGTTTTAGCTCCATGTGATTGATTCTTTAAGGGATTTTTAGTGCTTTTATTGTAATCATTTTTTTTGTTTAAATCATGTATCTAATGTTATAAGGATTTTTTCCTCTTTAAGTGTAATTATTATTTGGAAAAGAACTAATGATTTACATGTAGGTTTGATTGTCAAAGATTAAAAAAAATCAAACTTCATTTACATCTATTTCTTAAGGGAAAATCTTTTCTGCTTTCTTGCTTTTCACATGTATGTTTTGCATGATTAGCATTGTGTTTGGTCTCCTCGTGAACTTTATGCAAAATTGAGGATCAATTAAAATTCAATCACTTGAATTTTTTTGTTTTTGCAAGTTGATTTATGTATGATCCCTCTTGTACCCTTGTATTATCTTAGGGATCAAAAACACCTTATATATTAGTGTTACCAAAGGCATAACATAATGTATGCTATTTCTTATCACTTTTTGGGTGATCTTGAAAATTAAAACTAATTGTCTCCCTTTATTTTTTATTTTTTAAGGGTTTTAAATAATGACTTAGATATCATCACTAGGTTTTTTCCCACACCTTGTGCACAAGTGGTGTATATAAATGTGAGGTTCACCTTAGGGTAGAAATTATCATTATTGGAGTAACTTTATTCTAGAGGAAAAAGTGAAGGATGGGTTTAACCCTAACCACATTCTTTAAACAAGATCCCTAATTTTATGGAATTAGGCCTCACATACCTTTGAGTGTATAGATAACTTCCTTAGTTGAACCCATACAACCCTAGCTTATGAACCTTTCATTTGTTTGTTTTGTGTGATGCACTAATAAGTGGTTGGCCTTGGGAAGTTACTCACACCATGCCATTGTAAATGGAATAGTAGGACACATATGCTTTTCTCTCACGCCTTAAGAAAACCTTGAGTATCAAAAGTGGTTAGCTCCCTAAGAAAATGGACCATATTATCTATGACAAAGTCTAGGTCAATTTAAGGGCTTATAGAATTATACACTCCTACTTGAATAAAATAGTTTATTATTGTATTTATTTTTACTTCTCATTTTTTTGTGAAACCAGTGTTAAATATTTAAAATCCAAAAATTCTAAACATAAAATAAATAAATAAAACCATTTTTATAGAAGTTAATCTCTTGAATATAAAACTCTTTAGAGGCCAAAACCAAAGTCTCAAAAATGTTTTTTATGTTACCTACCACTAGAATTCAAGAAAAGTAAAACATAAAGTTCCTTGAAGAAAATTATTTTCTTCTTAATGTTAGAGTAAAGGTCTTAACTTAATTATGTTGATTAAGTTACCTTTATTCCCTTCTTAAGATTTCACGTTAGTTTGCATAAAGTGACATTTAATAATTATATTAATTATTAAATGTTATCCTATTAGGGCTTCTATTAGGGTTTTTTCCTATTAGGGTTTTATTAGGGTTTGCATGATCTCCTTTTTATAAGGATTGATCCCATTGTATTTCATATCAATTCATTCTCTCATTCTCTCTGATATATACATTTTCAGTTTTCAAAGAACCCTTGCTTGTTTGTCTCCATCTCTTCTTTTGTGATAGGTTATTTGCATGCAGGTGATCTTTGGGGTTTGTGGTGTTGTATTTTCTCAACTCTACATGGTATCAGAGCTCCACACCTGCTGCTTCCTGTTCTTGTTTTGAAGATTTTTGGAGCTTCAAGGGTTTGGGGATTATTTTCTTGATCTAGGGCACACCTGCATTTTTGAAGCATTTTCAGCTCAAACGGACATTGCCATTGCGTTCGCAGCAGTCCAAAACCCCTAAATCGACTGTCCATTCATCCATTTTGGACAAAGTCGAAATTTGAGGCAAAAATTTTTTGCAATACGGCCGTACGGCCGTCCCCTGCCTGGTAAAAAAAAATTCGGAAATTTCTTTTTTTTCGTCAAATTTTTTTATTTTTCTACAAAAAAAATTTGATTTAAAAAAATATATATATATAAAAAATCAAAATTTTGCAGTTTTAGGGCTTGTCGGCCCGGTACAAGGGTACCTGCAGGTCCCTGCATCCACAGGCCTGCGGGCCCTGCGGTACACTGGTTGGTGTACCGCCGACCACTGCCGGCTTAATGCCGACTGGCAGTGACAGTACTGCCAACCGGCGGTACTCTGCAGCCGCAGGTGGCGGACCCCGCCTACCAATAAAAAAAAAAATTTGGTTGTTTTTTATTTTTTAAAAAAATAATTTTTTCAAAGATAAGCCCAGTTGTGCATTTACGGTGACGGCCATTTGGCCGTCAAATTTAACCCAGTGATTTTGCTGTGACGGCCGTATGACCGTCAAATTTAACCTAGCACTGGTTTTTTCCCTCTTTGGAGCTGATTTATTCCGGAGGTCGTAACTTGGGCATATGATATCGTTTTTTGGAAAATGAGATATCGTCGGAAAGCTGGTTTTCTCATCTTTCCAGTGGTGTGGGTCTCATCACTTCTTTTTTCCATTGGTGCATTCTATAGCCAGTTGAATACAAAGGGGCTTCTTTCAGTCTCAAGCTCATAACTTTTGATCAGTTTCTCCGTTTTTTGCAATCTTAGCGGCATTGGAACCGTATTTCCGAGCTCTTCAGTTTCATCCATGCCATTTTTCCATATTTCACTCCATATATCTTTTATTCAGTTATTTTTGTTTTCACATTTTGGTGGATTACCTGGACATATTTGCTCTTGGAAACATTTTGTTTGCATGGGATGCTTCGTTTTTGGCTGTTCTTCATGTATTTCCAGCATTTTGTCCTTTAAGGACATTTTGAGCATCATTTGTAAGCTATCTTTTATGTAAACGCACTGAGATAAAGTGCCACACTATTGTACATGCATCTTTTGGGGATTTTGCACATAAGGTTGTGCCATATTTTGTACTCGCACTGATATTATAAAGTGCCATGAGGGGTTGTGTAGTTTTCCTTTGTTTTTCCATCACATCCTTGTCCGGTGAGTGTCCCTCCACGACGACAGTGGATCATATGATTCTAGCCTCATGCATGTGTGCTTTGTTTTGCACACCACTTTTTCAGTTGTAGGTGCTTTCTTGTGCACTTTCAGATGTTCTATCTTCTTCATGCACTACAGGGTGTTGCACACCATTTCAGTTGATCTGTTAGGCTCCCAGTTCACCATTATGGGGGGGTATTATACTGTTCATGCTAATGCTTCCTCGATTTCGCCTTGGAAGGAATCTTCCATTCTCAATTGATCAGTGTTTCAAACTATTGGTTCTTGTGCCATCTATATCTTTGTTCCAGGTGTTTGCCATCTGATTTGAGTAGTGTCATATGGGGCACTCATACAAATTGTTCTCTTTTTGATCCTGATCATCCTATTTTCAGCGGAGGTTCTTCAGCACCATAGCAGTCATCTTTTGACAGTTGTTTGCAGCTTCTTCTGCTTCAGTGATGTTCTTCTTCTTGGCTTTCTGCATCTCTTTTTGGAGTAGAGCTTTTTCCCATGAGGTTTTCTCTATTTCTCCATTTTATAGAGATTTGGTTGTATTTGGGTACTTGATCTGGCCTAGTTGCCGGGACCCATGTTGCCTTCTTGCATTGTAGTTATCTTTGCTTTCTTGCACTTGTTTGTAGCTGCACTGTTGCTCATCTTAAGGGGGGGTGTTAGAGTAAAGGTTTTAACTTAATTATGTTGATTAAGTTACCTTTATTCCCTTCTTAAGATTTCATGTTAGTTTGCATAAAGTGACATTTAATAATTATATTAATTATTAAATGTTATCCTATTAGGGCTTCTATTAGGGTTTTTCCTATTAGGGTTTTATTAGGGTTTGCATGATCTCCTTTTTATAAGGATTGATCCCATTGTATTTCATATCAATTCATTCTCTCATTCTCTCTGATATATACATCTTCAGTTTCAGAGAACCCTTGCTTATTTGTCTCCATCTCTTCTTTTGTGACAGGTTATTTGCATGCAAGTGATCTTCAGGGTTTGTGGTGTTGTATTTTCTAAACTCCTACACTTAATACCAACACATATAAAATTTGTACTAAGTTGGAGAAACCTCCTACTAAATTCCACATGAAAAACAAGAAAATAGAGAAGGTGATAATGATAATCTCCCTAATCAAAGTGATTATCCTAATTAATATCATGATTTCCTCGACTCTAAACAAGTATGCACCTTAATAGACTAACTCATACATTAAAATAGGGATGAAACACTAAAAATTCTTATAGAATCTACAAATAAATTATCTCTCAATTATAACCTAGATAACCTCAAAAACATCATAAACCAAGATTCATACAGCCAAAATCCCACCAATATTGATGTTTACCAAGACAATGGTAATCCAAAAATATCTAGCCTCACCATAAAATAAAAATCACAAGACACCCAACATCAAGGAAAAAAAAAACTTCATCACAAACCAATCTAAATATAATCAAAATCCTAAAAAAAAAAATCCAATTAAAATTACAATAAACCCAATCAAAGAACATGTAAGACAATCAAAATAATTAATACAATCCAACCAAAATTTTTAATTTATGAAATTAGTACAATCTAAATCATCAATTCAATTTCAACACCTAATGTACCTATAATATGCACACAATCAAAACAACAAGTTGTCATGTGGGACATGTTGATGGTGAAAATGACACAAACAACGTGTAAACAAAATATTTCTACTCTATTTCTCTTGAAAAAGAAAGACAACATATAGTAGCCTAACTCCCAAGGTCTTGGTAGTTGGTTATCAACTGTCTGGTGTCACTCAATTGGTCCATGCAACTGTAATATTCAAGGGG
Organism: Sequoiadendron giganteum; assembly: GCA_007115665.2. Classification (NCBI taxonomy): domain Eukaryota; kingdom Viridiplantae; phylum Streptophyta; class Pinopsida; order Cupressales; family Cupressaceae; genus Sequoiadendron; species Sequoiadendron giganteum. The sequence goes on from VCHN02000014.1 coordinate 14,188,799, forward strand.
CCTATGCTGGTAACAAGGAATTCAAGCAATGACTTGTTCATCGAACTATTTTTTAATAAAGAGAGGGGGTTTTAAATAAAAGAAAAAGATAAATCAGGGCGTATATCAGTGAACATGAATAAAACTTATCTAGTATCCGGACATATATCTTCAACAACGAATGTTCTTCCAACAGATCAAGAAAACCATAACATGATACAATTTACAGAATAGTCTATACCATTGCATGCATCCAAGGTGCTTAATTTAGCATCACAATCACACATCATAAAAACTTCAAAGATTCAAAAGAACAAACTCCTCATTCGTTGCCAAGATCATAGATCAACAAACTTCAATAAATTCAATTCACAGATAATCTAATGAAATAATCCTTAAATCCGGCTTCTTCTAATAATTTTCATCACATAAGAAACACTCATGCTTCAGCACAATCACTGGCATACAGATAGATTATAATTCATCAACCTTATCAAGCAAAACTCAATTCTAACACCATCTTGCGTAAAAGAAACCTGTAATTGTATTTATCTGTAACTAAAATATAACAAAGTATCTCTATAAAACTATGAAATTCTATCTCCTACTATCAGGTGGCCAATTCTATTCTCTATCAGCCGACCATTACAATATGATACCCCATGGGTATTTATAGATGTAAAAAAAAATCTGAAACCCTTTCTATCTTAAGTCGATCCACCTTTTTAGGAATTAAAGCCTTCTTGGAAACTCAAATCAATTTGATCTCTTGTTCCCATCATGATCACTTAGTTAAACTAGAGAGAAGAAGATAGAAGAGAAAAAGAAAGCCATGCACCTCTAAGACTGCCAGTCTTGTATGCGAAGAAGAGAAGAAAGCCATGCATGCATGAGATTTTATCAATTATGCATGCGAATTTTGCTCTGCAATGTACTCGTCATAACTGGAGAAGACTTGTTGAAGAATTTCCAATTCAGGCCCATCAACCCAGTTGTCTTCAAACTTGATCCTTTCTAACTCTGCAGCAGCAAACCCTCTCATATCTTTTAGCTTTGTTAACTCCCTTTTAGCTACCCTTATCTCTTCTTTAATATCCATTAATCAATCTACCAGTAGATCCTCTCCATCATCTCCTTTTGGCATGACCTCTTTAAACCTTTCATCCCATTTCTCCTTTATTTGGCTCAAAGGTAGGCCTTCCTTTACTGGTATATTAACATTTACTATGACAGCAATAACTACCACCAACTCCTCAATCTGTTCATTCAGATCCTTGACAGAATCTTGAACTTCATTTTTATGCTTGTATAGAAAATCCGATCTAAACCGGAGTATGCAGGAAGTCTTTTCCAAGAAATCCTTGTTATCTTCTTCAAGTATTGATTGTTCTAAAAGAGTGGACTTTGGCAATTTATTAACCTCTTTCAGCTTTTGGATATATCCTTTGTACTCCTCCTCCTGTTCTCCTAATACTTTGACATATTGATTCATTTCTTCTATTAATTCCTCTATCATCTTGTGGACCTCAAAACTGTTGACTAGCACCTCACTTATTTCTTGATTTAATTTATCAGTCCACATATCTAACATTTCTGCCTTACTCTTTACCTGTACCAAATCATCCACTTCTTTCTTACTAAGCAAAATTGGGGTCTCAATTGTTGCAACTTGTTGTGACCTCGGAGCAAAAACACTTTTCAAGAAAGAATGCAATTGATCTATCTGAGCCTTAAGCTCATCCTTTCTCTACTTATCTTTCATCATTCTGGATTTAGTGGATGAAGCTACCACATCTATCAAATTCATCTGTTGATCTTTGGTGGGTCTCCCCAAATTAACAGTTCCCAACTGATAATCAGTCAATTGCATGTCTCCTACATCCTTATCCACCATCGGTATTGCACATTCAGCCACAATTTCTCCTCCATCTGTGAGTCTAGTGGAATGTAGAGCACTAATGGGAATCTTATACTTTTGCAAAAATGCAGTCTCCAGTTCTGCCCAATTATGGATGGAAGCAACAGGTAAGTGGTTATACCAATAAAAGGCCTCTTCCCCAAGGGAATAAGCAAAAATCTTGCATGCAACATCTTCATGATTTATTCCTCTATCCCTCAGACAGGTCTGGAAAAACCTGATATGCTCCTCTGTCGTCCTATTGGGATCATGAGTATGGAACTTAGAGAAAAAATGCTCAGGGTTCTTGGGCATGACATTGTAATTATTGAAAATCAATGGAGATGGTCTTTTGGAAAGGAAAGCCATTGGTGGAGGTGGGGGTGGTAATGGTTGATTTATAGCTGGTTGGGGCTGCGGAATAGGAATTCGTATGAAGATGAGGATGATGGAGATGATGGAAGTGATTGAGCGGATGATGATTCTTCCCCTCTTCTGCTCCTCCTTGACCTAGTAGGGGCTTGCAATTTGTGAAATTCCTCTTCTCCTAGAGTATATCTGGTTCTTCTTCTGAGCCTCTCAAGAGAAATGGCATTTAGAAAATGCTTCAGCTTGCTTATTCAAGGCCCTCCTTCTAGCGCTAATCTATTGATGATGTTTTTTGCATAGCAACAACTCATACAGAATATGATATCCTATCTCTCTTGAAAGGTAAATCTATCAGCAAACCTCAAGAAATAACCCCAAGGTCTCTAATGTCAGGTCTTGACAATGCAAATAAAACAACTCAGAGATAATTTGAAAATGTTGGTAATCACAAAGGGACATTACTACAAGCAAATACTGGACTCGAATTTATCAGATCTAGCAATATGTTGATACTTCAAACCCTAAATTTAACCTAGATAATAAAGAAATAACAAAAGATAAAGGTTTCGGAGATAATTCTAAGACTAATTCTGACCCTAAGATTGATAATGCAAAAGATTACTCAAAATGGACCGATCCCTCATAAACTACTTTCTATTCAACCCAGATAAATCTGCAATCTTACAGAAATAGTGCAATCTTCTAAGGTGTTAAAGATTTTCAAATCATGCATCATTCAAGACAACCCTATTGCAATTGAAATGAACAAACATTCATAATTGAACTAAGCATAATTTTAAGTCCAAGCTAACTTTGCAAAGTAGCTAACAGTCAGCTAACTACAAAAAGTATGGACTAGAGATCGCTGCAAACATTTCAAGCATAAAACCCTAAACATCACCAAACCATCTAACAATAAAATTAAGCAATTTTAAAGATAGAATATCAAGAACCATGCCAGATGAAACTCAACACAAGAAAGATACCAAATCACAATATCCTTGCTTATATTAAATCACTCAAAGTGGCAACAATTCCAGTTTTCTGTTACAGCACTTGCTTGAAAATAAACCCCAATTACTGCTCCTACAATTCGCTCAAATGTGAAATCTTCTAACTTTTTTACTATTCTATTCTATTCATGTTACAAATGAGGCATGATGCTCAATTTATAGAGAACCCCCCAAGATAGGTCGGCCCAAATAGGGTTTAGAATAATAAACACCACACAATAGGTTGGCCCAAAAGATATTCGAAAATAACATGAAATTTGCAATTTGCACCAATTTCATCCAAGTCGGCTTGGGGTCTCAAAGAACTCGATCCAATGCATGTGAAGGAAGAGTAAAATAATGGGAAGCACAAACTCTGATGTAGCCCTATATTAACTACTTCCCATCCTTGTCTTTAGCATGCTCCACTTCACCATTCACTTCCAATAATACTTTGTCCAATTCGGCAATAGGTGGCACAGGAAAAATCCTAACTTTCCTCTCAAGAGACTTGGTGTCCTCTCTTGCTTGCTTCACTGTACTATCCCAATCAGCCCTATTCATTTGATACCTGTCAATAACTGCAATGTAGGTTGCAGCATCATCTAGCTGATGTTCAGTAATAGGACCCTCATTGATTGGAGAGTAGACATCTCGCCACCACCTCCTTAACTATTCCAAACTGAGATGCTTCGAAGAAAACTTCTTTCTCCTTGTCATAATTTCAAAGGAGATACACTTATCATAGATACTAGTCAAAGTGTCCTCAATCTGCTTCCCCTATTTGTGTATCTTCTTCAAGGTCCTTTGCCTCATTTCCAAAATCTCAAACCATTCCCAAGGCTCTGCAACCCTCGAGAAAGGAAGAATTCCATCCTTCACCAGTTGATCCTCAATGTGCTCCATTATTGTCTTCATTTTCTGCAGTAGAAGATCTATATCCTCCTTATCCTGGGCCAGCACATCCTTAAGCCAATCAATTGACCTCATTGCATCCCCTGCAGTTGACAAGATGTCCTTGATGACACCATCTCCCTTGGTCTAAAATCCTTGCAACCAACCAACTGTGGCATGTGTGGTGCCCTTCATATTTTCAAGCTCTAATATAGTTTCCTGAGGCAAGAAACTTGCAGCAGAGGAGGAAGAGTTGATGGACTGCAAGGGTTTCATTAACTCTTGCAAGTACCTCCTTAGTCTCTCATTTTCCCTCTCCAACTCATGTTTAGTTTGCACCTCCTTCCTCAATCTGCCAATGATCACAGCACTGGAGCCTTCATACTCCTCAATATCTTGTTCCATGGAGGCATGCCCTAAATTGATGGTATGCACACAATAATCTTTTGCAGTCACCCCATCTCTATCTTTATCAGGAGCAGGAGTAGCAATATGGGCCACCCTGTTATTTGCTCCATCTCTTTCAATTTTAGAAATGACTCTGGCTTTCTTCTTTGTCTTACCTTTTCCAATGTTAGCCAGTAGGTCATCCCAATTGGTAGGATTTTCCTCCACTATAACCAGTTTTCTCTTTAACTCTTTATCTAGCCAACTTGGGACAATGGATTCTGTCTGCACCCTATCTTGCCTATCCTATTCCTGTTGAACACTAGGTGCATCCTTCTTAATACTTGGCTCTCCAATGATCTCCCAAGCTGAATCCTCCTTTTCTTTACACTGTTTTTCCCCTTTGTCTTGTACTGGTGAGGGAATCTTGGTCGGCATCTCCTCCTTTTGAGGGGATTTGTCCTCATGTACCTCTGTAGGATAATCTGCATAAGCTACCAAAGGAGACTATATTACTTTGTCAATTTCTACCTCTGCATTGTAGAGGTCTCCCTCATGAAATTCTTCTTCTCTCAAATCCTTAGGGTTTTCAACATTATTTGGTTCATCTGGCACACTGCCAGTCTCTTGAGAAAGGGGAATGTCCTCCTACTCAGTGATAGGAGCAGTCACAAGAACACCTCCTTTTAGTGCAGCATCCTTTGGGGAAGGAGTCCTTTACCTCCTCATGTACACTTGTGTTTTCTCCCCTGAACTCTCTACCTCCACCATAGGTGGCTCAACCTCCTTATCAATCTTGGAAGTTTCCTTCTCCTTTTGTGACAATTTCATGAGCCTTCTTTTCTTGGATAAAGGAGCAGTGGCATCCACTTCTTTCTTTTCTTCTTCATCTTTCTCAGCCCCTTTTCTCCTTGAGACATGCCTTCTCTTCTTGGCAATGGGCTTCCTTTGTTTCCCTTCTTCCACTACCTCTTCAGTATGAACGTCCCTAATCTTGATTTTGAAAGGAGAGCCCACCTTGGCCTTACCTTTAGGATCCTATTCATGTGACTCCTCATAAGTGGTTGAGACTCCAAGTTTCCCATTAAGTCATAAGTGCACTGTACAGCTTCACCCTCCAATTCTAATATTTTGTGTTTAAGCCATAACTTGGTGTACTTAATCATAGGAGTCATGATTTGTTCTAACTCTATCGTTTCCTCCTCCAGCCAGTCAACTTCTACAACTGGCTTGTCCTTCATAGCCTCAAAGATGTGACCCTAGATCAGATTCCCATCCTCTTTGACTTGATCAGGAATTGCCTTTATATTATACAACCGCACTAAGTCCACTGGCAGCCTAGAGAACTTCTTTCTAACCTCAAACTCATCACCAAGGTTAGCCCAATAATATTCTATGTTATCCTTGTGACTATACTCCCTGCAAGCCTTCTTTTGTGCCTCACCAGTTATATCAAACCTGGCCCTTTTGGAATGGAAGGAGAGACCAAGAGTGCTCATCTCTTCTTCAGAAGCATGGGTTGACTGGATAAAAGGGCATACCTCATTAGTGCCTATCTTTAGTGGGAAGTCATTACCAAACCCTGTCTTATGCTTCTCCCTCTTCACAATCACATCAAAGTCACATATTTTCCTAGTGACCTTCAGCAATATGACATGGTTCGTTGGATACCTTGGAAGTTTGTAGGGTGCCCTTTGACAACCATCAATTCTTATGTAAGAAAAGATAGGGAGCTGAATGAACCGAGCTCCAAACCTTTTGATCAACTCTTTGGCCTTGTCTGAAATTCTAACATGTTCAGCACCCTGCAACAACCTAGTGATATACATGGTGAATGCATCATTCACCCTTCTATAGCTTCCTCCACCTAAGTGTAGTTGTGGATACACTTCATAGATCACATCCTGCCCAAACACACCTCTGATGCTCAGCCCCTTGTATGGGTGAAACCTTGCAAGTGCATACACCAAATAGGAAGTCATGGTGAAGGTCTTTATCTACAGGACATTGCACATTTGCTCATGGATTACTGCACTTATAGCACCTGCCCAATGGTAATCTATACCTTGCTCCATCGGAGCAATAACATTAAACATCCAACTCTCAAACACTCCTACACTTTTCAATCCTACCAACCTTCTGAGGAGTGTGATAGCATCATAATACTCCCTCCTGAATTTGAGTCTGACTAGCTGCTTGGGCAGCTTGGGGAAGTGAGACTTAGGCTTCTCTAACCAAGAGTTTATAACCTATTGGGACTTGACAACATTCTCCTCATAATACTTCCTAGTTGAATCCATATCAAAATCCACAACATGTGACCAATCAGGCATGTCAAAGGTCTGAGTAATGGACATAGGGTTGAAGTTCGCCACAATCCTTCCTTGGGGACCAATTATTCTCTGTGTACCCTTGTCATAGTGCCTAGCACACTATAGCACCAACTTATAACACTAGACCGTAGAAGGGAATCCAGCCACATGTGCTAACCCACACTCCAATGTCCTTCTAGCCAACAAAGGGAGACTCTGTGTTGCCATCCCTGCCTTGAATTCCTCATAGTCCCACATTCCAAAATTAGTATCAGTGATCCCTGACCAAATGGAAGTCAACCTGCTTTTAGGGATTCTACTCTTTATATCCATCTTAACTCTCTCTACCTCAGAGATAGCTGAACCCTTAGCACTTGGATCCATTGCCTTTCCCTTGCCTTGCCCAACAACAGCTTTCCCTGATCCTACCTGCAAAAATAAAGACACAAAGTAAGATCCATGATAAACAAAGTGTATAAAATCCATATCAAATCAACCATCTCAAAGTTTGGGTTTTAGCCCCCCTCACAGAATCCAAACTGGAGAGGAATTCTGGGGAAATCCGGACTAGGCCCAGTGAAACAGGCATACAAACATCCATACAATCATTTAATCAATCAATATAAGCAAGGAATGAGTTGATACAACTTAGCATAAGTTCATTTAATCATTTAAATGTATCATCACCAAGCAAATCCTTATATAACCATCAAATTCTTCATTCCCCACAAAACCTCAGAAGAATCTGCCTTAGACAGAAATCCCTGACAACGAAAATAGTTTAAACAATCCAAGAAAATGAAGGAGGTGCAGAACATTCAGGAAAATCCCGAGGGTGTGGATTTTAGCGAAATCAATACAATTTTACTACTAAAGCCTAACTTCGAGAAAACGACCAAGCAACATACCCCGGGGAAATCCGGAGGCAGCAGAAATCCGTGAGATAGGTAAAAACCTGTATTAAAGCACATTAAGAAGAACAAAGAGGAAACGGGAAAACTCGGGGAATTCCGACAGATAGGGAATTCCGCGAAGACACCAAAAACCCGAATACCCACGTTTCTCTCGTCCTCACCCAAATAGATCGAACGATCATAGATTTAATAACCTAGACCCCCATACCAGCTTGACCTAGACCTCCAATGGATCATCTTTGAATTCAAGACCTACCTCATAGTGAATTGAGAGGGATTGGCCATGCCCTAGGTCAAAAACCCCAAAACTTCCGCCATGAATGCACAGAACAGCTCGGGCACAACTTACTTGCCCACAAGGATAGAAATTTCATGGCAAATACAAGCAAGCTACCCGAGATAAAAATTGAAAGGCAAGCTCAAAAGAAACACCCAAGAATAGCACCCGAACAGAATGGGAAATTCCCCAGCTTAGAAATGCAAAATGCCAGAACTGGCAGGACACGAACCCCCAAAACGCCCAGGAAGCATGCACTCAATAAGCAAAAGCATAGCAAATGAATAGCATGGAAGTGCACAAAGTAAAGAAATTCATCAAAGGAGAGAGACATCATTCGCATACCATGAGAATAGATAAATCAAAACCAGGAAGCCAGCAAGAAACCCCAAAGCTCGAGCAAAACGCGAATGACACTCAGGAAATCCAATGGCACAATCGAATTCACTCCCAAACGCACAATCCAGCAACAAAACCCCAAGCTCGAGCACTCCAAATTCAAATGGAAAGCAAACAATAAAACTCAAATGGCATAAAACTTCCCATAAATCAATATAACACCGCCCAAGAAGTCGTGCAATCACCCATTAATGCGATTGACAAGACAACCAAACCCAACACAGGAATCCGACAGAGCAACGGACCCTGGGAAAATCCAGACATGATGGATTTCCATGGACGACCGAAATCCCCAGACTCCAACAAAAAGCAGCCACCACCGGACTCCGAAAGAAAATTGGGAAAGTCCGCCCAGGGTGGATTTTCCCGAAAATAGTGAAAAACCCAAAATGAGCCCAGAACTTAAGGTTTTTAATATAAATCATAAGTGGACTATTCCAACTGGAAAGATGAACATCAAATCACATGCCCAAGCAAGCAAAACTCTAAAATAGAAAGGTTGAGACACCAAAAGCAAAAACCAAAAGAGCGAAAAAGAGGGTCTCTACTTTCCGTGGGGCGTGTGTGCAAAAACTGCACAATAGTTACCTTGACAGTCTAGACGTTGGCCCCCATCCCTGAGTTACCCTAACAGTCCAGACGCTGGCCCCCATATATGGTCACCCTAACTACCTCTCACTAAGTGTCGACCCCATAGGGTGACACATGCAGAATCACTCACCTCTTGAGAGGACAAGGTGGTGATCTTGTCGACCAGGCCTTCTCAGCCCATCCTAAGCCAAAGAAAGCACTATAGGTATGAGTGAGGCTTCTACTAATCTTGACTAGAGTTTTGATTACCCTTTCCCCCCAATTAATTACTTAAGGTTATCACTTAGTTATAAAAATTTCCAATGAGTTACCCTAACGCCACTTTGTGCATCAGCCCCCATGGAAAGCCACTCTCCCTACTAGCATCGAGACAATTCTCATAAATCCTAGGGTGTACCCAATCACATGGCACTAAAAACCATGAAACAATACACACATGCGAGGCATGAACCTTCCCGCAGAAAGACCACATCACAAAGTATGACCACGGTGCAGGGTAGCAACCCACATGAGCACAAACAAGTATAGAGACCAGAAGTTTAAAAAAGAGCCAAAAGTAATAATCTATCATATATCCCATTTCCCTCTTGACCTCTGGAAGCCTAATAATTCCACTACCCATAAAATCCCAACTGAGGGTATCACAAAGCATCACGGGTTTACGACATAATACTAGACGTGAATAAGCACTTCAAGCATAAACAATTACTCATCACAACAAAGAATCACGACATCAAGAACCCACAATTCATTCTACTAAACCACTTGATACTTCTAAGAAGATTTAGATCAAAGATATATATAAACTACAACAAAAAGAATCAACCAATACACAAGTGACTCCTATTTTATAGACCACAAGCAACTCAATATACAACAATCAACCTTCATCTCCCTAACATGTTCATGTGATAATTGGTTGTTGCCCATAAGAGGATATAAAAGTCACGCAAATCCTAACCTGGGAATTGGACATTCCAACAGGTGACTAACATCTTCTCATGGTCGTTCATTTACTTGTCAAACCAGGGAACGTATACTTGAAATGGAGCAGCACTGTATGTGCACTAAGAACCGATTTTAGCCACAACCTATTCGAAATAAATGCTTGAAAGGAATTCTAACTCTGATGCAGGAACATGAAATAAAGTCTTACTAACTTAAGCATCACTTAATTAAAGCAGGAATCACAATAACCATTATTGGGAAAACAAACCATGAACTGGCCTTATGCTGTAAGAATAGACACAGGGATGGATTCCTTATGCTGCAGGAACAGTTTTAAGACTGAGTTTGCATCAAAACTTACTGGAATGAAATTCTAACAAATAAACAACAGAAAGAAAATAGCTAACTATGGATACTTACTAAGTGGGCCCCCTTAGCAAGCATCAACTATTTTAAACAAGAGCTGAACTCAAAACGTCATTGGCTTTTTATTCATGAACTCAAAATCACATACATGACTGTTCTGCTTGTAAGAAAACTTAATACAAAGCTCTGTTTTTCATTATAACAGTAAACTCACTACACTCTGTTCTATCTCTACTCTCTAGTCTAATCTCTTCTCTATCATCTCGTTCACTCACACAGGAGGAACATTTATCTAAAGAGAAATAGCTAACTAACTAACTAATTATCAGAGAAAGATACGGACGTAGATGCTTCCTAATTCTGAGGAACAGATTTCCATAAATGAAAGTGTATCCATCCAACTGATTTGGAAAGAATCCAGTGCTCCACTCCTCCTAGATTGACGACCATTTAGATCTCCTCCCGATGACCCGGGCAGAGCGTCTTCCTAGGAACAACATGCTTGGTGTCGTGATGAAATGATCTTCACTTCAGAACCAAGGTTCACTGCGCATTGACTTGTTCATACTATCTTCAACAACCTGTGGGACATATAGCATAAAAGGCGAAAGAAAGCATAACAACACGATACTTATCATTAATCACACACATTAAATTCATCTCATTTATCCAGAAACTACACGTATCATATCAGTCAACTGGGAGGTTAAACAGGGCCATGAATATAGTCATATGGAGATATTAAGCTGCAGGATTATAGGAATGCATTGTCACAGAATACTACCCATTAACATAAAAAATTTATAACCACAGAGTTTAAAATAACCATTAGAAAGAGAAGGTATTCAAAAATACATCATGACACTTAAATAATGAGCATATTTTAGGCTCATCAATAATCTTAGAGACTCATTTAAATAATCTATTACTTTTATTTACACACCCAAAAGGGAGTTATTTAAATAAATAAAGAAACTATATAATCCTAATTTTTTCGTCCATTTCATTGAATTGAAAACCAATCAAATTTTACTTGTCCACAAGATACCTTTAAGAAATTCATATAAAAGATATCCATAAACTATAGTAAAAAAAATTGTTCCTTTTCCATCAAATTCAATTTTATTCCTATAAGAATTCTCATTAAAAGTTTACCTCAAGTCACTCACTTTAAATGAATTAAATACTCTCAAAAGAAACACCCATCTTGATTCAAATTCCCATTTTAAATTGTTTAAAACATTACACATTCCTTCTAATTGTTTTATCAATCATTTCAATATAAATACATCAACCTTTCATTTCTCTAATTCAATCACAAAGATAACTATAAAGAATCATTTAAATAACCATTTGCATTATATTTAATTAAAGTACCCCTATAGATATCGAATTCACATTTATACACAACACATTTAATCTTTAATTATAATCATAATAAATATTTAATAATAAAAACCATTTGAGTATTTAATGAAATTGTATGAACATAATCCACAATTATAAGTTCAATATAATTATCACCACTACTAATTTTTTTAAATTAACGAGTAAAACTACACATGTTAAACAAATTAAATATCCAAAATGAAGTTATATATGCATGTTTGTATATATAAATCAATACATTTTGTACATTCGAAGGATTACAAACACCCATATATATAATTATATACACACGCACATGTATATATAGATATATATATATATATACATATCATAAATATATGCACATAATAATTATAAATATATATACATATATCTCTATTTATATTCAAATATCAAAGTTTAGGTCATAGCAACTAAATTATCGTAAGGTTGTTTGCAGCCCATAGAATAATACTAATTATCAGAGCTTAATCTATTCATAGAGAGATTTTAAGAAACGACTCAAATATAAGTATAAATATCAAGAATGCAGCTATTCAAATGAATGAATTGGACTAAGGATGGACCATGGCGAGACCCGGGTAACCATGATTTTAAGAAAACTAGGGCACCGACTAAGGAGGATACAAGCGAAGCTTCATAGACTCTGGTTTTAAATGACAATAATCAAAATCTAATCAATTATCGAATCTGGCAATAATATAAATGCAAACAAATAATCATGGAAAAGAAAAACACATCAAAAGTATTGATCATCATGCACAAAACACTACAGTTTATAAACTGAAATGACCATATTCGAATTTAAGAACTTGCAGGCTAAAACATCATGCAAGGTTCGCAAGAAAATTTGTCGAAAGAACGCCACTAGCAGATATGATCTCAAGATGTGGAGATTCGATGCAAGAGGGCAAAGCCAAGAAGGATACACATGAATTTAGGCAAGGTACATAAACATCAAAGAATATATACCAAATATGGCAGCAATGACAAGGCACCTAAACCCTTTGACAAAATGCCTCAAATAAATGAGGTCTCTTGGAGCACCATGGTGAGAAGATGAAACTAGCATCGACTTAGCTAAACCCATCCCTTGGAGCATCTAGTTTGGAGCTATGAAGAAACTTTGAATATGCTATGACAACCATGCTACAACTTAATCTGCCTACAAAGAACTTGCTCGAAGAGATGCAAATCTAGAGAAGCATACACACCATGTGTTGGGTGTCTATCCAAGCCCATGCATTGGGCGCTACTCCAACTTACTATGCACACATGTAAAGGGAAAATAGACTTTACAAAAGGGTACGCCATACAGGATAAGTAATTTTTAAAGGAAAAACCAGAGCCCACAAAAAAATGAAGTGTTGATTCTCACCTAAATCCCTTGGCTAGGTGAAAATAACCAACAACCCTCTCTATAAAATTAAAAAAAATAAGATCATCGAATGCGTACGGAAAAAAAAAATCGAACCAAACGAGGAGGCAAGAAAACAAAAATATAAATCCATGCTAAATCTAAAACTAAAATCTGAGGGATCGAATTTAAACGAAACTCTATCCTACAATTTTTGGATAATTCAAGACCTCTCCAAATCAAAAGCATCGATCCACATGAAGAAAGAAGAAGGGGTTCTGAGAAATGGAATTTGGAATAAATAACTTTAAATTGTCTAGAAGAAAGAATAAGTTGAGCACACAACGAAATTTTCCAGCTCAAATTCATATAAAAGAAAAATCAATGGCCAATCTAGAGTCCTTCATTTGGAGGACGAGAAGACGAAGAAGACCTATGTTTCGCAACCACCTATTCTTCCTTCGAACTTGGTCACTATCAAGAACAAATTAAATTCAAAAAATATCCCCAAAACCAAAAACTGTAATCTCTTTCCAGATTATTTTCCCCAAATTCAAAGACCAACAGTATTTCATTCACATTTGTATTTTCATAAAGATATTTTTCAGAGCAACGTTCTATTTTATTTTATCATGAAAAACTAACTCCCTTTTTTTTTCCAATCTAGCACTATAAAAATCTGAGAGAATATTTTGAAAACCAAAGATCAATAATAATAATAATAAATAGCAAGTTTATGTTTTAATTCCAGTTTCAAGTCGTGCATGGAATTGCATGTAATTAATTTTCTTATCTTATTTATTTTTCCCCATTTTTTTGTTTTTCCATTTTCATTTAAAATTCCTTTTTGAATAAATTTGAAATAATAAAATGCACAATATTATCTAATTCATCAATTTAAAAAGTAACAGTATTACAATTAAAATATTGTTCCACCTTACTATTTAAATATTTAACATTCACGAAATAATAATAATACAATTACACATTTAGATTTACAAAAAAAATCAAGTTACAAATTAATTTAATATTCCAATTAAAGTAAAATGCACTGATCAAGTGCGTGATGTGCGAAGGTGTTGTGTCGCACAAAGTAGAGAAGCGCACGAAAGGAGATGCGAATGAAGCGCGGCATCGGGGGTCTGTGACCAGTGCAGTGCCTCTGCAGAAGAATAAGGTGCAGCTGATGATGCTTTCAGGGGAGAAACATGTGGATTCTAGGGATTTGTCTAATCTACCTCCCGTTTCTCCAGGGCAAGATGCCCCTCTCTCCATCGACAGCTGTAGGAAAAAATGAAACCCTTACCACGTCTGCTCAGATTTTTGTAAAACACGGGTCACTCAAGATTGCCCTATGAAGGCCTTTGTGTTGCCTTTGTCGACCTCTCCAACTCTTGAAGTCTTCTTGTTGGGTGATTCTATGGTAAGCTTGATAGATGTCCCTACCGAATTTCATTTTCTTGATTCGCAAATCGAAAAAAATTGGATGATTTTGGAAACAAATCCCTGTTTGTTCGATGTTTATGCAAGAGGCTCGAGATTGCTCAATTCATCGATTGGATGAAGGCTAACTGGAATAACCTGTTGCTTCCTGACATTTAAATTTTGGACTTTGGTTTTTTCCTGCTCTGCTTCGCCTCTGTGGAGGATTGCAATTTTGTCAAACATCATGGCCCTTGGTTTTTCAATCAATCTGGCCTCTTCCTGAATGATTGGTCGCCCTTTTTCGATCCTGCTGCAACTAACATCACCCTGTTCCCCATCTGGATCAGGTTGTACAACCTTCCACCGGTTATGCGGGCACCTGGGTTTATCAAATATATGGTTGAGTAGTTTGGTTCTTTTGTTATGTTGGACTCTGGGGCCCGCCATAGCAAATTCACCAGGGTCTGCACCACCATCGACATCTCCAAACCGGTGCACCACTATGTTTTGATCCATTAAAATTTCGAGACTTGGACTCAATTCCTCAATTATAAAGGTCTCCCCTCCAGGTATTTTAGGTGCAATAAACTGGGACACAAAATTGTTGGTTGCTCTTCCCCCAGGGCTACAACTACACGAAATTCCAGTCTCAAAAAGTGGGTCAAGAAGTCGGAGGACCTAGATACGGATTTCATCTGGTGAAATCACAGTAAGTTTTTTGAACAGTCGATACCCGTGACCTCCAATGATGCCCCAATTGTGGCCTTCGGGAGCACGTTGCCTCCATCCTCTATAGCCATTGGGGATTCCTTTGGGGCTCCTCCCCCTCCTCCCACTGCCAACCCCCCACTTCCAGTTGTGGAGGATGACAGTGTCTTTGATTTAGAGGGCTCTTATCCCTTCTTGGATGATTTGGATGAGGATTTTGATGATTTCTTGGATCTCGAGGATGATTTTTTTCCTCTTAAAAACTGCTCTCACCCAAACTGCTTGTGCCATATCCAAACCAAATATTTCTACCAAAAATAAAAAGTGGCATAAAACTGAAGCTAAGAAGCTTCGTATTGAAGGAAAAGATGTTGTCGATGAGGGAACGCAATGGAAAATGGAAGCCCTCCTCACTAGGAGCATGAGAAAGGGGAAAGCCAAAAAGGCCACTTAATTGTGGCAATGAAGGTTAACGAGGCCACTTGAGATGTGTCCGTGGGTTGTAGGTTTTTGTTTGGGTTTTGTTCTGTAGCAAATTTGATTTTAGGTTCATACAATTATCAAGAATTTTTGGTCATTTTAGGATTTTTTTGGGTACGACTTGTTCCTCTGACATTTTTTTGCTCCTAATTCATGGATCTGAAGCAGTCATGTTAAATTTATATTTTTTTGGGTGCTACCCCTTAGCAGCGATTTATCTAGCAAACAATATATATATATATATATATTCCAATTAAATTAATCACAACAATAATAAACATTGTTAAATTAAATTAACTAATTTAACAACATTTATAAATAACAATTTTAGTAAATACTTAAACAACTCTACAAAGACCATTAAAATTAACCAACTTGACATCACCATTAAATACTTACACAACCATCAGGAAAGGTCAATACGGAGGGACATTACATCCCTCCCCCCCTTAGCATCAACTTACTCTTGGAATTCATAGGGTAAAGTAAAGAATATACAGTCAAACGCAACATTACCGACAAGCAATATGCGTCAACACAATTGAAACAACTACTAACACGAAACAACCAAAAAGACAACATATAGGGTGAAAACTAAACAAATGGTCTACTAGACTAAAACTCATCCTTATCGAGGATGATGGAAAGGTTGGGGACTTTTTTCATCTCCATTTTTCCACATCAAATCCATTGGGTTCTTGGGGTATGCTCAGACCTGACAGTGCAAGTGGAGTCGATACCTGGTACTTGCAACCTGCATAAAACAAGATGTCGAATAAAATATACATATATATATATATATATATCAATTCACAAACACACCATGAGAGGAAATCACTATGTAGCAAGGCACTCGCGAGCGAGTGATGCTACCCTTTTCCCCTCACCAGGACCTCAAACCATAACCAAAACATCAAATAATAGTAATTACATTATAGGCAACATCATATAACCATCACTAAACCGATGCATAACGAGCATAAACATAAGCCACATATAATACATAAAGTCAAATTAATCCACACTACTAACTCCATTGAACCAACATAAAAAAACATTAGTTCATATGTCATGATCATCAAAATCAATTGAAACATCATCCAAACCAATCCAGCATGGTGAAGTAACAACTCTAAAATCTCATAGTCCATAACATAATATAATAAGTGTCAATACAGAGAAAACAACATGGAAGGCACTACAACAATGCTAGGACTCTACTGAACCCTCACGAGCTCACCCACAGCCTCTTGAGTTTATTGTCCGTCCCCTACCGGTAGCCTCCACAACTGCACTCTAGTGTCCAACCTGGTGGTTATCAACCACAGAAAATACTCAATGTGAACTACTCGCATCACCCACCATCGGCTTAGAAGCGGCTAGTCTCTGACTGAAACTTGTAGAGTTCCTCTGCATAAATTGTCTAGAAATATGGCCCTGTTGACCACAATAGAAACAACCTGTGCTCTTGCCATATCCCTAGCCACCTAAGGGTGCATTGGACTGAGGAAAACTACCACCACTAAATGCAGTCTGCAAACTTTGAGTTGGCTAATCAGAATGATCACGTTTGTTTCGTTGCCGACTTTGTTCTTTCTTTTTCTGACACCTGCTACCATGTTGATCCTGAGAGTTCTTAGGTCTCAACTGGGAGTGTTTTGTTGTTGCTCACCCTTAGCGGGTGCTTGATGACCCTTAGAGGACCCTACAGCCAGAGACTGACCACCTTGGGAACCAATTCTCAATGAAGGTGCAGTACCAATCAGAACCCCGGTGTGGCCTCCTAAGGCCAAGGCCAAATTTTCCTCCACAAGATGAGCCTTTTCTACCGCTACATCCATCATCCTTGGCTTGAAGACCCGAACTCCTCCACTGATTCGGGCATTCAATCCCCTAACAAAGTGTTGCACTAGCATACTCTCATCATCACCGATCCCAGCATACTACTTAAGCTCATAGAATCGATGCTCGTATTGCTCTATGGACATTTCCATCTGTCTCAATTCATGGAACTCATTCACATGACGTTGTCTCCAATGTTCTAACAAGAAACAGGCTCTAAACCACTCCATGAATAACTCCCAAGTCACGGAACCAATGTCTAGGTGCAGTTTTTGCTCTTCTAATCACCACCATGTGGATGTGAATCCTCTGAGGTGCATGATGGCACACCTAGCCTTAGTATTACTACCATAAGGGTGCATAGCAAAGCATCGATCCAGATCAATCGGCCACATTTCTACTTCCAATCCTCCACCAACACCATCAAATGTGGGAGGATGTGCCCTCAAAAGGTCTCTCATGTGGCCAACTACAATGGCATCACGATCCACTGATATGTCTCTCATCCTCGATGATCTCTCTCTCTCTAACCACCTGTTGCTCATCTTCCTGCCTAGGGCCTAAACGGCCAAGAGCTTACTCTAGCAACTAGCAAAGCTGATCTCAGTCAGCGCCTGGCTGACCTAGATTCGGACCACCACTACCCCACTCACTGTCATGGGAACTCTCAGAAGGTGTACTCTGGTAAACCGCCCTACAGACACCACCATGGCCTCTACCTCGCCCACGACCTCAACCCCTAGGCATAATCCTACACACCCAAAAGCAAGGAAACACATAAGTTCAAGAGTTAAGCACAAGGTCACGTAATGAACTCAATTGAACCTAGAGTACCTAGAGTTTGATAATCTTGGCTCTAATAACAAGTTGTAACACCCCACCGCACGAACCCCAAAAGACAACAAAGAACTAACAATTTACAACCCAATTTTTTTTTTAAAGTAAGCTAACATAGGATGTAAATAGCATACAACACATGTAATGCAATAATGCATATACAAAACTAACTATGTCCCCTAGGGTGCACGTGATTACATTACGCTGCGAACATTCCTAACTTAACATGAAACCCAAACGAAGATAATGATAAAGACTAAACGCATGCATTCATTTAAAACCCTTATATAAACGGAATGAACAATAACCATCCATTCATAATTTCATACATAAACATGCATACGGGATCACATGATAACATCCAAGATACCTCCATTACACTAGTAATATGAATTGCATCACTAATCCAAGGTTGCATGATTATAAATACTTCCTCAGATAAAACACCTCATAAGTGCAATGTATGAAAAATAAATATCACAATACCATATCTGTATAGAGAATGAACAATACATAATACAACCATCTTCCCTTATACAACGGAAAGGAATCCACAATTACATGATGAAATACATTAGAAAAGAATATAGCTCATGGAACCCAAGACTATTGCCAACACTAGAAATCTCAGGAATCCACTGCAACTGGTACAACTCTGCAATAGCACGATCATTGGTGGGGAGCTCAATGGGTGCATAGTACGTTCCACCTGACCATGTGGACCTGGAGGTCCAACCCCCATGCTAGGAGATGACAAGAGGACCCACAACATGAAAACAGTCAAGAGTACAAGGCTGACATGACTCCACGATCCAAAAGGCGACAAGACAAAAAAATAAACACAATCACTTCTAGAAGTACCAGAACAACAAGGGGAAAAATAAATATACAGGGCTGCTAAAGGGAAGAGTATCATCGCAAGGCCCTAATATGGGTTACCCTGACAGTCTAGACATCGACCCCTGTCCCTAAGTTACCCTGACAGTCCAGATGTTGGCCCCCATCTATGGTTAACCTGTCTGCCTCTCACTAGGTGTTGGCCCCATAGGGTGACACATGCGAAATCACTCACCTTTCAAGAGGAAAAGGTGGTGATCTTGCCGACCGAGCCTTCTCAGCCCATCCTAAGCCAATGAAATCACTATAGGTATGAGTGAGGCTTCTACTGATCTTGATTAGATTTTTGATTACCCTTTCCCCCCAATTAATTACTTAAGGTTATCACTTAGTTATGCAAATTTCCAATGAGTTACCCTGATGCCACTTTGTGCATCGGCCCCCATGGGGAGCCACTCTCCCTACTAGCATCAAGACAATTCTCATAGAGCCTATGGTGTACCCAATCACACAGCATCGAAAACCATGAAACAATACACACATGTGAGGCATGAACCTTCCCGCACAAAGACCACATCACAAGGTATGATCACAATGCAGGGTAGCAACCCACATGAGCACAAACAAGTGTAGAGACCAGAAGTTTAATAAAGAGCCAAAAGTAATAATCCATCATATATCCTAGTTCCCTCTTGACCTCTGGAAGCCTAATAAGTCCACTACCCATAAAGTCCCAACTGAGGTTATCACAAAGCATCACGAGTTTACAACATAATACTAGACATGAATAAGCACTTCAAGCATAAATAATTACTCATCACAACAGAGAATCACGACATCAAGAACCCATAATTCATTCTACTAAACCACTTGATACTTCTAAGAAGATTTAGATCAAAGATATATATAAACTACAACAAAAAGAATCAACCAATACACAAGTGACTCCCATTTTATAGACCACAAGCAACTCAATATACAAAAATCAACCTTAATCTCCTTAACATATTCATGTGATAATCTTAGAGACTCATTTAAATAATCTATTACTTTTATTTACACACCCAAAAGGGAGTTATTTAAATAAAGAAAAAAACTATATAATCCTACTTTTTCCATCTAATTATTTGAATTGAAAACCAGTCATATTTTACTTGTCTACAAGATACCTTTAAGAAATTCATATAAAAGATATCCATAAACTATAATCAAAAAATTTGATCCTTTTCCATCAAATTCAATTTTATTCCTATAAAAATTCTCGTTAAAAGTTTACCCCAAGTCACTCACTTTAAATGAATTAAATACTCTCAAAAGAAACACCCATCTGATTCAAATTCCCATTCTAAATTCTTTAAAACATTACGCATTCCTTCTAATTTTTTTATCAATCATTTCAATATAAATACATCAACCTTTCATTTCTCTAATTCAATCACAAAGATAAATATAAAGAATCATGTAAATAACCGTTTGCATTATATTTAATTAAAGTACCTCTATAGATATTGAATACACATTTATACACAACACATTTAATCTTTAATTATAATCATAATAAATATTTATTTATAAAAACCATTTGAGTATTTAATGAAATTGTATGAACGTAATCCACAATTATATGTTCAATATAATTATCACCACTACTAAAGTCTTTAAATTAATGAGTAAACCTACACATGTTAAACAAATACAATATCCAAAATGAAGTTATATATGCATGTTTGTATATATAAAAATCAATACATTTTGTAAATCTGAAGGATTACAAACACCCATATATATATATAATTATACACACACATGTATATATATATATATATATATCATATATATATGCAATGTATAATAATTATAAATATATATATATATATATATACATATATCTCTATTTATATTCAAATATCAAAGTTTAAGTCATAGCAACTAAATTATCGTAAGGTTGTTTGCAGCCCATAGAATAATACTAATTATCAGAGTTTAATCTATTCATAGAGAGATTTTAAGAAATGACTCAAATATAAGTATAAATATCAAGAATACAATTATTCAAATGAATGAATTGGACTAAGGATAGACCATGGCGAGACCCAATTAACCATGATTTTAAGCAAAATAGGGCGTCGGCTAAGGAGGATACAAGCAAAGCTTCACAGACTCTGGTTTAAAATGATAATAATCAAAATTTGATCAATTATCAAATCTGGACATAATATAAATGCAAACAAATAATCATCGAAATGAAAAACACAGTAAAAGTATCGATCATCATGCATAAAACACTGCAGTCTATAAACTGATGACCATATTCAAATTTAAGAACTTGCAAGCTAAAACATCATGCAAGGTTCGCAAGCAAAATTGTTGAAATAACGCCACTGGCAAATATGATCTCATGATGTGGAGAGTTGACGCAAGAGGGCAAAGCCAAGAAGGATACACATGAATTTAGGCAATGGACATAAACATCAAAGAATACATACCAAATACGGCAGCAATGACAAGGCACCTAAACCTTTTGACAAAATTCCTCAAATAAATGAGGTCTCTTGGAACGCCATGGTGAGAAGATGAAACTAGCATTGAATTAGCTAAACCCGTCCCTTGGAGCATCTAGTTTGGAGCTGTGAAGAAACTTTGAATATGTTATGACAGCCACGCTGCAACTTAATTTGCCTACAAAGAACTTGCTCGAAGAGATGTGAACCTAGAGAAGCATGCGCACCATGTGTTGGGTGCTGATCCAAGCCCTGTGTTGGGCGCTACTCCAGCTTACTATGCATGCATGTAAAGGGAAAATAGACTTTACAAAAGGGTGTGCCATACAAGATAAGTAATTTTTAAAGAGAAAACCAAAGCCCACAAAAAAAATGAAGTGTCCATTCTCTCCTGAATCCCTTGGCTGGGTGAAAATAACCAATATCCCTCTCTATAAAATTAAAAAAAAATAGATCATCGAATGCTTACAGAAAAAAGAAAAACAAAAAAAATGATCCAAACAAGGAGGCAAGAAAGCAAAAATATAAACCCATGCTAAATCTAAAACTAAAATCTGAGGGATCAAATTTAAACGAAACTCTATCCTGTGGATTTTGGATAATTCAAGATCTCTCCAAATCAAAAGCATCGATCCACATGAAGAAAGAAGAAGGGATTCTGAGAAATGGAATTTGGAATATAATAACTTTAAATTATCCAGAAGAAAGAATAAGTTGAGCACACGACGAAATTTTCCAGCTCAGATTCATATAAAAGAAAAATCAATGGCCAACCTAGAGTCCTTTGTTCGCAGGAGGAGAAGACGAAGAAGACCTTCGTTTCGCAACCACCTATTCTTCCTTCGAACTTGGTCACTATCAGGAATAAATTAAATTTGAACAATATCCCCAAAACCAAAAACTGTAATATCTTTCCAAATTATTTTCCCCAAATTCAAAGACCAACAGTATTTCATTCACATTTGTATTTTCATAAAGATATTTTTCAGAGCAACGTTCTATTTTATTTTATCATGAAAAACTAACTTCCTTTTTTTTTCCAATCTAGTACTATAAAAATTTGAGAGGAGATTTCAAAAACCAAAAATCAATAATAATAAAAAAAAATAGCAAGTTTTTGTTTTAATTCCAGTTTCGAGCCATGCATGGAATTGCATGTAATTAACTTCCTTTTCTTATTTCTTTTTCCCCATTTTTTTGTTTTTCCATTTTCATTTAAAATTCCTTTTGAATAAATTCGAAATAATAATTTAAATGCACAATATTATCTAATTCATCAATTTAAAAATTAATAGTATTACAATAAAAATATTGTTCCACCTTACTATTTTAATATTTAACATCAACAAAATAATAATAATACAATTACACATTTATATTTACAAAACATTTCAAGTTACAAATTAATCTAATATTCCAATTAAATTAATCACAACAATAATAAACATTGTTAAATTAAATTAACTAATTTAATGACATTTATAAATAACAATTTTAGTAAATACTTAAACAACGCTACGAAGAACATTAAAATTAACCAACATGACATCACCATTAAATACTTACACAACCATCAGGAAAGGTCAATATGGAGGGACATTACAAAGTGAGGGACTCACTTTTCAAATAACCTCGGATGTCTGATGCAGGAGCATCCTTGGTTCTTTGCAATCCTGCATCAACCAAATATATTTTCATTTTAGTTTTTTTTGTTCAGTTCAAGTTGGCAAATTCAGTATTTCATCATATTTTCTCACCAGACACTTTGGATCTATGTTTTCACCATGGACATGTTCATTTTCCTTATTTCAAGATTTCAGCACGATTTGATCTTTTTTCGTCAAGTTATTGCTTTCGGACTAAGTGACAATTTCTAGAACAAAGCACCGAAGCAATTCTGAGCCTAACAACTAATTTGATCTCTTGTGGATCCTTCCCGTAACTTGCATATCCTCATGTTGTGTTTTGAATTGTTTCGTGGAGTGTCCTCGGCCTTAATTTAGGTCCACACTTCACCATATGCACCTACGGAGGAGAAATTCAAATTGAAGTCTGACCTATTTCATGCATGTTATGTTTCCTTAATCGAAGATTATAATGATCTTTGGCCGATGCAAATGATTCTAGATCTCAGATGTGATATAAATCATTGTAATAGATCATTAGGATAGCAATTAGAATGAATACTAGATTCGATATGTAAGATTTCAGCTCGCATTTAGGAGCATATAGGAATATTGTATTTTGAGCATGTTGTATCAGGCCTGTGAGCCCAATCTGTAAACCCGGATGTTGTCGGCTGATTGCAATTGAAATTTTTGATAATAAGAATGTTTGAATCTGCATTTTCCTCCATATTTTGTGTGGCTTTTATTGTGTAACTCTTGTTCCATGGTTTGGACCGTTCTCTTTGAGGACCCTCCTACCGTGACTGCACCATGTTGTTTCTATATGTATTATGCGTTAAATTGA
>VCHN02000014.1:14213071-14541493 GCA_007115665.2 Sequoiadendron giganteum
ATCACTTGGTTGTATTTGTATGATCTTATGTCTATAAAAGTAAGCACATGGTTAGTGGTTTAAGGTTGGCTAGTTGGTGTTTTGGATTGGTTGTCATTATATTGAGTCTTCTTCTAAGGAGTGCATATGTGAAGCATGGCATGGGATGTATGGATTCGTGCTTGGACACATAGAGGATGAATAGGAGAGGCTTGATGTTTTAGAGGTATTCATGGAGGCTCTGGAAGTGTATTGTAATGTTTTATTTCTAAATAATACATTGAGAATGGATGATTTTGGAGGCTAGGTTTTTCCCTCTTGAGGGTTTTCCCAAGGTATATCTTGTGTTATCTTGTGGCTTGTCTATTTGATATATGCATTATGGTTATTGTGAAATATTGTACATATGATTTTCTCTCATGTGGTTATGTAGGAAATAGATTAAATGAAATGCGAGTATGATGCATTACTTCCTAACAAGTGGTATTAAAGCTATAGTGGTTGTGGGAGGTGTGAGCACCTAGGTTTTGGTATTACCCTTGTTTGAGTAGATTGACCAAAGTTGAATCCATGGCTATGCAGGATAGATTTGAAGCATTACAAGATATGGAACACATGTGTAGGTGTTTGTTTTTTAGATTTGGGCTTTTAGGGTTTGAAGATTTATTGGGTTTATTTCAGATCTAAAATGTGAAAAAATTGGGTCAAAAGGGTTTCTCGGATTATGCTTTCATATGAGGGTTTTGTAGAGGATAATTCATGGATGACCTCTTGAGACAAAATAGACCTCATCATTGGATCTAGGATGGCCGAGAGATGAGAAATTATATCAATTTTTTTCTATTTTGACCACTATCAAAAAAATGAAAATAAATTACCCCCACAGCCAATCGTACATCCATACAGCCGATCTACAGAGGTAGAAAAATAAATTAATTAAACAAGCCTTTTAAAAGTTTTTTTAAAAGAGGGGTAAAAAATTTATTAGAAAATCAAGAAACAATACATAAATAGCCAAAAGATGGCATGGATTTCCCAAAGGAACCCCAAAAAGGCATTATT
This sequence comes from Sequoiadendron giganteum, assembly GCA_007115665.2. Lineage (NCBI taxonomy): Eukaryota > Viridiplantae > Streptophyta > Pinopsida > Cupressales > Cupressaceae > Sequoiadendron > Sequoiadendron giganteum. Next base: position 14,214,113 of record VCHN02000014.1, read on the forward strand.
ACGTATTCTTGCCCTCCAAAATTACCTTTTCCAAAGCCATCACATACTCTAAAGGAAAAAGACTCCAATCTCTCACAACCCACCTATCCTCATGCTGTAAAGCCCACTTGGCCAAAAAATCTGCCACTCTATTCCACTCCCTAGGAATATGACAAAAGGAGACATACTCCAAAGAACTACACATCCTCAAAATTTGTTTAAATAGTAAAGCCAATTGCCAACTAGCTCCATTCAACCTTTGATCATTCAACATATCTACCACTATTTATGAATCACATTCACAAGTAATCTTCCTCCAACCAAGGGACTAACCTCTTTCCATTGCATAAAGAATAGCAAGGGACTCCATAAGATTGTTAGTTTGCTATCCTTTATAAACAGAGACAAAAACACACTATCACCAACACTATTTCTGCCAATGCCACCAATATCGGTATCATTAGGATTCCCCTGAGAAGAACCATCAATATTCACCTTTAGAAAACCCTGAGGAGGAGGGGTCCACTTACCCTCTCATTGAATTTGCTGCTTGGTTTGTCGAGGTCCTCTACCACTGAATTAGTTAGGGCCACCAACCACCAGATTCAAGTTCCTTATGATAGCCACATCACGAGGATCCACAGTATCAAATAGGTCACATTTCACAGAGATAGTTTTATGTACCCTATTGAGGATCTTATGCCATAGCTGAGCCACCTCCATTTGCACACCCTGAAATATCCTCCTATTCCTCTCCAACCACAACTACCAAATAATTAAGGAAGGACCAATGATCCAAGAAAACTTAATAAAAGAGGTACGAGTAGGAGGTCTACCCATACTATCTCAAAATTCAACCAAATAAGTGGCATGAACACAAGCATGATTCCAAGCCCCCCACCATAATTGCCAAATCACCCGAGCAAAAGGGCACAAGAAAAAGAGGTGAGAGGAAGATTCATCACTGTTATTACAAAGAACACAAATAGAAGGGCCATGAAAATCTCTCTTCTATAAATTTTCTCAGGTAAGACATATTCTGAACAACCGATCTTAAGAAAAAAAATGCATTTAGGCTCAAAAAATTTGCTCCAAACCTGCTTCCACCAAGACACCTCCATCCTCCCAAACACCTGTCTATCCAGATCCAAGTAACCTAAGGCCACTAAAAATTTACCCTTTGGATCATAACCCTAAGCCAGATCATCCCTCCCAAAAATAGAATTGCACACTCTATCAGCCAAAATCCTAGCAAGCTCCAGATGAGCCTCCTCAGTTCCCCCCAGTGGCCACTATTGTGGAGCCTTCCAACGCACCACCTCCACCTAACCCAAAACCTACACCAATTTGAAATCTTTCACTCTACTCCAACCAGCATCAATAAAATTGTTATAAAGGGGGAAAAGATGAGGATACATAGTCAAGATAGGGAATGACCATCCCAAAAATCATGTCAAAAGAGGGCATCAGAGCCACTATTGCAAATCCAAAAGAGACCCTACTTAATGAGCTTTTCCCCTCTCTTGAGAGTACCCCAAATCATGTACCCCCTCCCTGAAAGGCTACACCGATACACATCCACAACACTCACCCCATGAAGATACTTAATAGTAAGGATCCTAGCCCAGTCTTAATCTTGGCTAGTACACCAACGCCAATATAACTTAGTACCTAAGACCTGGCCAATAAAACCTACAGGCTTGAGCCTAAGACCACCCTCTTGCTTCAGCCTACATACAAAATCCCACTTGACAAGGCTCTATTTTGAAGAAGAACAATTATCAACCCACAAAAATTGACAAGCAAGGGCATCAAACTCCTTAACAAAGCACTGGAGGGCAACCTACACAAAACATCTATAAATAAGAATATCTTGAACCAAATATTTCAAAAGAGTCACGCACCCAGACGATGAGAGCCATTGAAAGTCCAATGACTTACCCTCCTATGGAACTTATCCAACACATCCTGCCAGAGATCTCTAAGTTGAGAATCCACTAAGATGGGAATCCCAAGATAAGAAAAAGGGAGAGAACCAATATAAAACCAAAGAATCCAAGAAATCCTATTTTGAATAAGATGATTAGTGTTAAAGAAGAAGATTGAGGACTTGTCCTCATTGATCTTTTACCCAAAATCACCCAAATAAATGTCCAAATTTTTCCTTAAGTTCATAGCCTCCTGAAGTTTGGTCATACCCATTAAAGTGATATCATCCACAAAGTGCAAGTGAGAATAAGGATGCACCCTACCACCCCAACTCCAACCCTGAATCAAACCTTGACTAATGTGAGACTTAATAAATCCTCCTAGCCCCTCAGCCATAATGATAAAAAGATAAGGAGAAAGAGGATCCCCTTGAAGAAGGCACTTGGAAGCTCCAAACAACTCCATAGGCTCACCATTAATGAGAATAGAAAAGGAAGAGGAAGTTACACAACTCATAACCCAATCAATCCACTCCCAATTAAAACCAAAAGCTTGAAGAATATTTTGTAAGAATGCCTATCTGACCCTGTCATAAGCCTTTTTCATGCCAAGTTTGATGAACATGGATTTCTCCTTTGAAGTCACCATAGAGTGAATGGCCTTAGTAGCGATCACAATCCCATCAAGAATTTGCCTACCAACAATAAAACCACCTTGTTCTATAGAGATCAAAGAGGTTAGACAATGCTTAAGTCTTTCAACAATCAATTTAGTGATAATTTTGTAAACCATATTACAAAGAGTGATGGTTCTAAATTGATCTAGACAATTAGCTCTCTCCCTTTTAGGAATAAGAGCCAAAAAATTAGAGTTCATAGTACGTAGCATCTTCTTATTATGTTGGGACTTTTGAACCACTTCAAGGAGGTCCACCTATAGAAATATTTTAATTAAAAAATATTTAATTTAAAAAAAAAAACTGGGGGATGGGGGCAAGGTTTGCAAACCCTGTACCCACCCCTATGCATTTAGTGTGGCTAGTATCAACAGGCACTATATTTCTATAGTTGTAGTGCCTGTTGACCCCATGGGTCGGGCCATGTCGCCTGTGGCATGGGCCCTTGATCCAATGGGTGCTCAACCCACAACACCATGGGGGCGAAAATAAAATCTAGTCGCCATATATAAATTTAAACGAAATTTATAAATCTTTAAATTAACCATTTTGAAATTTAAAATTAAGCCAAATTTAAATTCCTAGTCAGGTCTGCCAAAATGCCACCACCACTCATGAGCAATGCCACCTAGGTAGGTCATCGGCATGCCATCATCATTGGTGGTGCCACCAAAAAAACTGCCATCCTGCAACCAGCCAACTACCCGAGCACCACCCCTGAGCAACCTTATAGGGCAGATTGGAGCAGTTTTCTTCCGAGGGGGCATAACTTTTTCCCACTATGTCATATTTTCAACTTCTTATACTTGTTGGAAATTTGTTTCTAAGAACTACATAGTGATATAGGTTTAGTTCTATAATTTTTATGTTTTGATCAGTTTTTGCAGCCTGGAAGCTAGATGTTTTTTGTTTCACGATTTTGGTCATAACTTTTGCATATGAAATCAAATTTTTGATTTTGAATAGGCATTGGAGAGCATGTACAATTTACTACACAGTGGATTAGGTATATTATAAATTTATGGTGTTGATGGAGGTTGATAATTATTTGATCACTTGTAGGAGCTTGAGATTTTGGGTGTGATTGTGTGAGAATTCAGATGAGTCAATAGGAGAAACCTTGAGGGAGTACATGTTTTTATATGATATTTATGATGGTACAACTAATTATCATTTTGGTGTTTCTTGGTATAGGTTTATAGGTGTTTTTTAGAGTTAGAATTTGATGGTGAAAAGTACACAGGTTGTCTTCAATTTTGAGGAAATGATTTGACATGAGTAGAGACTTGGAGTCTCATGTGGGTGATAGTTGAGTACAGGTACAACATTGGCTATGATTATGGTGTCATGAATATACAGGAATATTTGAGCATTGACACAACATGATCATATATGTGGTTGTTTGGTGGTGTTAGGAGGTTGTTCTTATCTCCTTGATACTTGTTTAGTTCCTTGACTAGGGTTACTCATTTGTGGACATGATTGGAAAATCAGAACTAAGATTGATTTGGTGTTTGATTTTTGTTGTGTACATGATTATCTTCTATGATATCTCAGTTTGTAGATTACTAATGTGATGATGAGTTTGCATGCTTCATTATTTAGTATCTATGAGTTATGTAGTTGTATGGGTTGATCACCTATTCAGTCATAGTGGGATGACTCAATGTGGACTATCTATATCTACAAGATTGGTCTGGTGTTGATGCAAAATTTATTAGTTGGCCTTGTTTGTGGTCATTTGTGTATTGGGATGTTGTTTTGAGATGAGAGGATGGATTATTAGAGTACCTGATTAGTCGATTGTTGGGACTTGTAGCATGTGATTTATCATGATTTTATGATATCTTGGTACATTTATTGGTTACACATTTCAATGGGAGCTTTTCTTAGTGATGATTTAGTGGTGTAGTATTGATTCTTGATGTTCTAATGGCAGTTTTATCTTCTTCACTTAGAGATCTTAGTTTTACTTGGTGTTATTTACATTTAAATTGCATGTGTAGACCTAGATTATCTTCATTTAGGAGATGGTTTCCATGATGCCCATGTGTAGCTCAGTATCACAATTTAGTGGGAGTTGTTGGTAGTGATGTGATTCATCATTGGTGATGGATGATATTCTTAGTGTTTGTGGATGTGTTGGAGGAGCTCTAAGATCTTGTTGTTGGAGAAGAGTTCTTTCACATTACAGGTTCACTAGTAGGAGATGGTTATCTTCATGTGATTGGAGATGTTTGATTCTTGTATTAGAGTGTGTTTGGTATTATGTCATGGTTTACTCTCAATGATAACTTAGAGTTTTAGCGTGAACATGTTCTCTTGAGACCAAGATGTATACATTGTTGCATATGATCTTCTAGGAGTATATGGTTCGATCATGTTGTCATATTGGGTACCTAATTCTATGGTTGGAGCTTTGACATCAATCTTGTTGGTTCTCTTGGTATTGAGTATATTGGGCATTTTATTGGGAGATTCGTGATAGTGTAGTGTTTCATTTGGATCTTAGCATGGATGAATTGGTTGGAGGTACTCATGGATACTTGGATACTTGGGTGAGGTTGGAGTTCTCTTGAGATTAGAGACATTTTCTTGAGATGGTTACTCTTTGGAGGTTTTAGTAGGAAGACCAATGAGCCTTCACCTAGATATGGATATGAGTTCATGATGGGCCTATAGAGAAGATTTTTTTTGGAGTGAGTCATGATGACTTGGTTATCTTGGAGGAGAATTCTCACTCCCCACTCTTGTTTTAGGTGTGATTATGTTTTGTGCTTTTTTTTCTCATGGGAATGAGTCTTGATTCATGGTGATTTATTTTGGGAGACTCATTTGAGGATTGTTTATCATGAGTTTTTATTTCTTTATCTTTCATAGCTATGGATAGTTGGTTCTATAGGATTCATTTTGAGAGATGTTTGGCATAGTTATCCCCTTGTGAATTTTACTTTATGTTATCATTCATTGAAGAGGATTTTAGGAGATGTTCATTGGGATAATTTCTTGATTTGGGAATTGATACATCGAGTTTTTTTCCTTGTTAGAGAGGCTTACATCCATGTTGGAACTATTACACGATTCATATGTTGTACTTGATATATGAGATTGAGTGATTGGGTATTGTTGAGGATTTTTATTTCGAGGTTGTAAGGAGATCATACTTGACACAATATAGCACTTTGAGGTGTTGGTAGTAGGACATGTTATGATTTACAAGCTTTCTCTCTTAATTATATGGTTCCTTCCTAGAGGTTCATGTTCATATGATTTGGGAGGATCGTAGTGACAAGTTGTGAGAGATTGTGTACTTGTTGGTGTTACATGTGTGGAAAATTGTGATTATCCTTGGTACTTCATGTTTTTTATTATTTATCACACCTTGATATAGTGTTGATTGGTATACATGATATGCTTTTGCATTACCCATGCAATGGGAGTCCCTGGATATGTATGTTCTTCATTGACGAGTTTGATACAAAGAGCTTGATTGCAATTTATGGGTTGCATATGTTGTTGGCATGAGTTTACTGATGTTGTTGATACTTAGGAGGTATGGATGGTTGAATGCATTATCATGTGTTGTGGATGCTATTTCTAATCATGCAGGTTTTTACCTTTAACAACAACTTAGAGCTTATTTATCACTTGGATTTGATGCTTGTGTTCTTTGGATTGGTGCATCTTCACCTTGATATGTTCCTTTTCTTCCATAGGTGGCACATTGGAGGATGAGAGGTTTTCTTGCTTGAGATGATGGTCACTTTGGTTTTATTGTAGGTATCTTGATGGAGCACAAGAGCATGTTGGAGATTCATGTGGTTACATGTATGGAAATGATGATGTATTTCATTGATTGACCCTTATGAAATGTATACAACAAGTGGGAGAATGTTGGGATATGGTGTTGTACACCATTGCATAATTTAATTTATCATATTTTTGTAATTAAATAATTATTTAGTTGTGGTACACCTAGGAGGTGTGTTTATCCACACTAGGTAATTATTTGTGGACCACTTTATGTTGTATTGTAACATTGGTTTAATATTTAATGTGTGGGAGACATGAGATAACAATTTAATATTGGGGAAAGAATTTAATAAAGTGAGAACTTAGTACCCAATATTAAATGAGGAGTACATGATTTTACATTCACATGGTTTTGTGGTACATGGTTTTATCTTACTACTTGGTTATATTTGTGTGATCTTGTCTATAAAAGCAAGCACATAGTTAGTGGTTTAAGGTTAAATAATTGGGATTTTGGCTTGGCTATCATTGTATCAAGTCTTCTTATGAGGAGTGCATATGTGAAGCATGGCATGAGATGTGTGGATTCATGTTTGGAAACATGGACGATGCATAGGAGAAGCTTTATATTTTAGAGGTATTAATGGAGGTTCTATAAGTATATTGTAATGTTTTATTGTTGAAAATACAATGATCATGGATGCTTTTGGAGGCTAGGTTTTTCCCTCTTGAGGGTTTTCCTAGGGAATATCTTGTGTTATCTTGTGGCTTGTCTATTTTTTTATGCATTGTGGTTATTGTATAAGCTTGTATGCATGTTTTTCTCTCATGGGGTTATGTAGGAAATGAATTAAATCGAATGTGGGTATGATGCATTATTTTCTAAAAAAAATTAGTTGCTTATGGTGGGTTGCCATACACAATAAGATATTTAATATTGATAATTTGAACAAGAGGGGTTCCTCTTTGGTTAATAGATGTAGTCTATACATGAAAGAAATGGTCAACCATTTTCTCTTACATTGTGAGTTTGCTAGGTGGGTTTGGGAGGAGGTCATGGCCCACCTGTTGATCAACTAGACTTTCCCTCTAAACCTTAGAGATTTTGTCAATTCCTGGCACTATGGTTCCTCTTATAAGCATCCTATTATTTGTGAAATATGGAATCAAATTCCTTGTCTTTTCACATGGAAAATATGGAAAGAAAGGAGTAACATATGTTTTAGAGACCAAAGTAGAAATATCAATGTCATATTTTGGTTCATCAAACACAACCTACAAGATAACATAAACACCCCATATTTTTGCTTCTCCAAGAAAATGTCGGCCTATGTTGAATTAAGAGTAAAATAGAACTTGGTAATCTCTCAAACCTTAACCAAAATCAATTGGTGTAATATCATGACTAGAAAGGAGACAAATGGAACTCCCCAAAAAGGGGACGGGTAAAGCTTAATTTTGATGCATGTTCTACGATAAACCCTGGAGAATATGCTTCTAGATGCATAATAAGGGATGATAAAGGAAACCTCATTAAATTATATTCTCAAGCTATTGGATACAATTTAATTAATGTTGTTGAGGCCATGGCAGTGTGGTAGAGGGTGAAAAGACTTTTTAAGGCTATGTTTTCATGTTGTGGAAGTTGAAGGAAATTCTCAAGTCATAATTAATCTTCTAAAGATCAACAACAATCCCTCTTGGAGGATCTATAAATTGGTAAAGAAGTACATAAATGACCTCTGAATTTTTCAACATGTTAAATTTAATCATATCTATAGGGAAGGCAACAGTGTTGTAGATTTGGCTTGCAACTTTAGTCTTCAACTTGAAGAATTGAATTACTGGCATTCAAATTCAAATCTCCTTGGAACTCTTCAGCATATTCTTGCATGGGAAAGACTTCAAAGTTCTCTCCCCTAAATTTCTTACGATTACTACCTTTCTTCTTTTGAAGGTCATGATTCAAGATAATGAGGACATTTGGAAAGGGATGAGTTGATCTTGCTTAGATAACAAGGATGTTACGATGTGGATTTTCTCTCACAATAACCCACAACAACCTCATGATGGTTAATAATAAGGAAAACAATATTTATACGAGGATGGCTCTCATGAATTCTTACATCATTTTGCATCATGTTAATTTATTTTGAAAATGGTATTATATTATTTAGGAAGCATGAAAGATCTAAAGGCTAAGATTTATGATTGTGTTGTAATCTACATGCAATACACAGTAGTTAATTATGAAGCTCTTTATGTAAATTTCCCCTCCTTTCGTGTGATTTTTACTTCTTGCATTGGAAGGTCATCTTTTCTCTCAAAATACCATTAAGGAAAGATTGTGATGATTGGCCTGAAGGTGACGAAGGCTCTAAACAATTGAATTTAGTATTGCCAGTTTGGTAACTATATCAAAAGAGGTAAGGTAATTTGGATATGCTCTTTCTATATCAACACTAGGAGGAGTGGTTGCATTATGAAAAAAATGTGAGATGCCCCTTTGCCATTGATTTTTGGCTTTGGTAATCAACTGCCTTGGATTAATTCATATTTCTCTATAGGCTCTTAGTGTTGTTTAACAAAATTGATATATGTTAGAAATGAAGGCAAACACTACATTATGGAAATCTGATTTAACTTAAAACTTTGAATTATAAACTTGTAGAAATTAATGGAGAAATGATTTAAATTGCAAAGAAATCACACAACTCAAGATACATACACATAAGATAGGTATTTATGTGGAGAAACCCTTTTAGGTAAAAAAATCCACCAAGAAAAGAGGGAAAATATATATTATTCTTCAAAGAGATTATAATACATAGAACTTCTTCAATCTTGACTCCAATCCAACATCATCTATGTACCTGTAAAACATCTCCTAATGTCTCCATCTCAACCCCTCAATATATAGACTCATAGAGGCTCAAAATACCACCATAAAATATTAACATGGGTCAAAACAAGGTTTTGGAATACCATGGTAAAAATCCATACGACCCTTACATGCTAAACATGGTCTCTTACATGATATTACACCCTCTTACAAGTTGTCATAAGAATCCCTAGAAAATATGAGATACTCTTACATGTGTCATAGGCCATCAATAGCTTATGTAAATATTCTCTTACATGTGCCATAGATTATTCCCATGTCTAAAATGATATCCCCTACTTTTAGTCCTTACAATTGTCATAGAATTTATCATAACATCCTTAAAAATAGGCTTTCCATGTTAGACCACTAAATGGGCATCTTTTGACAAATAATAACTTATTTTTCAAGGCACCAACATGTAACAAAAGTGCCAACTCAAAATCTCACACCCCATTTGATGGAGCACAAATATTTAATAACATAAATGATATTTATTCATGGGAAATATAAAATAAGAATAAATAAATAACTTAGGAATTGTCAAGGTTGAGACACCTTGATTCCCAATGATATAATGGGATCTCGCATCTTAGGCCCAATCCTATCTCATGTGAAGATCTCAAATAGAATGTGGAGATCTTGGAGCTATTTCATAGAGGGGGTTACACTCCTTTCTTCCAATCCATGAAGAGATATAACAACAAACTCACCTCTAATTTTTTTAATTTGTGGTCTCAGGGCAAGGTCACTTCTGGAGGCATCTATTTTAGAGTATCTAAAAACTTGATTGTGAGGGATACTAGTTTGTCTTATGAGGGCCTTAAGGTGGAGAAGAAGATAAAAGGGTAATACAAAAGTTTTATCACTGCCTTCTTTGTCAGAGAAGAGAAATTGGTCAAATTACAAAACGGATTCAACGGAGAAAAATTGTCAGCTCCATGGGCCTTGGTGAGTTTACATTGCATGAAGTATTTTACTCTTGAAGGTAGATTCATAATTTTCCATGGATGCCATTTCCCCATCCTTAAACATTTGAGACATGGAAAAAACCAACTTACCTTTCTACCTTTTCTTATCCCTGGAGGCTTGTATTATTGGCGGTGCTTACCCCTTGCACCAAGGCCTTATTATGGCCCTTTATAGGTACTTCCTAGCCATGAATCCCACCATTAATTCCCAAGCCAGGATTAATGTTAAAATCAAACTTTTGGAAAACAAAACCTCTAAGGCATCTCTTGTTTCTTAGAACAAGTCTAATCCTAACCCTCGCTCTGTGAATAAAGTGGGGTGAGGAAAAAGGGAAAAACCTCTATGAGGGTTAACACCCCCTCCCCACCATATGAGTTGTTGTTGGTTACCCTTCCTATAAAAAGGAAGGTTGTGGACCCGGGTGTGCATGAAGAGAAGAAAAAACCCAAGAAAAAATTAAAAGGCCCCATCCCCTTCTTGTGGATGGAGGGATGATTGATATTTCCAATGTTGATGGTGGGGATGAGAACAATGTGGGGACTACTCAAAGTGACCCAAAATGGTCGGTTGGTTACAAATTCACCAGACTAGCCCAAGCCCTAAGTGCAAACAACTCTAAAAGAACCAGAGTCCCTTATTATGGCCCTTTATAAGTATTGCCTAGCTATGAATCCCACCATTAACCCCCAGGGAAAGAGAGATGTTAAAATCAAACTTCTAGAAAATAAAACCTCTTAGGCCTCTCTTGTTTCTTAGAACAAGTCTAATCCTAGCCCTCCCTCTATGAATAAAGTGAGGCCAGGAAAAAGGAAAAAAACTCTATGAGGGTTTACACCCCCTCCCCACCATATGAGTTGTTGTCGATTACCCTTCCTATAAAAAGGAAGGTTGTGGGCCCAAGTGTGCGTGAGGAGAAGAAAAAAACCAAGGAAAAATTAAAATGCCCCATCCCCTTCTTGTGGATGGAGGGATGATTGATATTTCCAATGTTGATGGTGGGGATGACGACAATGTGGGGACTACTCAAAGTGACCCAAAAGGCTCAATTGGTTGCAAATTCTCTAGACTAGCCCAAGACCTAAGTGCAGAGAAATCTAAAAGAACCAAAGGAAAAGGTATTTTGGAGGATTTTGAAGAAGAGAACAAAGATGAATAATTTCTTCCTCAACCAAATGATGGTTGGGAGGAGGAAAACTCTAAGAACTGGTCTAAGGAAGATATGCAGGAGGATGAAGAAGTGGAGGAATAGGACAAATAAGATAAGGAGGAAGAGTTGGATGAGGATAATGAATAGGAAGAGGCTGGGGATATGGAGATGATGGAAATGGAAATTTCGGTTCCCCCTTCCCTCGAGTATCTAAAAATATTGGATAAACATGTGGTAAAGGAACCTACCGCTGACAAGGTCTAGGTCACTAAGGAAAAAGATAACATTGATATTAAGGAACTTCAAGCCAAGGTGGAGGAGATAAAAAAGAAGTTAGAAACCAACAACAATAATGACAAGATGAAACATATGAAAATTGCCATTTCAAAAATCATAATGCTCACTAACGACATTATGAATAAGGTCATTATGGGGACAGTTTCTGGCCACTCAAAAATCATAAAATAGAAGAAAAAGAGGGCTAAAGGTGACAAGGACCAAAATGAGAATGACTAGAATGAAAAGGAGCTTCTAGACAAGGAGGATTGGGAAGCATCCTTAGATTCCCTCCTCACTTATTAGAGTTTAATTTGTTAGTTTTGGTGTTTTGGTTTCTCGATTTTTCTTCTCTATTTCATGTCCTTAGTTTTGTTATTTTTTGGTCCTATGTGCCCCTTTGTTGTTTGGTTGGGCATGTGTGCCCTCTTGTTGTTTCTTTTTTAGTCTTATGTTGTTTTCACTTATGGGATCATGGCCCTTTCCCTAATTTTTAATCAAAAACAAATGAAAGAAGAAAAGTACATGAAAATCCTAAACTAGTATTAGAGGAGATCATTTTATAAATTTTAGATCTTTAGAATTATGGAAAGGAGAAACATTTATAAAAATATAAATAAAATTATATCATAACACAAGTTTACATAGGGAAAATCCTTTTTGGAAAGAAATACCACACTCCAAAAAATACCAATGTATTATTAATATAAACATAGTTATAATAAGATCTCCAGAGATGTCGGTAGTGATGAGGGCAGGAGTTTTCAGTTTGAAATCTACAGAAGATGTAGATGCAAGCAGCGATGAGGACGATGACCTGGATGGCAGATGGTTACCTTCCATCCTTCGTCTGCTTGTTAGGTTTGGCATTGGAGATGGATCCTTTGCAGATGTTTCTGATGTTGATTATGAAGTTTCAAAAGATGATGTGGTGGTCGATGATGGGTGTTGGCCTGCTAAACCCTTTATATCTGTGGGGTTGGTGCGGGGACCCTTCTTGATTTTCTTTTGGTTGTCTTCCTGACTGTGGGTGTGCGTTGGTCTCTCTGAGGAAGACTGGTTGAAGAATGGTCTTATTTTTGCTCTACATCGTATTTTTGCTCTAACTCGATGTAGTTGGAGGGATTGGGGGATCTTAGTGTTGGCTTATTTTACTTCTTGTTTTTTCTTGGTCTTCCTTCGCTTATGCCTAGTGCTTGTTTGGTGGCTCTCTTGTAGAGGTTTTTGTTCTCTGAGTGTTTTGGGTTCTTCTTGTCCCCTCTCTTTGGAATGGTGGTTTCTTCATTTGGGTGGTTGTAAGGAGCTTTGTCCCATCTCTAGATTTGATTGGCATGTTGGGGTTGCTTGGTGGTCTTTTCTGCTGGCCCTTCTCCTTATTTCCATCTTGCTTGGGACCCCCTGTTCCTCTTGGGGTTTGGTTGTTCCTATTCATTTTGAGACTGGGACTATGCCTTTGTTGGCATGTTGGCTCGTGTTTCTGTTTTCTACTATGTTTTTTAGGGTCATGCTCTCTCTGGTTAAGGGTCTATTGTAGCATTGTTCTCTATGGTTGTGTGTCTATGGTCCCTCTTTACTGAGGTTTTTTTTGTTCCTCTTGTCCCCCAAGTGGATGTTGATGCCAGGGTATGAGATTTTTTCTTGGGATGAGTTGCTTCATGGTTATATTCTGAAGGCTCGGTTTTGGTGTTTTATTTTGATGGCTCTAAAGTGAATTGTGTCCCTGGTGCTGGTCTTGGTTCAGAGGTTACTAAAGGATACTTCGCTCGCTTGTCCAATTTTTGTGCTAGCTCTCTCTTGGGACCCTATGGAGGTGGGTTCCTTTCCTTTTGAGGTGTAAATGGAAGGAGATGGTTTATGGTTCCCTCAGTTGCGGATCCTATTGAAGTGGTTGCTTCTCCTATGGAGGTGGAGTTTGAGGGGGTTGGATTTTATAGGCTATGATAGATTAGCCAATCATGTTTTCCTCTCTAGTAGAGGGGAGCTCCCTCCTTTAGAGGTGGAGATTGAATCAATTTCCTAGTACCGGATGATCTTGTTCTATAGGGATACTGATTTCATTTTTTGGGCTCCTATGGTTCGTTGTGCTCCTTTGGCTATGTGGTGAATTCCATGAGCGGTCGGTGTGTTGACGCCTAGCAGAAGCAGATGATTTATTTGTATATCTATGGGTTTCTAGTCCCGAATAAAACTTGGTTGTAAAGGGTCCTTTTTTTGGTCCCTTTCTTGTTTGTTTGATGCAGTTGTTGTAGTCATGCTTTATCTTTTCGCGGCTGCTTTTGGGCTATTGATTGTATATTTGTTATCTTTTATGCAGCTTGCCTTTCTTGGATAGGGTTGCGGGACCCTTCAAAACCATTATGTACTGGGTTTCGAGTCCCATCAAAACCTGTTTTTCCCCATAATAAAAAATATAGTTATAATACAGTTGTGAAGCAAGCCTCTACAAGAGTATCACCAACCACATATCTACAATAAATCTAGTAACATAAGAGTACCTATAAAAATTACCATAAAAAATCCATGTCAAGCACCTAATAAATAGGACAATTAATACATGAAACCATAAAATGGTAATTACAAAACAATTATCTAAAAGTATCCAAAAATGTGGCACCCAAATACCTAGTTATAAAACTAACAAAATAATTTCAAGATGAGTCCATAGGCTAAAAATAGCATATTCCTTCCACATATTACAAGCACATCATATCTACTCACCAACTCATATTTTCCATTTTGGATTCATTATCTCCATTCAAATATTCCTTATGATGTGTTGTAACACACCTCATAAGCTAGTCAACAAGTATAACTCCTTACAACTCTTTCCCATGTCCTAAATGTTTTTACATTTCTAATGTAAGAGGCTCAACTTTTGAAGGTTGTGATTTATGATCTGGGAAACCATTAGTTGCCTCTTTTTTAAAATTTTAAATCTCAAAAATATTTACAAAACAAGCATTCATTGAAGAAATTCCTAACAACCCAAAAAATATATTTTACCCAAAATTTGAGTTTTTATATTTCACAATCTGAAAACTATGTTCTTTATATACTTAACATTAGGAGCAAGGTTGAGAAACCTTTCTAAAAATATTAATAATTTTGACCTTCCAAATTCAATGGGTTGAATTTTAACCTAAATTTTCAATTTAAAAAATCATTTTTGATTTTTTTTAAATTCATATGTAAGTTCATTTTTGGGATAAATTAAAACCCATACATCAAACCTATTATATGTGTTTCAACCCATGTGCTCAATCTAGTGGTATAGATATGACGTATGGGTTTCATTTGACCCATAGAATTAACCTCCTCTATTCAATCATTTTATTTTATGCTATATTTAGTCATTTTTATGGTTTTTATTATGCATGGACTAATTGTATCACCTTTTTCATATTTTATGTGGAGACCAAACTTGAGATCTATAAGAGGCCATAAAATTTGTAGAATAATAACACAAGTATGTTTCCTCATATGGGCATAGATTTGGCTCTCTTGGAGGTGGTAGGGATGAGACATATGGTGACTATGTTTGTAATGTATTATGATGCTCAAATGTTTACTACTCTTGTATAGTTGGGAGATTCAAACACCAACATGTTTCACTTGTTAATAGGTGAGATTATGGTGACCATAGAGGATGTGTGGTGCATATTAAATATTGTGGTGAGGGTTAGGAAAGTTAAGAATCATCAAATAACATAGTAGGAGGAATTATATCTATATAATTAGTGTATGGTACACTTAGGGTATTGCAAAGATGAGGTCTTGTTTAGGAAGGTAGTTATTGGTGATGCATCTTGAGGGTGACATTGGTTGCTCTCAGTTGTTAATATTTTCATATTTGTATATGGAAAGGACTCAAGTATTTCATATGGGTCCATACAAATATGTAAGAAGGTAGATTAGAACCATAAATTATTTATTTGGGGTTAATATTTGTTGGCTCAATTATTTGATAATTGTCGTGTGATTTTGGTGGGAATAATACTATGTTTAGAGAACCTTCCATATTATAGACATGTCATGTCTTCAATTAATAAAAATACTGAAGGCATAATTCTCAAATCACATTGGGATATTTCCAATATTAATAACTAGAGGGATATTTATACCTTGAAGGCTTGAAAATAATTTAGATAGATTAGTGCTAGATGATATCGTATGGTTGCTATATAAATAGCTATTCCTTGATGCTAATGGAATATTTTAGCTAGAATTAGGAAGTCAATTGTTTTTTGGTTAAAAAACCATAATCATATATATTTATTTTGGTTTTAGCTTGTTTTCCATTATTTTGAACTTTAACAAATCATTCCTGAACACCTAGTTTTTTGTAAAGGGATAAACGCTTTTCATCTTAAGCTACAAACCCATGAGGTCACAAAAGGGGGACCTCATCCACAACATAAATAATCAACAATAATACCCCAATGGGTTTTGAGCCTTGATGGAAAGAAAAACAATGCCACATTTAAGGTGCTCCCCTTGGGCACCCAAACCAACCACCTCGCTGAAGCCATAGGGGCTTACCAAGTCCTTAATCTTATCCGAAAATTGAAGTTTAAAAATGTTTGGATTGAAGGGGATTCTAATAATATTATTCAATGTATAAAAGGTTTTCAAAAGCCATCTTGGACTATAGAGAATTGGATTAATTTATCTAAGGAAATTATTAGCTCTTTTGAGAATCACTTTGTAACCCATGTCTATAGAGAGATTAATATGGTGGCGGATTTCTTCGCCAATAAGGGGGTTAAGGCTAATAATAAGATGACATGGCAGAGGAGTGATGGTTTAGAGGTTGAACTCATGGCCTTACTCATGTACGATCACACCCATGGGAAGGTTCAATTTCCCCTACCAAACAATGATTAAGGAGAAGGCGTGTATTTCCATGCAGTCTTGGAACTACTGCATCATCATTTTCCTTCATGGGCTGGAGTACTGTAGTAGTAAATGCGCCATTGATATTTGGTGTTTCACATGCTTTCTGGGTATTTTGGCAATCAAATTTAGTGGCCTTCTGGAGTCTTCGCAGAAGGATTACACCATTGACAACATGGGAGGAGAATGTTGCAGGTTGGAACCGATAGAATGCAAGAAGTTGAAGAGTAATGAGAAAGTGTGGTGAGTGTTGGAGAAGGGTGGCATCACAAGCTACTTGGAAAAACTTCATGGCAGGGATCAGGAGATCACCAGGATTTTTGCAAATGAATAGAATAATAGCAGGATAAAAATCTTTGGGAGAAAAGTGGTGATTGATGAACAACTAATTTTTGATGCCACTAGGATGTCAATGGAGGGACTTAAGTTCTACCTATTGGCAAGAGATACTGCGAGGATAACTTGGTTTTGTCATTGATGGAAACCATAATGGATGCTCAGATCCGCACACCACCATTTTTCCATACCGACAAGAAGATTGAAGACTGTCAAGCAAGAACAAAGTATTCGAAAGCACGGTGTTCATCAATCTAAGAGATGATCATAGGTTATTATTTTTCTTTGCGCATCTCAAGGAATATTTGTTTGCATATCATCTCTGTCTTTACTGAAGCTCAGTGGCTCATACCAGATTATGTGAAAGATAGAAGATTCAGTTGTAGTGTTCTCAGGTTTTCTTGTATTAAGGCCGACTATTTGAATATACTAGTCGTGGATGTATAGGGAACCGAGTAATTAAGTCTAACTTTGTTTGTATGTCATCGTTTGGGTCTTAGCCAAGTTATGGCTGACCTTTGTCGGTACACATTGTATATTTCCTATACCATGAGCTGACAGTTATAATTATTTTGTATTTTGTTGAAGCCGACAGTGTGCAAAAGAAATCTATGTTGCAGATATATATACTTGATCCTCCCTACGATTTTGTGTGATGTGTAAGGTATGTCATTATCCAATCAGTGATTTAGAGCAGAGCAGAGGTGTGATAATGTGCAGTTTCACTTGCGCATAGATGATCTGTGTTGTGTGTGCAAGCAGAGCATAATTTCAGTCTCTAGAAGAACATATAAATTAATGTACCTTAACCGGAACTGTAATCAAGCATTATAGATGCTATTATTTCAGTTCAAAATTTCCAAATGGTTTTAATTTGAAATCTTTTCTTCTAAGCAGTGAGCTCTAGGCAGTGCGCCTGAATGCAAGTGCATTCCCTTGTAATATTCTCTTTTGAGTATACTCATAATCATACTTGTGGATTGGCCATCCATCGTGGTTTTTCCCCTAACAAGGTTTCCACGTAAAAATATTGGTGTTATGGTGTTGTGCTTTCTTTCTTATTTATGCATTATGAATGTATGTTGTTGATGCACTAAGAGTTAAAGATTATTGAAGTTAATTTTTCTTAACAATGATTCACCCCCCCTCTCAATGTGGCTTGTTTCCAACAATTGGTATCAGAGCCTATTCCTCTAAAGAAGAAGAAGTCTAACAGCTTGGGGAGATCTTGGAAAATATGTCAATGGATTCAAGCAATCTTGAATAGTAGCTTATGGTGGCCCTAGATGACCTTGATCAGTCAAAAGCTGAAGTCCAGAAACTACAAGAAAATCTCAAAGATGCATAAAAATTCATTGAGTCCTTGAAAGACAAAATCAACAAGTCAAGAGAAAAGAGAAAGGAGCTATGTGATCAAATTCAACATAATGATGAAGATGATTAGTCCAGCAAAACTCTGAAAGACGAGACAGAGGAATGTGAAAAGCTTACTCAAAAGAATACAGTTATCAAGCTTGAAATGGAATCCATCATGATGAAGATGACAAAAGAAATTGAAGACAGAAAGAAGAATGAAGAAATTTTGGCTCAATCACTAAAAGAAAAATCTGAGGTATGTATTTGATTGAATGATGAATTGGAAATATCTAGAAATAATGAAGAATCTCTTGAAAGATAGTTGGATGATGTCAGAAATGAACTTGCTGATGCAAATGAATACAAAGAAAAGTTCAAATCCAGCTCAGCCATGCTCAATGAACTAATTGATAATCAGAGAGCTCATGATGACATAAGAGGTCTTGGATATGAAAAAGGAGAAAGCTCAAAATTAAGGCAAAAGCATTTTGAACAAAGACAATTCAGGCAAAGAAACCAAATGAACAAACCTGGAAGGTATTCAGTAAGACAACCAAATGTTCAGAAATTTAGTGGATATTGTTTTAAATGCAACAAGTTTGGACATATGGCTTCTTAGTGTAGAAGTAGGATGAATCAAAGTGGTCCATATTTTTCAGGACAGTGTTTCAATTGTCATAAGATAGGTCATAAGTCAAATGGGTGCAAAAGCATGATGAATCAATTTCACATCAGATGTTACACATGCAATAAATTTGGTCATACTACTAATCAATGTAGATCTAGAGGGAATAAACAAAACAATTTGTTTGGTAGAAGAAAAGTTATATGCCACTACTGCAACAAATTTGGTCATATAGCCACATATTGCTGGAATAAAAAGGGTTTGATAAATCGAAAGAAAAATGTGCAGGAAGACATCAAAGGAAAAGGAAAAATCACTGCATATACAGTAAGGCAGCAAATGCAGAAGAAATGGATAAGGAAAGAACCTTCTACTGCAGAAAGTGTACCAACACCGGAACCCACTTCTGGTAATTCCTCCAAGAATTAGTCTCAGGCCTATGGCCTAGGGGGAGCCGTTAAATAAAACCAGATGAACCCATAATTGGAAAGTATCAGAGGATGCAGATATGTTTAATAGTTGCTCAATCGACCAATAGATGCTATTTAACTCATTAGAGGGATCAGTATGCCGAAATAGAGTTCCACAAATGTTTTGCTTATCACTGTGTACAGTTACAGTGTAACCAGATGTATTAGGGTTACAACATTTATTGCGAATAAAAGTGTTAGGTGCAAAAAGGATAAAAATCCATTTCACACTTCATTTCTCACCTTGCATTTCAAAGAAAAAGAAGTTTGGAGAGCTCACAAGCGATTAGAGGTGAAATTCAAGCGTCGAAAGAGATTCAATATTTCAAATCCGATCCGGCGAAAAAGGCATTTTACAGAAACTCTAAAAATTTGTGATTCTGAAGAAATGAATACTCCTTTGGTAGTAGAAGTAAAGAATCGTCCTCGACCAAAATTCAAATGGCATCCCTATAAATCTCTTGAGACCGACCCCTTAGTAGCCTTTTCATCAGTCCTGCATGGAGTTCTGCATACGGAAGACATTAGGGTTTATATCCATGCAAATCTTGAGGAACTGGGTAGTTCCCAACTTTTGGATCTCTACAGACATCACATTGTTGATGAAAATTTCCATGTAAAGCCAGAGCATAAGATCTTGGAAACTAATAAATTTGTATAGATGGCTAAATTTCCCATTTTTATTGAATTAGAATAGGTGCGATATATTTTGAGCCGATTACACAATGAATTCATGTGGCTTAACATCCCATTTAAAATCACCAAGGAAGCTATCAGTGCAGTAATCGGTCTAAATTCCTCCGGTGGGTTGCCCATTCTCAAATCAATGAAAAATCAAACCGTCACATATGTAACTAGATCAACCCACGATAGAAGGGAAATGACTATTGACAAAATCATGGATATGGATGTAAAATTTGCTTCCATGGTAATTGGTTACAAGATTTACCACTCTAGCCAAGAAAATTCAGTATCTGGCACAACCATCTTTGCAATCTTCCAAATGGTCAAAGAAAATGCTGACTACGATCTGTGTGAATTGTTGAGGATCCAGGTAATGGAAAATTAGGCCAAGATAAAGAAGGATAAGAAAAAATCATTCAAATATGGAACCTTTATTTTATGCCTATTCTGTTACTTCATGAATGAGATTTCGGGAATTGCAAAAGTTCAGTGGAGAAAAGACATTCCAGTAATTGAACAGATCAAAGATCAATTGCATAGTTCCAGAGACACAAGATCAAGAGATGACTCTATATGGGGTTATTTCAAAGAATTCTAGAAAATGATGCAAGCAAGAGAGAGGATTCCTACCTCTATTGTATAAAAATACAAAGACTCTATTTTCTTCATGGTGAGCATTGAGAGGCAGCTAACCCCATAACGGTCTAGATTATGCCTATAGGTTATGAAGTTGATGGAGTAGTCTTGGACATGTATGCTCAACATATTTTGAGCAAGCCAATTGATCCGGCAGAGGAAAGATTTGGAACCTATGCTGAAAAAGATAAACAGGTTCATAGTGAATTGAGAAATCCTTTTGGCACTAAGCATGTAAGGAAAGAAGTTGAGATTCTTGCAGAAAGCATGGGAATTCCTTCATAATTGATCAAAAAGGGAAAAGAGAAAAGAGTTGAAGATGAAGCTGCAAGGCAAGCCACCAAAGAAGCATCAAAGACAAAATCAGGTGGTCTGGCAATACAATCCAACAAAGCTAGGACAACAAGAAGCTCTGTTTCCCAGTCAGACCCTGCAACAAAGGTCACACCTATAAAAGATGAGCCTAAGAAGTCCGAAAAGGAAGGGAAGAAGAAAAGAAAAAGATTATATATGGCTATCTTAGATGATGAAGAGACAAAATTTGACAAAGAAATCAAGATCCATAGCCAAGGCACTAAAGCAGCAACAATCACACAAAGTAATCCTTCCGGTGAAAGTGATCAAACCAAGAAGAAAGCAAAGGAAAATGAATCGGGTATGACTATGCAAGCTATTGAAAATGCTATGATTCAAGATGGAAACTTGAAACCACTTCAAAAATGGTATAAATCTTTCAGTGTTTCTGATAAAAGAATTCTGAAAGAGGCAACTATAAAACACATGAACGTTTTCAATAAAGTTCTAATTGAAATAATGAATAGTTTGCCAAAGATTTTATATGACATTTTGGAAGACAGGAGGTTAAGTACCAGAGATGAAGAAAAAAAAATGAGAGAAAGGATTCTATTTGAACTATGTCCAGCTATGACTTTAAACGAAATGAAGGCACTCCTGAACAAATCTAGAAAAGAAGTTCAAAAGAAAAAGAAGGGTTAACCAACTCATGATTGGTAAAATAGAGGAAGTCACAAAGGAAACTAAGGAACTTCTAAGGGAAATACTGCTAAGTGAAAATATTGATGCTATGACTAAGGAAACTCATGTTGGTAATGTTTTCCCTCATTCATAAAATGAAGTAGGAGAAAGAAATATTGATGATAATGTTAGAAATGATGATAATATTGGCATTCATATGGAAGTGGAAGAACCTGAAATTAATTCAGAAGAAAAATTAGTTGAAAAATCTAAAGCCATTCCCATCTATTCAGTTGAGGAAACTCTTGTCAAAGCAAAGGAAGAAGTTCCAGTTTCTACAAGAGATACTGTTAAAGTTGTCAAGCAATTTTTGGACACACAAAAGAAAGAACTAGATATAGAATTGATTGATGGCCCCATTTACTTATCTACTTTGATCCCAATCCAAAAAATGAGAATAGCTACACTTGCTCAAGCTCGGGCAAGAGAGGAATTACTAAAATCTCATGTTGAGGACAGCGAACTGTTAAATCTAGCATCCAGAGTACTAGAGAAACTAATGCCATCTTATGTAAACTATCCAACCAGCTCATCCTCATGTGAGCTAAGAAGGCTAATCAGCTCAGTTGACACTCATTTTGAGTCATTTGAAAAATCAGCCATGACAAAAGTGCGAAAGGAATTCAATGCTAAAATATTTAGCAGCATGGTAGAACTGATTGATCAAGATAAAACACTCTTGACTACATGCACCAAGAATATAAAGGAAGCTTTATCTAAAGGCAGAAAAATTTATAAAGCATGCCTATCCTTTTCAAAATTACAGAGGCAAACGAAAAGAAGGTCAAGGAGTTGGAAATCAAACTAAATGTTATTTCAGAAGCATTTGATCTGGTAACCAGCAGTGTTGTGAAAGCAGAAGGTGAAGTGATATCTCTGCTTAGCAAGATACAAGGATTGAAATGTGAAAATGATAAAATTATTGCCAGAATTTGTGAACTCCGAAGCATAATCTATCCAAAACTTGACATATTGTCAAGTGCTCTCAAAGAAGGAGAGGACTCTTTAAAAGTTGCAAATCCATCAAATTTGGAGTCCAAAGAGACTCAATCCTTTCTAATTTGTGGTCACATCACAATTTTGAAAAGTCTAAGAAAGGTTTGGGATGCAAAACTAAATCAGCTAAAGAAAGACTTTGCTGATATTTTTCAGTTCATGTAAGTTACAATTTTTTCTCAAAAAATTTGTGTATCAATACGTTTTTGGCATTCGACACCCACCTTTACCATTGATGCCAAAGGGGGAGAAGGAATAGAGTGAAAAATGCTTAATATTCTCAAGGGGAGTATTGGAGGATCACATTTTGTATTTTTTGTTGACCAGTACAGTCTATCTTGGCACTTGGTCCGACACTTAGCCATTTTTCACTAAGTGTTGCCATCAATGCTAAAGGAAGAGATTTTTGGCAAGAGATACTGTGAGGATCGCTTGGTATTGTCATTGATGGCAACCATAATGGATGCTCAGATCCACACACCACCATTTGTCCATACCGGCAGGAAGATTGAAGACTGTTAAGCAAGAACAGAGTATCCGGCACCACAATGTTCATCGATCTGAAAGACGATCACAATGATGAGGTAAAAATAAACTCATCATAATGAAATCAGAAAAGCTTATTCTTACAAGCTCAATCCTAAGTTTATGCCAATTTATTAAACTTTAGGAGAAATAATTGCTTATCTTTAAGGAAATTATGCAAACTTTATTTCTTATGATCAATTGAGGAAATTTGCCAATACAGGTTTAATGGGTTGACTTGAGTGTTTTTGTAGGGAATAATCGGTTATCTAGAAGTTGTTACAAAACATTGAGCCAGCACGTTCCTTAAACATGGTTGAAGATAGATGTTTCAAACCTCCTCCTGAATCTCAGGCTGATGAATCGAAGATTTAATTACTGTTTATTTAATTTTTGTTACCAAAAACTTCATGGCTCGTCTCGAGCCTTCTTTATGTTTATGAGTTTTAAAGACATGGAAGTTAGTTAAAGTTGTTAAAAGACTTTTTCAATGGCTATCCACGCCATCTGGAATCTAGGATTTAGTTATAATTTTTTCTATAAGAATGTAATTTCAAAATGGATGAATAAGACCGAATAGTAATGTTATGTTGTTTACATGATCTCTGAATACTAATGAATGAAAGAACTGTGTTCTATTAATTGCTAAGTTGATGAACTATGGATGATAACTGTTTTTAATCGAAGGACTCCATAACCTGTAGTTTATGTGATTTGAGAACGAAGTGTTAACCCGCGACTTGGCCACTCGAGGGAAGTTAGTTTAAATAGATAAGTACTTACTGTTATGTTGTTTTATTTGTTATATAGATAATTGTTTAGTAGAAACTCACTCAAGTTTGTCAGTTGTTGAGTCTGAAGTTTCGGAGCACTTTTGTTTTTGATTAGTATGAGTTATTCGTTGTAGCTATTAGAATCTTTTACTGTTTAAGAAAATGTTTTATAGTTTGTTTACTTATTTTTCCACTTCTGTAGTTTATCAGTTATTCAGTTTGCTTATCTCTATGCTTTCTAGTTTAGTTATGATGCTTTCTAAATTAGTTATCTTATGCTTTCTAGTTTAGTATTTCCAATTTTCCTAGAATAAATTGTTTTCCAGATAAAAATTTAAATGGCCTTAGACTAAAATTGATTTCAGTAGTTTAAAGAAAAACAGAAAATCAAAGATGAGTTATCTGAATTATCTTCTTTTGCAAACTGCCTTGGACACTGCTCGGTCGACTTATTGACATTTTATATTCTAAAGTAATGGGACCTAATGACAGCCTATCACTTTTTGGAGCAGCAATGGAATGAAGGTTTTGATTGTATCTTTTAGTGATGCTCTAAAACTTCTACCTTCTCCGTCACGAAAGCATACCTCTCGCGTACTTCGAAACTTATTCATTCACATTTTGCCACCTTTTTCATAATTTCAAAATTTTGTGACACTTTCATCATCATATCTTGTACACATGTCATCCTATCTATTTTTTTTTATCATAAATAAAGCCACCGAGTACCACAGTCCTCATTGATGGCTCTGTCATTCATAAACTTCCATATTCATGCCATAATAAATTTGTCGTCACCTCAACCAATACCTTCACGTCATCCTGTCAAATTTGTAAAGGTACGAGATATTCGAATGATCACAGCATGCAAGTAAGTACTAATTTTCGCTTTAAGTAGGTAGTTATTTTTGAATAAAGAATAATTAATTGGCACAAACTTCACTCCCAATTTAGCAATTTGTGCCACTCGGTGATCAACTACTTGTATGACAAGCTTTTCGCATGTCTCCATGCAGATTAAAACTCATTGCATAGTAAGCTACAAACAAGACAAATAAATAATTGCAATGGCTATATTTTCAAAAGTTATTTTGTGCGAGCTTCGTGTCATGGTTGAAATATTTAGCAGAGTGGAAAATAAAAGAATGGGGGGTGATAAAAAGAAGTCAAAGCCAGATTCTGCAAAAAAATTGTTGGGGTTAAGCAATATCTCTAATCTGTTCGAAGAAGCAGGGTGGTTGAACTTCATCAGAAAGTTCGAAGGTTATCATGAAAAGCTGGTGAGCACATTTGCTGAAAACTACTCAAATGGTGAAGTGGTACTCCATGGAAAGCGTTTTAAGGTGAGTCCAAAAATCATCTCTCATTTATCAAGTTTAGAAAATTCAGGCATAAATTAAAAGAAACCTCTCAGATAACATACCAAAAATTGTCTGAATTATTTGTTAGAGAGGGCGACCCTCACCCCATGGTAGTAATTAGTACCAGAGGACAAAATAAAGGGTTCCAGAGGACCTCCATACTAGAACCTTGGGGTACTGTTGTAGCTTGGATCATAAAATATTTTACTTGTGAAGGTCAACTAATTGTTGTGGTAGGACCTGCTTTCTGAATGCTAATCCATTTGTGTCATGGGAAAGAGAACCCTGCTCTTAGGGTAAATTTGCCTAAATTTTTATGTGACTCTCTAAATTTCTCAATAGAAAGATATAAAATAGGGTCTAGGCCACTAAAACACCATGGATTAATTCAATTGATTTGCAAATACCATTTTTGTAAGAAATCTGAGGGTAAATGGGAGAAGTTCTTGGGAGAAATTGAGAAGTTTTCAATCAAAAGGACAATAGAACCAAGGGAAACATCTCACCAAATTGCTTCACCCTCCAGAGCAGTTTCCCCTAAGGGCTCTCCAACTCCGGAAGCTCTGAATCCCACCACCCCTGGTGAGGAAGTGCTAAATTCTTTGATTAATGAATTCAAAACCCCTTATTTGCCAGAGCATGTTGAGCTCGTCTATTATGATATGAGTAGTCCCAAAAGAGAGAGAAAGGGGAAAAGTAAAACACATGTCATCTTCCAAGGCCTTCCTCCATTAAGGAGAAGTAAGCACCTAGCCTCTGAATTCACTGAAACCCCAATGCAGGGTATGGAAGGGAGTTCAAAAATGAAGAAGCCCAGATAACCATCAGAACCTATTGAAATTTCTGCACCTGACAATGATGAGGAAATTCCTTCCCACTCTGTATATGTGGAGGAAGTTACCACTGAAGACATTCAAGAAAGAGAACAGGAGGGGGATGATAGCATTCCAAGTCATTCATCCCCCATTTTAGATAGAATTGTTGAGATAGTTGAAATGAGGGATACCACTACGAAGATAGAGAAATTCAGAATAGAAATTAATGATTTAAAGAAACAAATGTACAAAAATAATGAACAGGTTGAGTTGCAAAAAGAAGAGTCGATGGTGCATATTGTTGTAATCAATAAAAGGGATCAAGAAATACAGGGTTTGAAACTACAACTACAGGAAAAGGACACATTAATTTATAAGTTAAAGAAGCAAATTCAAGAATTGAATAAAGAACACAAAACTTATAATGATGACATTGCAGAAAAGGATAAAGAAATTGAAATGATAAAGAAAAATTTTGTGCTTATGTTCTCAACTTTTGAGGAAGACAGAAAAACAAGAACTGAAGAATTAAACGCTTCCATCAGCAAAGTTGTAGAGCTAGAACAAGACTTAGAGGAATACACTATTAAACCAAAGATGGAATCAAAAGAAATTCAAAATGAGCCGATTATAACTGATTGGTTCTAGGTTCGCATTCCCCCATTACTCATGAAATGGATGGAAAAATGTTATTTCTTAAGAAATGTGCAAACTAAGAACTACAGACTGAAAAAGGAGCTGGTACTCCTAAAAGAATCATTTCACAGGGCATATAGAGGGAAACAAAATGCATGTCAACTAGTTGATTATCTATTATCCTCTAGAAGGTTGTCCAGATTGTACTCCATGTTTTTAAACGAACAGTGGATAAGATGGAAATTATTCAGAATCTACAATGATCAGCCTTATGAACCCAATGACAAATAATTTATTAAGATATTTGTGGAATCAACCCTTGAAAATAAAGATTTGATTTGTGAGTTCTTTTTGCATGATCTGTTCTTAGAAAATCACACTAATTTCTTTATCAATCTATTTGTTGGTGAAGTAGAATTAAGAGCCCTGTTATCTACTATGAGAAACCAGATTCATTGGCAGGAGCGCACAAAAGAATTTGTACAGACAGAAAAGACCATGGGACTTCAAATAAGATTGACAAATTCTAGGCCCGAAGATTTCAAAGATACCTTTTCTTCTCTCCTGGTAAATAATAAAATGAAAGAAATGTATGATAATAGTCTCAAACTCTGTTATAATAATTTCATGGAGCATGGGAAAAAATTAATTGGCAAAGCATGGCATACTTGTGAAGAGAGATTTACTCCATTGCCTGCTTATCTCGAGAAAAGAGAGGTCATTTCCCCTCTTAATATCATATGGTCTTTTAGAAGGGTTTATGCTTTAGCCAAAATCCTACGGAACCTAAGAACAAACTGGATGGGAATGAGATATAGGCCTCCCTTGCTGCTTAATCCACCTCCTGCTTTCAATATTTCAACTAATCAAAATGATAGAATTTTTAATGAATGGAGAGAGGGTGTTATCTTTCATAGAGGGTTCATCCATGACCCTGTAGCTTTTGATGCAACAGAAAGAGAAGAATATGACCTTAGTTCCAGATATGAGGAATGAAATAAAACTCAGGGTTATAATTACGGAGCAGGAGGACCTGCCAGGAACTAGGAGGGGAAGGAAATGATTAGGTAAAAATAACCTCATCATAATGAAATCAGAAAAGCTTATTCTTACAAGCTCAATCCTAAGTCTGTGCCAATTTATTAAACTTTAGGAGAAATAATTGCTTATCTTTAAGGAAATTATGCAAACTTTATTTCTTATGATCAATTGAGGAAATTTTCCAATACAGGTTTAATGGGTTGATTTGAGTGTTTTTGTAGGGAATAATCTGTCATCTAGCAGCTGTTACAAAATGTTGAGCCAACACGTGCCTTAAACATGGTTGAAGATAGATGTTGTGAACCTCCTCCTGAATCTCAGGCCGATGAATCAAAGATTTAATTACTGTTTATTTAATTTTTGTTACCAAAAACTTCATGGCTCGTCTCGAGCCTTCTTTATGTTTATGAGTTTTAAAGACATGGAAGTTAGTTAAAGTTGTTAAAAGAATATTTCAATGGCTATCCACGCCATCTGGAATCTAGGATTTAGTTATAAGTTTCTCTATGAGAATTTAATTTCAAAATGGATGAATAAGACTGAATAGTAATGTTATGTTGTTTACATGATCTTTGAATACTAATGAATGAAAGAACTGTCTTTTGTCAATTGCCAAGTTGATGAACTATGGATGATAACTGTTTTTAATGGAAGGACTCTAGAACCTATAGTTTATGTGATTTGAGAATGAAGTGTTAACCGGCAAGCTGGCCACTCGAGGGAAGTTAGTTTAAATAGATAAGTACTTACTGTTATGTTGTTTTATTTGTTACATAGATAATTGTTCAGTAGAAACTCACTAAAGTCTGTCAATTGTTGAGTTTGAAGTTCCAGAGCACTTTTGTTTTTAATTAGTATGAGTTATTCGTTGTAGCTGTTAGAATATTTTACTGTTCAAGAAAATGTTTTATAGTCTGTTTACTTATTTTTCCACTTTCGTAGTTTATCAGTTATTCAGTTTTCTTATCTCTATGCTTTCTAGTTTAGTTATGATGCTTTCTAAATTAGTTATCTTATGCTTTCTAGTTTAGTATTTCCAGTTTTCCTAGAATAATTTTTTTTCCAGATAAAAATTTAAATGGCCTTAGACTAAAATTGATTTCAGTAGTTTAAAGAAAAACAGAAAATCTAAGATGAGTTATCTTAATTATCTTCTTTTGCAAACTACCTTGGACACTGCCTGGTCGACTTATTGACATTTTATATTCTAAAGTAATGGGACCTAACGACAACCTATCACACAGGTTATTATTTTTCTTTGCGCATCTCAAGGAATATTTGTTGGCATATCATCTTTGTCTTTACTGAAGCGCAACGGATCATACCAGATTATGTGAAAGATAGAAGATTCGATTGTAGTGTTCTTAGGTTTTCTTGTATTAAGGCCGACTATTTGAATATACTAGTTGCGGATGTATAGGGAACCGAGTAATTAAGTATAACTTTGTTTGTATGTCATGTTTTGGGTCTTAGCCAAATTGTGGCCGACCTTTGTGGTTACGCATTGTATATTTCCTATACCATGAGCCAACAGTTGTAATTATTTTTTATTTTGTTGAAGCCGACAGCGTGTAAAAGAAATCTATGTTGTGGATATATATACTTGATCCTCCGTACCCTTTTGTGTGATGTGTAAGGTATGTCATTATCCAATCAGCGATTCATAGCAAAGCAGAGGTGTGATAATGTGCAGTTTCACTTGCGCATAGATGATTTGTGTTGTGTGTGCAAGTAGAGCAAAATTTCAGTCTCTAGAAGAACTGATCAATTAATGTACCCTAATCGGAACTGTAATCAAGTGTTATAGATGTTAATCTTTCAATTCAAAATTGTCATATGGTTTTAATCTGAACTCTTTTCTTTTGAGTAGTGAACTCTAGGCAGTGTGCCTGAATGCAAGTGCATTCCCTTGTAATATTCTCTTTTGAGTATACTCATAATCATACTTGTGGATTGGCCATCCACCGTGGTTTTTCCCCTAATAGGGTTTCCACGTAAAAATATTGGTGTTATGGTGTTGTGCTTTCTTTCTTATTTATGCATTATGAATGTATGTTGTTAATGCACTAAGAGTTGAAGATTATTGAAGTTAATTTTTCTTAACACTGATTCACCCCCCCCTCTTAGTGTGGCTTGTTTCCAACACTACAGGGATCAGAAGCTCTCCGACCAAGTGGTTAAGAATTTTCCTAAGTCTGATAAGGAGAGGGAGGATCTGCTAAGAGATACCAAGAGTAGCTATGACTCCACCAAAATTAAATTTCTTTGGCAGGAGGTCTTGAGAGTGATTATGAAGTATATTACTTTGGACGAAAGCTATACCAGGGTTTTCGGCTATCACTTTGTGCTCCTGAATCATTTTCGGCACCAGGTCAGGGTTTCCCTTCCTTTCTATCTCTCTACTTCTTTAAATGTGAATCTTTAGGACCATTCTTCAAACCTGGTGAGGTACCCCATTATTCACAAGGGTTTTCTTGTTCTCATTTATGAACATTTTAAAGCAATGTCGGTTGTTACCCATCAAATCCCTTCTCCACACTCTGTTTCTAATAAGGAGGAGTTGGGTGCTAGCTATACAGATAAAGATGAGTGGGAAAATGATATGGATGAGGAGGAAGAGCACCCTTTGAGGGCTAAAAGGAAGGGTAATAACAAAAGTAATCCTAAAGCCTGTGCCCTTCCTAAACCTAGTGTTATGACCTCTACTGGCAGGGAAAAAGTCATCTTCCCGGGGTCTGATGTAACTAAAATGAAGCTGAAAGGTAAACCCAGTATTTCTCCTCAGGGGAAGGGCACGAGGAAGATTGTGGAGGACCCCTCCTATAATACCAACCAAGAGGAGTCCCAGCATACCAACTCATCTGAGAATTCTAGCTACCCACCTACAGATAGGGAGGATAGACCTCGGTACCCCAGTGAACTTAAGGAGGATGACCACTACTTTAAAGTTGATTGTGAGTATCTTGTTGATATCCTTCCAATTGCCCACAACGATTTTGTGGATTTTTTTCGATTGTTTAGGTGGGCTTTCTTTGAGATTAAGGAGATAAAGTTAAATCAAAGGGCCTTTAACAAGAAGCTGGAAAAGAATGAAATGATGGATAATACTAATAAGGATAAAGATAAAGCCAAGGATTTGTAGATGGAAGATGAAAAGAGATACATGGTTGAGTGTCTGAAGAAAACTGTGGATGATTTGTAGCATTTCAAGAGCAATCATGACGGCAAGCTTTCAGAAATGGAAGAAAAGCTAAAGAATGTTAAAGAGTCAATTCAGAAGGTTCTAGAAATGAGTCACAAGATCCTGAAGTCCATTGCTAGTACTATGAATATGATGGTTGATAATTTGGAAAGGGTTCATCATGTAATAACTGTTGTGGAGGTGGAAGAAGACAAAGAACAAAGCCAGGTTGAGGGTGCAGGGCCGAGCAAATGAACCAGAGCCAACCTGAAAAGTAAGGCGAATAAGACCCCTATGGATATTCAGGAGATGAAGAAAGTGACAATTAATATGGACAATCTGGAAAAGGAAGTAGCGGATATCCTGAGCAATATGGCTTAGCAGCTAGATTTCTGCTGGACTCCTGCTAGTTTTTTGTTGTGTTGTCTCTGTGTTGGTCTTTGTTTTTATCTTTGTAGGCAACTTCTTATCTTATATGTTAAAATTTCTTATGCTTTATCTTTACTTTCTTTGTTGTTAAAGGGTTTTGGGGTCCCTTCAAAACTTTCTTTTACCTTAATAAAAAACAATGCCACATTTAAACCATCACATTATGTTGATATCAGCCCCGAATACCTAGTTTTATACATATGTCAATAATAGTATTGCTTAAGGAGATAGGATATTGATAGATTAGACTAAGACTGGTGATGATGAGGTGGTGGAAACCCCATATGACTTGGAACTATTGATGATGTAGTGGTATCCCCATATGGTGAGATACAAAGGTACTTGTATTATTTTATATATCACATGCCCCAAAGGATCCATCCACCTTGGGCAGAGCCAATGCCCAAGGTTGTCTCAACATTATTCTCTTTAACAAATCTTGACCAATGAGGAGTGGTAGGTCAGGGATCTAGATATATTGTAATTATTTTATTAATTTGATTGATCCCCATATAAATGATAATAATCCATATGAAAAATAATATTAATGATGTGTAGGGAGCATTATGGATTGGTTTTTACTCATTTACTCTACTATTGAGCACCTTATTCATGGAATCCATGTAGTCCCAATTGATCATATTACTTAATATCATGTACTGTAAGTAAGTTGTTTTTCTCCATGTTTTGGTCCAATTAGTTAGGTATATGAGGCCTATATCTTTATAACCATAAAGTGTGCCTCACTCACTTAGGAGAGGGGTGTAGCATTTGCAATTTTAATACCATTTATAGAAGGGGTCTCATGGAGGGTGGTAGGGATATAATGTGTAATGATAGGGAGTAGGTAGTGCTAGAGTAAACAAGACTTCGCCTAGTTTTGGGTTCAATTTGAGGAAAGAAATATAGGATCGAGATGGAGTTAACACAATAGGAGGTACAGTGGGAAATGCTCACTCCCTCTAATGATGTTGGTAGGATTTAAGTTAGATTCATTTTTTTTCTTTTCTTTTTCCTTCATTTTTCTTTCATAAACAGGGGAAAAACTTGTGGTAGTACCCCACCAAACCTAGAAAAACCCACAATTTTTTAATGGATTTGGTTTTAGGCCATTTTGCATTGCTTTAATATTATTAGGATCAACTTGCACTCCTTGATATGAAATAATGTGTCCAATATACTTGAACTATTAGAATTCAAATGCACACTTAGAAAAAATTATCCTTTAGAATTTTGAGGGCAGTATCCACATGCTTAAGATGATACACCCAAGGATGAATATAAATAGGAATATCATCAAAAAATACTAATATGAATTTGTGAAGATAACCATGGAACACCTTATTAATTAGACTCTTAAAGGTAGGAAAATTATTAGTCAACTCAAAGGCCATGACCAAGAGTTCACAGTGACCTTCATGCATCTTAAAAGTTGTTTTGGTAATGTCTTCCTCCTTGACTTGAATGTTATGATAGTTAGAGTAAACTTCCAACTTGGTAACAAATTTAGCCCTACAAATTTTGTCTAATAATATAAAAATAAAGAAAAAATTAATGAAACTCAATTCCTAGGTGATTTAGGTATCTCTATTAGGGCTATGGATGCCTAGTTGGTAGTAGAGATATACCAAGAGTGAAACAAGTGATAACTGTGTTGAGGATTTTAGATTCTTGAATAGTAATGGAGTAATGTTTGATAGTTGGGGACATGTCTACATATGTCTATTACATATCATTATTATACTTATTGTCCTTAGGGGTGAACTACCCTAATTCTTTTACTATAATAAATTCTAACTAATTCAAGGAAGAGAAAAAAATAATCTACACACACTTTAGTTTGAGCAATAGAAAGTACTATTTTCAAGTGGATTTGAGGACTTTGATCATGGATAAATGTCAATTGTTGCGATATTTTTGTTCTATAACTTTTTTGTTTTCTTGAATAGTTTATTTTAATTTTTAAAATACTTAAGAGTATTTTCCAATAGAACCACTAATTTTCCTATAAAAATCAAGGATCCCCTTTTAAATTCCTCAAAAATCTTAAATGCTTTGATTGTGTGTGTTACCTTTTGGTAATTTCTTTATAGATAATCCATGGTGTTTGTGAAGTGTATTTGAGTAGCTTTATCTGTGTCTATGAAAACCCATTTTCATATTTGATTTGATTTTAGGCTTGCTTTAATTTTTCATAATAGGCTTCCTATTCATAACTTTAAATTTGCATTTTTTATTACCATGTTTTATTTTCTATGAAGGGCTTCATTGTTTTAAGTTTTGATTATTACCCAAAAAAATGTCTAGACTTGTGTTTTATGTTCTATTTTCATGTTCACTAGATATGGCTACTATATGTTTGTACACTTAAAAAGTGATTTTCTCATGGTGTAGAGATAACTAACAATCAGTTCTAGAATAAAAAATGAGTGGTTGAGGTAGTTAGTCTAATAGTATTATTGGAATGTGCATGACACTTTGTGGGGTTAGAATAATCTTCAACTTTTTCATTAGTTTGAGGATGAATACATGGAGTAATATGTTAAAGAGAAAATCAAGTAATTTCATGTTTATTTTCATGTGTATGATAAAATATCTTACTATGGTAGGGCCTAATTTATTCTTGGTAGATAAATAATTATAAAAATTTAATGTTATGTGTTACTAGTAAAACATAATAACACTCAAATTTGGCTTTAGTCATTTATCTCTTGACCATTGATTTTTTTTATTATCCTACATCATAATATCTAGTCATTGTTTGACAAATAAAATGATGAGTTGATAAGTTAATAACAAATATAATCTGACATGGAGTCTACATACCTAAATCTTATTGGTCATAAAAATCATATGGTTATTCCATGTTCAAATGTCTCTCACTTGAGGTAATTTTGTTATAAATTTTTACGTCAATTTATATTTTGAGAATATTTCAACCATTAAAAAGATATCAAAGAGGCCTACAACTTTTTTATTATATATTTTTAAAATTTCTCCATAATTTTTTTCTAATTTGTAAAAAAAAATTATAGTTAAACAAAACTTTTAGTACTTTTACCATATTTTTTGCTTTGATCTTTATTTTGAACAATCTTTGGATCATTGGAAAGATATTAAAGATAAATATAACTTTTTTATAATGCACTTTTCATGATTTCGTACAAATTATTTAAGAACTATAAAAGAATAAAAAAGAATATTTTGATGTATGTAAAATCTCATTTTCTATTATTTTCCAAATCCATCAAGAACCATCAAATGTTTATAATAGGAAAGCTATAGGTCTTTTCAATATAGTTTGAATGGTATGATTATCACTCAAAAGAGAGGTTGAAGTGATATGTTATACCAAAATTATAAGAAAATATTTTAGTGTCAAAAGATTCCTTTTTTATTCTTGTAAAAGTTGTAACAAATTTGTGCAAAACCATAAAAATTTACAATAGAAAATTTGTAAGTTTCTTTCATGTCTTTATAACAATCTAAAGAGAGCTCGAAATAAAGGTCAAGATAAAAAGTTATGATTAAATTATATAATATTCCTCAACAAGAGATATTTTAAAATGAACTATTGAGCCTTTATCATAAATTAAGATGGTTTCTATATGTCAACATATAGGTGAAATGATAAAATTTAGTATGATGTAACTTGAATTTGGTTATTTTATCTTTATGTGTTGATTTTTTCCTATCAATTTGAGCCATTAGATCTATGTAAACTTTAATTAAATTAAGTGAGTTGAATTTTTACTATTATTTTTTTTAAATGAATTATTTTTCATGTCTGTGAGCTCTCATGGAAGAAATTTTAAGGAACACATCGTCAATTCTCATTAATTATGACCAAATACTGTCGTAAGCAATTGAATTTATAGACACCTTTACATTCCTTGTGATGATATTAACCATTGATTTAGCATTTTTGGTTCCAATGAGTATTAATGATTGATCTTTGCTAAGATCTAGTACACAAAGTAAAGATGTCGAGGTGGAATGTACATGAATATAAGAATAAATTAAAATTGTAAATCAAACCAAACTATTGACTCTTTCTCCTTCAATACTTGTAAGGCTCTAATGTAACTTAGAATATCATGATCCCTTAGATCAATTCTAATCAATATGTAATGATAAAAAAAAAAAATCAAATAATATTTGCTTGCCATAGTGTAATGTATACCTATATAACTTATAAACTCAGACACAAATAAATTTGACATCCTATTTTCAAGTAAAAGTGCCTTGCAACCATAGATTGAATAAAAAATGTTGTGAATTATGAGATTTAAAATGTGAACTTGACTTGGATTATGAACCTTGATCTATTTTTTGAATATTAAAACAATGTGTTGGATATTTATGATAATGATGATGACTCAAAATATAGGTTTAATAAAAAAGAGGTACAAGGAAATGGAATGTGAACTTACTGGCCATGCTAAAGAGATAACAAATACAAATATTTAAACTATTTTTTTATATAATTAAATTAAATTTTGGAATGCATATGTTTAATTTATGCAATTCCTATATGATGCAGGAGCATCGAGTTATTCTCTTTAATTTTCTTGTTTCAACTCATTTGTCTTATTTGGGTGATTGCAGATCTTGTCGCCACAAGGGTGGGAAGTTAAATAAATCGATATGATTGTCTTCGACAGAAGGAAATGAATAATTAGAGATTAATGTGCAGTTAAAAGAATCGGTTAGGAATAATAAAAAATAGAGGTCGAAGAACTGAGGCCGATTAAAGAGGAAACCAAGCAGAGTTTGGTTACAAAGGAGGCCAAATGGTAGTGGAGTGAAAGAACATCAGACAGGTTCGAGTAAAAAGTATTCAAGAAAAGGAGAAGTGAGGAGACACGGTTCAAAGAATGAATAGTTAATGAGTAGAGAATGAAGAGCATCGAGGAGGAGAACAAAAACATGTAGAAACGAGCATAAAGTGAGGGAAACCATTGACAGAGAGATTGGTAGGTAGAAGAGTTAGTGAGTTGATAGTAGAACTGATTGGTTATCCATTGTTGGCCCAACCTATCAAGGAAATGAATGAAATCAAATATTTGTAATCTATTACTTTCATAATATAGAAGGGCCATGTTATTGATCTGTATTGTTGATATATGATATGTAAATGTTGGTTATGTTAGATTCTTATCGCATATTGAATTATGATTGTATTCTTGAACTTTCTATCAATTTTTTTTTTGTGTTAACCTTTATAGTTCTTGTCACAGGTTTGGTCAGCTAGTTGTAGAGGTCCATCTGGGTTTTTGAAAGAAGAAGTGTGTTATTCTATTTGATAAATGGATTGGTTGATTTTTATCCTTTTGGTTTCAAAACAGATAGGTGTGGAAGCATGCTATCACTTGGTCCCCCTGATGGAAGGGTGGATCAAATTAAACTTTGGTGCCACTTCTAGGGGGAACCTGGGTGTCTCTAGCACAAGGTGTCTCTTGAGAGACCATAATGGGACAATTATTAGCATACTAAGTATTCCTTTCTCCCTGAAACAAATAATGAAGTTGAATTATAGGTAGCATGGCTCAAGCTAAATGAAAGTGCAAGGATCAGAGTGAAGAAGTATCACATAGAAGGTGACTTGCTATTGATAGTGAATGCTCTCTGGAGTTAAATTATGATGAATTGGAAGCTCAATAAATTGGTAGTGGAATGTGTGAGGATGTTAAGCATATTCAAATATTTTATGGCCTCACACATTTATCAAGAAGGGAACAAGGAAGCTGACATGTTAGCCAATGTGGCAGTTGATGAGGCGTCAAATTTTTAGTGGATGCAAGTTTGGTGTGTCTTCTTTGACCCCATTGATGACTAGGTGCCCATGGCTCCCATCAATGACTAGTAGTCATCATTAGAATCAAGTATCCATGAGGGTTGATGGAACATAACCACTCGACCAACAAATTTATCAGGTGAAAAATTGACTAAATGTATAGATGTGCTAACACATACTAACTTTAAGAACACTATTAAATCGTGAGAATTATGGGAAGGATTGAGTGAAAGATGAAATTATATCTCCCCTTATTTCCAGTATTAACTACAATTCGCAAAGTCTGTTGGTCAACCCTATTTCTGCCAACTCAGTCACAATGCGAGGCATTTGACTAGTAAGGTGGATAAGCTTTGGTTTTGCTACAATGGACACCCTAGTACATCTAACTTGTTCTCAGAGACAAATGGATTTCTTGGGGCCCATTTTAGACCAACACCTCAATATTATGTTATAAGAGCATAGTAATCTCATCTTGTAGGTGGTAAAATAGACACTGGGAGTGGATTTTTTTGTGGATGAGGATTTCCATTGCATGAGCACTAACATCTTCTCTTGGTTTATGGATGTTTTGCTAGACCTTGGGGAGCCATTGAAGATTGTGAGAGCACTAATGATGACTCTCTTCAAGAAAATCTATTTGGGCGGTTTGGAGGAATTCATATCGATGGTAAGGTGTGGAGTTGGTATTCTGAGGCCTGGTGATATTCAAAAGGTTTTGGTTGTGGGGGAAGTCATGGAATGACTCCCCTTTCTCTCCAAATTATGCATGATGACGTTGATGCAAAACCACACTAAGGCTAGGCAGGCTTGTGAATTTCTCAAGCGCATTACCAGTCTAGAGCTAGTGTATGATCTTCGGTGGCTCAATGAATTCACCTAATTGTTTGTATGAGTGGGTGATAGTTATTTATGGTGATGTGGTCAAATTTATGTGTGTTTTTTGTTAATAGGTAACAGTTAGACCCTAGTTTTTATATATACATCTAAAAGTAATAAATTTTCCAAGGGCCTTGACTTTGGTCTATAATGAAGAATTATATATTAACTTCATTTTTTGTTTAATATAATGGTGTGGCCCTAGCTACACACTTAGCAAAAAACTAATTGATAAAATATTATACATGCATATCATATGCTCGAGTTCTCCTATCAAGAATCCATTCACTATAGATGTTGCAAATAAAGTTGTGTACAAGGCAATATTATTATTTAGATTTTGTTTTAAGTTTAAAATTTATGATTAGTATTTTTATTTTTGAAAAATAAGTGATTCTTGTGTGTCTTGATCTCCCATTGTTAAAGTATTGTGTAAAATTAATTTTATGAGATTTGTGATAATTTTTAAAATGAACAAATGATTTGAAAAAAAAATGTTTTCCTTCTATATCTCTATGAAATATTTTATTTCTTTGTTGACTTGATTTTTTATACTTTTTATTTGGAATCAAAGTTTGACATTACTTAAGAAGAGTAGAGAGTGTTGATAAATTAAGATCCTGATTGTTTTTATATTTAGAATTCAAAATGAAAATAAATTTATGAAATCTTAGATGAATATTTATTTGTATTATAAAATATAGAAGCTTATCTTTTATTAGGTTACATTAGCATCCACCCAATTGGATTTCAAAATGTTTTTTAGTTTTTGCAAGGTAATTTATTACTTTTTTGCCTCCTTTCATAAGATTTGTAAAAATCTCTAGTATTAAATTATTAAATTTTGAAATTTCAGATCCTTCATGCATAGATTCTAACAAGTTTCAAGCTTCAAAAGGTGAATCTAGATTTCTAATATGCAAAAGAAATTTATCACTAATACTTCTTGTGATCTACTATTCAATTAAATTCTGAGATCAAGGTTAATATTTATACCTATAGGTTGTTCTTCCTTACGAATGATGGTCCATTACTTCTTGGTCATGAATTCTACCTTTATTCTTATTTTCTAAATAGAGATTGTTTTCGTGTAGCATGTTTTCAATTGTGAAGGCATGTGAACCCATATGAATTGAACCGTGATTAAATGATTTTTATTAGTTGTCAATATAGTTCATAAGGAAACAAAATACATATTAGTTTTTTTATTGAAGAGAGAGGAAAAAAGAAAAATAATAAAATAATTTTTAATAATTACCCTTTTCTTTTTTGTGATAATAATTCTAGCAAATTGACTTCTCACATGTTAGTGCATTAAAACATTACAAAGATAATACAAAAGAGATAATGATTTAAATCCTATTATACAGGCTTATTAAAATTAAC
Source organism: Sequoiadendron giganteum (assembly GCA_007115665.2). Lineage (NCBI taxonomy): Eukaryota > Viridiplantae > Streptophyta > Pinopsida > Cupressales > Cupressaceae > Sequoiadendron > Sequoiadendron giganteum. Next base: position 14,253,580 of record VCHN02000014.1, read on the forward strand.
TTCATAGAGGCTTGACTAAACCATTAGGTAATTGATGGCTTGATTTGAACTATTTTAGCCATTAGGACAATAAAAATGTAACATATGTTCTAAATTTTCCAAGGATTATTTTAAAATATAACAAAGAAATGTGATAATATAACATCAAGCCTATTTTTAAATCTCAATCTTGAAGTTTGGAAAAGAATAAAAAACCTTAAAAAAATTTACAATTTTCTTTTCAAAGCAATGTATGGAAACCTATCTATTGAGGGTTGATAATCAAAAGTCATGTGATTGTAATAAAATCGTAAATCCTCCATAATGGAAAATAAATCATGATTGATAACAGTAGGGAGTAGATGAATATAATGGTAGTCAACTATGTCGATAGTTGAAGTTTCATTATTTCAACTTGTCATGTATAAGATTGTTGGATCTGATGCATGAAAGGAAGACAATGATATTATATTATCAATAATGTAAATTGTAGTTATAATTTATAGGCCACAATTAATGCAATGAAGATATTTTTTATAAAATTTTCTAGGATTTTTCATGTTTAGAAAAGATCCCTTTTTGTTTGTTTTACTTATGAGCTAGATGAGACTAGATAAGCATTCCCAAGTTTAAAGGAAACTAATTTAGAGGGTTTGAATGTGATGCAAGGGCATCCTTTGATGCACCATTATTGCATTTTGTTGTCATGTTTCTAAACTTTGAGTTTTGGTTTGTTTAGGGTCAATAAGGTCATGTAAGACCATTTGGGGTTATTTAAGTCCATTTTATGATGTTTTAGTGCAATGTTGTCAAAAGTTGTAAATGTTGCAAAATGTTGTCATTATGGTAGAAAAACTTGTAAAAGTTGTCATTTTGGTTAACCAAGGAGTTAAAGGTCAGTTTTTTAGTTGGGAATGGTTGTAACATGATAAATATGCAATGTAGCCTTGAGAAAAAAGGTTGGAGAAGGTTGGGGGAAGAACGGGAATGAAAGAAACTCATTTGGCATGTTCTTTTCCTGCTTTTTCTATGTGAGACAACCTTTAACTTGATGGTACAAATTTGTATGGTATAATACGAACATGAAATAAATTGGAAATGTTGAATATGTGTTTTAAGATTATAATTATTTTTATTTTAATTAATTTCATTAAGTTTTGAGTGAGATATGGCAATTTCATTGAGGGCAGGTCTCTGAAGTTTATTTTTCTAAAAAGTTGCAGTCTGAAACATGCATTGTATAGACTAGTATAGGTTGGTACACTCCTGAAACCAATTGGAGAAGTTGGAGAAGGGTACTATATTTTGAATACTTTTGATTTGGTATAATTTCATCAAGTTTTGTGGGAGATATTGAAATTTTGGTGAGTGTAGGTCTAAGCCCTGCCTAGGGTTTCCAAAAACACAAAAAAATCGTATCTTTGTTTTCCTCTATCAAAAACTCATGAAAATTGGTAGAAAATTATATTTTAACGATATCTAAAAACACTTTTGGACCCAGGCCTTTAAATTTTTGGATATGTGAGGAATGAATGATATGTGCTCTCTGGAAACTATCATAAAATCATAGTTGCTAGAGGGTTTGATGAAACCAATGCATTATTTGGTCATGGTTGGATGGTAAATCATTATAACGTGTCGTAGGAGGTCTACATGGTCTATGTCTTTCCTATTTCATGTTTTTCCCTTTGTTGGATGGATTTTAGGCTTCAAGGACAATGTTACCAAGTTGCTTTAGAGTGCACCAAGGCATGATTATAAATGGATCAGTCTTTTGAAAGCGTCAAGTTGTGCTAAGTGAAGGCTTCTCTCCATCATTTTTGGTATCAAAGCCAGAAGCTCTTTGGGAAATGATCTATTAGTTTGGCTAATGTGCTTTTGTGAGATTTGATGTTTAAGGATGAATCTTAATAAGAAGAAAGATGGGCAAAGGGTATCATCATTATTAAATACATTGTTCAAAGTGGCAGAGAGGCTACAAGAGGAAGAAATAGCAACCAAGGAAGAGAGCAAGTTGGCAAAGGAAAGATTACTCCAGACTACTTACAAGTCCAAAGGTAAATGTTGTCAAGTTGTGATTTCAAATAACTACATGGATAATATTATTTCTGGGTATATATGGTAGATAAATTGGGTTTGGAAAGAATACAACACCCCGTCCCTATTCAGTGAGTTGGCTTCAAACAGGTAACCAAGTAATCGTAAGTAAGCAATGCAAAGTTGAGTTTCAAATTGGCAATTATAAGGATGAAATAGTTTGTGATATTATGCATTTGGATGTATGTCACAGTGTGTTTGGAAGGTTGTGGCATTATAAAAAGACAATGAAGTATAACGGGAAAAACAAGACATATGAGTTGGACAAAGATGAGAAGAAATATACATTAGTAGCCTTGAAGGGTGAGTGCATAGAAATTGAAAGCTTGTTGTTAGTTGAGAAGATAGATGTACGAAAATACAAAGCAGAGACAAATGAGGTAATAGATGAGGTAATAAATTTTGAAAACATGTTGTTTGAAAAACTAGTTGAACAAGAAATGGAAGAAATTTCTTTTGAATTTTCTCAAACCAATGAAAGTAATAGTGATGTTGATGTTGAAGTGGGCGATGTTTAGGAAGAAGAAGAAGAGACAACAAAAGAAGTTGTAGAGGACTCAAGGATAGTCCAAAGAGAGAAGAGAGTCATGGAGGATAATGATATAGCATGGTTCTGAAGAGAAGAACCAAGAGTTGAGAATGTTGATATCAAGGAGAACAAAAGAATGGATGAGCAATTCAAAAATAAAAGTGAATGGTTGAGTAAGGTCGGGGTGAAGCCAAAGATTTTGGAGAATAACGAAGAGAAAAGAATGTATTGTAAACAACATGAGGTGGATGAAGAAGTGAAGTAAGAAGAAAAAGAATATGATTTATTTAATATGTTTGTTTCTTGTGTAGGTGAAAAAGAAAAAGTAGAAGATAGTGAAAATAAATTTACAATTGCAGTCCAAGCTCAAGCTAGAACAAGAAAATAAACAAAAGCACATAACTACATTATACCAAGTTGGCCTTGGCTCAAGAAGCATGTTGTTGGATCAAAAAGTACAAGTGATTCAATTAAAATAAATGTAGTTGAGATCCAGCAAAAATAACACAATGTACATATGCAAAGGAACTGGAAGACAAGAAATAAGATTCATATTTGAGGTGGAGCTCAATTTTTTTCTCTTTGGGGAGTATGATGTAGGGGCATCCTTTGATGCACCATTATTGTACTTTGTTTTCATGTAGCTAAAATTTGGGTTTTGATTTGTTTGGGGTCAATAAGGTCATGTAAGACCATTTGGGGTCATTTAAGTCCATTTTATGATGTTTTGGTGTAATATTGTCAAAACTTGTAAATGTTACAAAATATTGTCACTATTGTCAAAAATAAATAAAAATTGTCATTTCGGTTAACCAAGGAGTTAGAAGTTGGTTTTTTAATTGGTAATGGTTGTAACATGATAAATATGCAATGTAACCTTAGCACAAAGGTTGGAGAAGGTTGGGGGAAGAACGAGAATGAAAGAAACTCATTTGGCATATTCTTTTCTTGTTTTTTCTGTGTGAGATAGCCTTTAACTTGATGGTACAGATTTTTATGGTATAGTACAAACATGAAATCAATTGGAAAGGTTGAAAATGTGTTTTAAGATTATAATGATTTTTTTTAATCAATTTCATTAAGTTTTGAGTGAGATGTGGCAATTTCATTAAGGGCAAGTCTGTAAAGTTTTTTTTTGAAAAGTTGCAATCTGAAACATGCATTGTATGGATTGGTACAAGTTGGTACAGTCCTGAAACTAGTTGGAGAAGTTGGAAAAAGGTCCTATATTTCAAATTATTTTTATTTGGTAGAATTTCATCAAGTTTTGTGTGAGATATTGCAATTTTGGTGAGTGCGGGTCTAAACCTTGCCTAGGGTTTCCAGAAACACAAAAAAATCATATCTTTGTTTACCACCATCAAAAACTCATGAAAATTGGTATAACATTTTATTTTTAGGAGATCTAAAAACCCTTTTGGGCTCAAGCCATTAAATTTTTTCACGTGTGAGGAATGAATGACAATGTGCTCTCATTTTCTTGAAAATTGTCATAAAATCACAATTGTAGAGGGTTTGATGAAACCATTACATTATCTAGTCATGGTTGGATGGTAAATCACCGTAATGCATTGTAGGAGGTCTACACAGTCTATGTATTTCCTATTTCATGTTTTTTCCTTTTTTGAATGGCTTTTAAGCTTCAAGGAAAATGTTACCAAGTTGCTTTAGAGTGCACCAAGGCTTGATTACAAATGGATCAGTCTTTTGAAAGTGTCAAGTTGTGCTAAGTGAAGGCTTATTTGCATTAGAATGGGAGGTTAGACAACCACCACAATAGTTTCACACGCCCTACTATAGCTTCACAACACCAAAGTGAGGGCACAACCTTTTAGGGGTACACCCTCGTTAAAAAACTTTCATCAAATTTTTGCCCTATCTTTAAAAAATATGTTGTCCTTTATTTTGTAGGCACAAATGGCCATGGTGGACATAAGCATGGATTTAAATTTTTTGGAGAGTTGCATTCTCTCATGCCTCTTAGGTAGTAAAACTACATCAAAAAATTCGTTTATCTTGAATTCTTTTAATTTCATACTATAATTCAAGGCTCCAATGTGGTGAACACCTAGAAGAATGTTATTACATGCCATGAAGTCTAGATTTACTCAACCAAGCAAAGGGGATTCTTTTAATTTTATGTATGTTGAAGGTGTAATATTCCTTCACACATCTTCTCTCTCTCTCTCTAACTATAATAATTGAATTGAAGAAATATTCTATGAAGTATATATGGATTAAAAGGCACATTTGTATATTTTAGATATCAAGCATATTTATTATGTCTAAGAAAAATGTGGATAGGTTCTTAATGTGACAAATACTATGCAATGTAAAATTTTTATCTATTTAAAATTTGTTCGAGCATTAATATGATAACACTCTATTTCTATTTTTATCAAAAATGTGAAGGGGATTACTAATTTCTTATTGATTTCTAAGATTATATAGCTTCAATCTCCACTTTGATATCATGTTGGAAATTCAATGTATTTAAGCTATAAAAATAATTGAAAATATTTTTTTTATAAATTTAAATTTAAATAATAAATTATAGTTGTGGCAATATTGAGACAACATTACACAACACACAAAAATTTGCATGGAGAAAACTATTGATAGTAAAATACTCCATAAACAACATATTTTAAAATTAAGAACACTTTTAAACTTATCTATTAATAATAGATTGGACTTGGAGATACACTTCTCAATTTCATATGAATTTTCTCTCTTAGTATAGATTCTCCAAATTCTTATTTTTTCTCCTCAATTATATAAAAGAATCCTCACTTAAATATATGGAGAAGATATTGTAAAATTTCCAAAGGGGTACTTCTCACACCCTTTCAAAAAACTACCTTGTTGAACAATTAGTAAATTAATAACTATTTGATAGTTTATTAATTTATTATTGTTACAAGGAGTACTTGAAGAAGGATTTTCTAGAGAATTAAATAAAATAAGAACATTACACATCTTATAAGTGCTTTACCTCTAATAATATTATGTTATGATACTTATCTATGTAAATTTTTAGTTAGATTACTTATTGATATTTCTTTTAGTGATGGTTTTAAGGGTGTTTCCTCCTATCATGTCTAAGAACTTAATAGAGTGGGTTACTTGAAAGTGCAACTCCCTTAGGCACCATTGGCACCCTCTTATCTCTTAGCACTCCCTTTTGTAATGTAGAGTGTGTTTCATAGGGATGTATGCTACATGTACTTTCTTCACAATTTTATTTTATCTCTCTCACACATTTATTGGCATGCATCTTCTATATGATTGTATTGGGTGGAATCAAACATGGTGATGATGCCTATTGTGCACATGTCATGTCACCATAGAGTGATAATTTTGATTTAAAATATTGTTATTAGTGTTTTTATAGTTTTTATCCAATGTTATTTAGGCACACTACAATGACTAATAGAATAATAATTGAGAATTTGGCTTGCACCATTTTACCTATTAAAATGGGTACTAAAGAGGTATTAATATTTTTTCATGTTATTCTTTTCTTATATAAATTATCCATTTCACTTAGTAGGTCATGGTTTGAGAAGTTAAGGATATATCCTTCTATTATGAATCAATGTATTAATTAAATTCATGATGTAAGAGTTGTAAAGATCAAAAGTGATCTTATTTTAAAGATAAGTCATTTTAATTTGGATAGGTACATGCACATCCTCATAGAACTACCATGTGTAAATGGGTATGGATTACATGATGTACATCAAAGGAATTTAGATGCACAAAGAAAATAAAATTATAAAACTGAGGCATAGTGTGGTTACACATGATCATATAAAGTTGTATTATTTACCTCCTTTTTCACATAAAGAAAAAGGATCAAAGATTAATGCACCTGCAATGGTACTTCATATTCCACATAAGAAGAGTATGAGTGATATAATTTCTTCATATTCTAAGGATAATTCTCATTTATGGATCTCAAAGAAGGAATTAGATATTAATAAAACAAATAATGCATGTGTCACCAACTCTAATGAAGCAAGAATCAAGAATAAAGAAAGATAATCAACAATTGTACCTATTACTAGTGTTTTCACTAATAACACCACTTCTTATGAATATGAAGGAAATTTAATTGGGAACAAAGAACTTGGTTTTACTTATTAGGATGAGGATTAAATATTGGATGGTGATCTCTTCAACAATGTTGCTTGTTTTCTTTAGCATTCTCATGCTTTCCTTATTTATCTACTTTTTTAAGTACTTAATTTCTCTTTGTTATTTGATCTTATATTTTATAATTTTATTCATGCCATTTTTTTTTTCATCTCTTATTTTCCTTTTACCTTCTATATTATGCTTTATGTCTTTTATTTTACATGTTTGCATCCTTTTTTTCATATGTACCTTGCTACATGTCCATGATGTTTCTATCATTCCTATATTTTGTGATTATAATTTCTAACCTTTATTCTTTTTTTAGAATAAAGAGGGTAAAAACTTATTAGAAAATCAATATAGAAGGTTACAATCAAGAAAAAAACCACACCAAAACCAGGCAAGGGACTCGAATCCCTACAAAAAAACCTCAACAACATAACCATTGAAGAATCGTTACACCCTGTTGTGCATTTACCTGTTTACTATTACTATGATTGGTTAAAATATTTAATAAATGAATGTTCTTGTATTTCAGATTGAAAAATGTGTGTTTGCACTTTGTTTATATGTATTATTTGGAAAATTATTTGATGTTATGTTAAAATAAAAATTAGAATGAATGTTGATTTAAATTGGTATTCTGATTATGAAATGAATATATACACAAATGATCATTTTGATGAACAACTAACTACTATTGCAACATTCTAAGTTGAATGAAGATACAAGGATCGAGCCTCCAGAAGGGAGGGAAAGTATCACTCATGAGAAATGATTGGTTGGGTAACCCTTAACAAATCCTAACTGAGCTTTTTCACACACACACATATATATTGGTCCAGTTGAGCCATAGTTTGAGAAATTGGTAATTTATCCCTTAGTTTTATTTGAGATTAAATTTGGGAAGGTTTATGAATCTATTATGAATGTTCTTGTTGTGATATTTTTGAGTCTCCTTTGTGCATGTGAGTTCTTGCTTATATGTTCTTTATTGAATCAATGAGATATATATACATGGAATGCATATATATGTATACATGTACATGTCGACGGTAAACCCATATACGTGAGTTAATATGTACATAAGTATATGTAGGTAGACATACCCACGCATGGTCATGGACAGATTTCTCATGGGTATGAGAATATCAAATGAATAATAATACATGTATATATGTATATATACATCGTATGCATCTATGTATTTATCAATGAGTTTGTAAATAAGTACTATTGATTATATAAGCAAATGTATATATGGGATAAATGTATATATACACACACATATTGAGGATATTGATATATGTATATAGGTATATACATATGAATTTATTTATTAAAATGATAATATGGATATATGTATTCGAAATACTGAATGATGTATATTTATTATTATGTGAGTTGATGGATATATATTTATATATATATATATATAATTTATATATTTATATATATTGTTATTGATAAAGTGTTGTATGTTTAGTAAAGTGTTGTTGCTTCTATAAAATAAAGCACTTACTATATATCATAAAGTGTGCACTACATATAAATGATAATGCAACATATTATATGTGCTTTAAAAGCAACGCAACAGTCATTCCATATAACATCACATAATTTTCCAAATAATACATATAAACAAACACCAAAAGCACTATAGAATATTTTAGGTGGCGCCAAAATATGAAAATTGTATTGCAAATAGAAGTCTAAATTGTTAAGCATTGTCCAATGATGGAAGACAAGGAAAAATGTAGAACAATTCAATTATAAGCTGGCATATTATAAGTCGACCTATTGATCTTTTACCTTGCATTTTTGGAATGCATTCTTACCATCTCTATTTTAGTCAACCTATTGCTCTGTTTTGATGAGTATTGATTTTAAATACTGCCACCCATTGATATTAGTTTTTGAGTCGATCTTAATAAACTAAGTGTCATTGAACATAGCTTGATTGTAGGTAGCTAAGTCTCATATTTATATATAAATAGGGGTGAAGATTACTTCATTTGGATGCATTATTCACTTACATTTAGTTGTTTATTATATCTGAGTTATTCTTGTTTGAGCTGAGAGTTGTTTGTGAGGAGAGTTAAGAGAGTTAATGTGAGAATTTTTGTGTGTGGAATTGGAGAATTATTGAAGAGTCTTGGAGTGGATTGAGCTCGAAAGTCAGTTTATTTTATTTAGTATTACCGTTTAACAGGTATGTTACACGTGGTATCAAATCTACCAGGTTTAGCTTTAGAACCTATGTGCTCACCATACTTTCAATCCAACATTGAATGAGACTAATGTTTGCAACTTCTTATGCTAGGATGGTGCATCTCAAGTTAACTACAAGAAAGTCAGTAATTGGGAATGAGCATTACTTGAGGGAAAAGAAGGAAAAGGAGGCCATTGTTCGTATGATAGAGGGAACCAACTATGAAAATGTTGTTTGGTTAAGTGATACTAAGAAAATCACTCACTCTCTTTCTCGAATTATTCAAGTGAAGAGAAAGATGAGGGAGGAATCCAACTTCAACTATTTACCTCTAGTCTCACCAACAAATTTTGACTCCTTGTCACTTTCTAGGGATATGCCCTCATAATGTAGTGTCAGTCCTACATTAATATTTAGGGACCCTTGAGTTCTTCCTTTATTAGAAGTGATTGTAATTTCCTCAAGTAATGAATTTGAGGGATATGTTCCTCGTAACTATGTGTCGGAAGACAAATCCGAAGGTTACTACCTCTTTTGGGATAGAGAAGAGCAAATGAGAGATGAACAAAAATTTGAGGGGTATACCCCATTGAGTTATGTATCTGAGAGTGAATATGAGGGATACTCTCCACTCAACTATTTGAATATTTGCTCATTGTAAATGAAAAGGATATTGAGATCCTTATGAATAAATAAGATTTATAGGTTTATCAAAACTTCTGTGAAAATTCTTTAATGTGCAAATGAATGCTCATTTAAATGCTTTCCATAAGTTGTGTAAACTTAATAAAATCTAATAAAGATGAACCTTCAGGTGTAATCCTTTTCTTGAAAAGGATGGCGAGAACAAGGACTAATCTTGGAGGGAGCCAAGAATTCAAACAAGGTCCAGAGGGTGTAAAAGCCAAATTGGACCAAATTTTGGGTATTATCCATGAAACTAATGCAAGGTTGGGGAACATTGAGCAAGAAGTAAGGGAAAAAGATAGAGTAAAACAAGATGTTTCGATCAATGAAGAAGTCCCTAACAATGAAGATGAGGGAAAGAATTATCATGATCATATACAAACCCACGAACATGAGAATGAGAATTCACACTCTCAATCTAAAGGAACTAGTAAGAAGCATTTGGCAACTGAACTCTCTAGGGACATGAGGAAAATAAATCCACCTAAATTTGAAGGGAGTACCAATGGGGAAGAAGTTGAGGCTTGGTTGATACAAATGGAAAAATATTTTGAGATAAGGAACTACTCTGAGGTTACCAAGGTTGTTTGGGGAGCCTATCAGTTAGCAGGAGAAGTCTCTAATTAGTGGATGAACAAGAAAATGGAACTCAGACTTAGCTCTTTGAAGTTGAATTGGGATGAGTTCGTGGAGATATTCCGTAAAAGGTGGCTACCCCAACTAATTTTTGACCAAAAGCTTACTGGTTTCTAAAATATTAAGCAAGGGGATATGTCAGTCAATGAGTATTGGGAGAGTTTTACTCATCTGTTAAGGTACGTACCAATGTACCAAAACGATGAGTGTTTTTGTATTAGGAAATTCTTTATGGGATTGAATGGGAAAATATGTGGTGAGGTGGATGTGCATGGTCCAACTACTATGGACCTAGTCTATGAGAAGGTTGTTAAGCAAGATCAGAAGCTCAAAGCCATTTTAGTCTTTCGAGAGAAGAAAAATCGTATAAATTTTAGAGGAAACCAAAGTAACTAGACTCCAAAGAATTTTAATGGAGTACAAGATTCTTAGAGGCAAGGAGATCAGGGATCTTGCAATAATTGGAGTGAACCAAGGAAAGATCGTAGAGGGAATAATTTTAATAACAATTTCAACAATGCTAAGGGAAATGCAAGTAGTTCTCGAAGGGCCTCAATGAAGAAGGGACCTACAGTGGGATGTTATGCATGTGGTGGAAATAATTTTGTCAAATACTGTCCCAAAAATCTTCAAGACCCCAATCTCAAGGAAACTCTCTTCCATCCCAACAAGTTACATTCCAGTAGAGGAACCATGCTCTATGGACAATCAATAAGCAAAGTACCAAATTACTCTAGTAGAAACTCTAGGTATTTTATTTGGTGATACCCATTTCCTTACTTATTGATACTGGAGCAACTGAAAACTTTGTTTCACCAAGAGTAGTTAATCAAATAACTAGGAAATTTGGATTTATGGCAAAGTCATGGGTTTTAGAATATGCAAACCAGACAAGAGCAATGGTGGAACATTGCTTATTCAAAGATAAGGTTAAACTTCATTATTTCTCAACATAGGTAAACCTATATGTAGCACCCTTAGGATCCTATGATATCATCTAAGGAATGAACTAGCTTTGGAAACATAGAGCCAAAGTGCATTGTCATGCCAAAACTGTAGAGTGCTTAGACAATCTAGGGAACTATATGGCATTGCAAGGGACACCTAGGAAGTCAAGTTGCATCAAATCTTTGTAGTACAACTGCATAGGGAGAAGAAGAAAGGATGCAAACTCTTTGCAGTTAAGATGGAAAAACTTGAGGAGTATGAGGAATCCATTTCTCAAAATTATGATGTCTTCAATGGGCAACAAGACCACCAAGAAGTAGAGGAAGGTGAAGTAATAGAAAATAGAGAAATAAATATGGAGAAACATCTTATCTTGCAAAAATTTGTAGATGTATTTCCAGAGGAGTTACCTGGATTACCGCCTAAGAGGGTATTTGACTTCTCCATTGACATAGTTCCTAGATCGAAACCTATTTACAAAGTACCATACCGAATGACAACAACTGAGTTAATATAACTTAAGGCACAACTAGAAGAGTTTCTATCCAAAGGATTGATATAACCCAGTGTTTCACCCTAGGGAGCACCAGTGATCTTCATAAAGAAGAAGTATGGAACACTATGTTTGTGCATAGATTATCGGATGCTTAATAAAGCTAAAATAAATAACAAGTACCCATTACCACACATTGATGATCTCTTTGATCAAATACGAGGAGTAGTTGTGTTTTCAAAAATTGATCAGCGATTTGGATGCCACCAAGGATCAAAGATGAGGACAATTTCAAGATTGCTTTCACAATGAGATACAAACATTATCATTTCACAGTCTTACCATTCAGAATTACGAATGCACTAGTAGAATTCATGAACCTAGTGAACAACATGTTTAGGGATTGCTTAGATAATTTTTTTTTATTTTCCTAGATAATATCCTAATTTATTCCAAGAATGAGGAGGATCATTGCAAGAATTTAGAGATAGTTATTCAACGGTTAAGAGAACATTAGTTATATGGGAAACTCTCTAAGTGTACTTTATTTTAGAAGAAATTGTAGTACCTAGGTCACATGATCTCAGTTGATGGCATTTCAATAGATCCAACCAAGATAAAAGTAGTGATAGAGTGGCCATTACCTAAGAATGTACCTGAGGTCAAGAGATTTATGGGTATAACAGGTTACTATCAGAAGTTTGTTGCAAACTTCTCCAGTATAGTCTTCCCTATTACTTCATTGTAAAGCAAAGGGAATAATTTTGAGTAAATGAATAAAAGTCAAACATCATTTGATCTACTCAAGGAGAAGTTGACCACTGCTCCAATTTTGAAAGTACTAGATCCTGATGGAAATTTCACTATCATCATGGATGCTTTGGGAGAAGGCCTTGGTGGAGTTTTGATTCAAGAAGGGCAAGTCATTGCATATGAATCAAGAAATTTGAAGCCCTATGAACAAAATTATGAACTACATGATTTGGATCTAGCAATAGCGGTTCACACATTACAAATGTGGAGGTATTATTTGTTGGGAAAACCTTTTGAGTTGAAGACCAATCACCATAGTTTGAAATATTTGTTTACCCAACCCAATCTAAATACACGACAGAGAAAATGGTTGGAGTTGATATCAAAACTATGACTTGAATATCAACTACATTAAAGGGAAATAAAACTGGGTTGTTGATGCCTTAAGTCATAGATGACATATTGCCTCAATAGTTGTTGGAAATATGGGAACCTTGCAAAATGAGCATGAAGTGTATATAGGATGTTTTTATTGTTCTAGTGTTGTCATTGATGTCAACATTATGGCAACATGGTGGGAAACATATTTGGTATACCAGAAGTTGATCTCTATTGGAAGTGCTCTCTACTGTTGAGCCAATACGTTGGTTTTTGAGTCTGAAATTCACCGCAAGATGAGATATGACTCTACTCTTTCAATATCATTATTATGACTCATTCAAACAACTATATCCAGGATCTTGAGAAGTTTTGTGTTGCATATAAAAATTTATCAATGACAAAGTTTAGCTCTGTACACTATAGATGTTTCTCTGTTTTGTATACCAGTGTGAGAGACTCCACATTTTCTTAGAAAGAACATTCTAGTGTTGTGGTTCTAATTGTGATCTCTTTGATGTTAATGTGATGAGAAACTAAAGTAATATCATATTCATAAGGTATTTATCTTGAGAAGTTTGTGTTGATTTGGAGTTTTGTGATTAGGTCCTATTCTTGGCCAACCTAATATATGACATGTATTAAGAAGAAGAATTATACTTTACAGATGTTAGTTGGATCCCCTTTAGATCTACGCTGACTTAATATGATATACCACATGGATAAAAATGTTTAATCTTATATGGTGCTGACAAGAGCTTATTTTGATTGGTTTTGTTTACATCCAATTAGGTCGACCTAATTGATGTATGAAATATACTTGTATATATATATATATATATAAGACTTTTTGGAGTTGAAGGAGGGTGTGTGTAAGTATGAAAAGGATGTGTATGAGATGAAGGATATTAAGAATGTGCAAGCTTAAATGATTCATCAGTTGTGAGTAGTATATTATGGAAGGAGATAAGGATCAGAGCAGGATTATTAAGCGACTGTTATGTAGAGCATTACTTCACATTTAGAGCCTAATTGGAACTAAACACAACACATAGAAGGTGCATTCCATTAGTTCATACTATTGGCAGTGAGCCATATCTTTTTGTATCTTGGAGGTTAGCCATTTCATTGTGTATTCTGGCTATGATCCTTCTAAGGACAATGAGTCCTCTAATATTCTATATCTAAATATATAATATTGTGAGCTAATCCTCACCTTGGTTTTTCCACGTAAAAATTTGGTGTTAATGTGTTTTTTGGTGTGATTTTTATTTCAATGTCTTCATTCTAGTTTACAGTCATATGTGCTTTAATAATTGGGTGATTTACATCTAAATGATTTAATAGAATATTAATTCAACTCCCCCTCTCGGTATTATGGACAATGACAAATTGGTATCAGAGCTTGGTTTCTTTGAAGAAGTCTAACAACTTGAGGAAGGTCCTAGAATTTGAATATATGGAAAATAAAAAAGTTCTTATTCCTCCAGAAGAAATCTCTATTGAGCATACAAAAGAAAATTAAGATTATAAGGATAGGATGAAGGAAGCAAATGAGTGTATTAAGAGTTTGAGGGAAAGATATGGAGAAGTCAATGACCAATTAAAAAGGGTATATGATGATATCACTGGACTGCTAGAAAAATTGGAAGAAAATAAAAGAATTGAAGACTGCCAGAAAACTGAAATTCAAAGGAAGGTGGATGAATGAACAAAGCTTGAACAAGAAGTAGAAATTCTAAAATCAAATCTGGAAAAGGAAAAAAGACATGAGGATAAATTCAAGGCAACCACTACAATGCTTGATGAGTTGATTCAGAGACCTGCAATGGACAAAAGTGGTTTAGGATTTAAAGAAAAAAAATATTCAAAGGTGAACCAACCTCCTGAAATGAAGACTCAGTGCAAAGATGGACAACTCAAGAATCATAGAAGCAATACCGGAAGGACTCCCATTAGAAAAACCTAATGCTCAAAGGTATTTATCTTTTAATGGTGTTTGCTATTTCGCAATAAATTTGGACATAGGGCAAAAGACTGCAAAAGTAGAATGAATGACACTTTATCATTCTTTGGTCAATTTTTTGAGTGAAAGAAGATTGGACGTAAGGTTATGAAATGTAGAATTCAGAAGTTGAACAAGGAATTTTTATCATTTAATTTCTACTGTGATCACTGTAACCTATTTGAACACAAGGATAATTAGTGCAAACATAGATTGAATACAAGAAAATTTAGGTGGAAAAATGTTGTTTGTCATGACTTTAGTAATCCAGAACATTTTTCTAGAGACTACAGAAACAAAAGGATAAAAAATGACTATCCGGAAAAGAGACATGAACCAATCATAGATCCAAAAGAAGTAATAAAGGAAATGAAAATAATTTGGAGAAAGTAAAGAAAGCTGAATTATGATCATCTTTTTTATCTGTGTTGTCCTCTGGTGCAGATATGCCCATCAAAATTGAAGTCAAGCAATGCCTAAAGGGGAGAAATAATCAAAAATTTTAATAAATCCATCATCGATATATATTGTCATATCATGATAGAAGTGCATTTAATAAAGTTATGAATTCAAAATTTCATGCAAAAGGAATTTTCAGACACATGTGTAAAGAATGAAGTTCGCAAATTTTGAAAGGATGGAAGTTTATATGAATTCTGAGGTGATCTACTTATAATTTGAAGCATTTATTGTAGAGGCATTTGGAATGAAAGAAATAAATCCATAAGTATTAAGGAAATCACATACAACAAAAGGCATCTGTGAAAAAGGAGAAGCGTGTAGAAGAAGCCTAAAGAAACTAGACAAATTCCATATAGTAGAGTTTCAAGATTTGGTGAAGGAAGAGGAAATCAAAGTGGATTTAAAGCATGCTCCAAAAGCTAAACATCTAATCCTATTATTCGTTGACAATTACAGAGGTATTACGCTTAAACAATCTTTCAATTTTATGCCATGGATAATTCAAAGGTTGTGAATATTTCAAATAAATTACAAATCAAATTAAGGAAGTATTCTCTGAAAAATCTTTCGAAAGAATCCATTGGTGCATTTTCTAGCATTCCTCCTAGAGTATTACCTACTGAAGATATTTATGATGTACGTTTATGGTAAAATTGAGGAAATGTCACTGGTTCATTTAAGTATCTTATGGACGAATGATTTGGAAGAAAATCATGATGCATATAAAATCTTAGTTGAAAAGAGGTTGGATGTATGGCACAAATCCCTATTGTTTGAATTCGACAAGAAATACATTCTAATGGATTTAAGTAAGATTCATGATGAATCTATTTGGATTGATAAAGCACACCTGATAGCCAAAGAAGCTATAAGAGATGTGAATGGCATATTCTCCTCTAGACCAATTCCCAGACAAAAGGTTGTTAATGAACATGAAATATTTAAGATGACTAGTGTGACCCTTAAAATAAAAGAACTCATTTTGAGTACAATTGAAGATCTGGTCATTCGGTATGTTGCAATGATTATTGGACACAAAATTTGCTTACCAAGAAATGACCACATAGTTTCTACTGATGTCGTTTACACTTCTCTTGATATGGTTAGGAATGGAGTTGATTATGACCTTTGTGAGCTACTTTGATTGCATCTATTGAAGAACTTAAAATAAATCAAGAAGAATAAGAAAAGCACATTCTGGTATGCTACCTTAATATTTTTTCTACTCTTTTACTTTATGAAAGAGTTACCAGTAATTAGAAGGATAGATTGGACAAACTCAGATCCAATAGCTCATCAGATTAGGAATTGCATGGAAAATATTGGTGGTTCGGATGCTCAAGAAATTGCTCTTGCTACATTCTTTGGAACATTTCAGATGAGAATGAATAAAAGGTCAAGAATTCTAGAAAATGCGATTGGGAAGTACTCCGAAAATATTAATTTCCTAGTTTCTACAGATTTTTGTTATATGGAAGTAGTTGAATCTAGATTGGTGTCAATTTCCAAACTGGATTATGAAGTAACTGAGGTTGAGATTGATCATTATGAAAAATTTCTTCTAGAAAGTCTTAAGAACCCTAATGTAGAGGAAATTTCTATGACTGAAACCTCCAACAGTGCAACCGAAGCAGGAAAGAAGAGAAAAGGTGTTGTTATCAAATAAGAAATCATAGAAGAAAGTGAATTGGAGAGATCTCGACATGAGCATGAAAGCATGACTATTCAAGAAGAATTAAAGGATTTGTAGAAAGTGATCCTCGATGTCGGCTTCAATTCATCTATATCAATTGTGGAAAATCTCAAAAATATGATTAACTCTTTGAAAGCTTACATCTCTGAACTAGAAGTACAAACTGGAAATAGGTTTGTAGAAGAATATCTAGAAGATATCAAGAAGAAATATGTAGATGCACTTCACAGAGTTGTGAAGGAATTGAAGGATGTTCAGGACTATGAGAAAGAATCTTAGGAGTTGCTTTCCTTCTGTTTCCAATAGGACACTAAATATAAGAGATAAAATAAGGAAGAGTGAAACTCGAATGAGTACTCAAGCATATGTGTATAGCTTGGCAGATGACAAGGATAGTTAGAGATGGTCCTACATTGTACAACTACATGAAAAATTATTTTCCCTATAGGATCAAAGAACAAAAGTAATTAAGAAGTTTGTGGCACTCAAAGATATGGTAAAACTCAAACACATTCCTATATCCAGTGCTCTTGATAGTGTTGATAATCTATCAGAAGTTAATCTCAATCCCAATACTTTGAAAGATGGTATAGAGTCTTTGACTAAGCTTGAACTACTATACAAGAATCTTGCAAGTGCAAAAGGATCATGGGAAGAATGCAAAACTACATGGAAAGATATCTTGAAGTATCTCAAAGCTTCTTCTTCCTCAAGTTAATATTGTTTCATGATGCTTGATCAATTTGTTTGGTGCACATACATATTTGAGGAATTATACCGAACCCTTTCATGACCTTTGCCATTGATGTTGAAGGGGGAGAGATAGATATGTAGAGAAAAAACATTTTTGACAAGAACAATTTTGTAAGTAGAAGCATTAACCTTGAAAGGGGGAGTATTCAGTTGCCTTTTATTAGGATATATTTTTTTATATGCATGTTGCTTTCAATGCCAAAGGGGGAGATTGCTGGAAATATGGGAACCTTGCAACATGAGCATGAAGTGTATATAGGATGTTTTGACTGTTCCAGTGTTGTCATTGATGTCAACATTATGGCAACATGGTGAGAAACATATTTGGTATACCGTAAGTTGATCTCTACCGGAAGTGTTCTCTACTGTTGAGCCAGTGCGTTAGATTTTGAGTCCAAAATTCACCATAAGATTCTATATAACTCTACTCTCTTAATCTCATTATTATGACTCATTTAGACAACTATATCTAGGATCTTGAGAAGTTTTGTGTTGCATACAAAAAGTTATCAATGAAAAAGTTTAACTCTGTACACTACAGTTGTCTCTATTTTGTATACCAGTGTGGGGAGACTCCTCATTTTCTTAGAAAGAACATTATGGTGGTGTGGTTCTAATGGTGATCTCTTTGATGTTAATGTGATGATAAATTGAAGTAATATTGGATTTGGAAGGTGTTTATCTTGAGAAGTGTGCGTTGATTTGGAGTTTTTATGATTAGGTCCTATTCTTGGTCGACTTAATATATGACATGTATTAAGAAGAAGAATTATACTTTGTAGATGTTAGTTGGATACCCTTCAGATCTACACTAGCTTGATATGATATACCACATGGATAAAAATGTTTTGAATCTTATATGGTGTTGACAAGAGCTATTTTTGATTGGTTTTATTTACATCCAATTGGACATACCTAATTGATGTATGAAATATACTTGTATATTTATAAGAATTTTTGGAGTTGAAGGAGGGTGTGTGTGTAAGTACAAAAAGGATGTGTATGAGATGAAGGATATTAAAAATGTTCAAGCTTAAATGATTTATCAATTATGGAAGGAGACAAGGATCTGAGCAAGATTGTTAAGTGACTGCTATGCAAAGCATTGCTTCACATTTAGAGCCTCGTTGGAATTGAACACAACACATAGAAGGTGCATTCCATTAGTTCATACTATTGACAGTGAGCCATATATTTTTGTATCTTGGAAGAGCCATTTCATTGTGTATTTTAGTTGTGAGCCTTCTAAGGGCAGTGAGTCCTGGAAATGAGCCCTGTAATATTCTATATCTAAATATATTATATTGTGAGCTAATCCTCACCATGGTTTTTCCCATTTTGGGTTTTCCACATAAAAATTTAGTGTTGATGTGTTTTATGGTGCGATGTTCATTTCAATGTCTTCATTCCAATTTGCAGTCATATGTGCTTTAATAATTGGGCGGTTTAATTGTAAATGGTTTAATGGAATATTGATTCACCCCCCTCTTAGTATTTTTGACAATCAACAATAGTCACCATTCAAACCGACTTTAAAATCCAAGTGTTGTAGAAATGCAAAGAAGATGAGTTCTACGAACAAGTTAAGCAAGAACTCTTGGACAATCCACAAGATGCAAGGTACGAAGGATGTCATTTTGAATCCAATGAATTGTTAAGGTTTAATGGAAGAGTCTATGTTCCCAACTCCGAAGAATTAAGGAATTTAGTGTGGAGAGAAGTTCATGAAGTACCTTATTCAAGACATCCGAGTGTGAAAAAATGTTGGCTGATGTGAAGTTGTTGTACTTCTGGAAAGGGATGAAAGGAGACGCTACAAGATTTATGGCTAGATATTTAGAATGCCAAAGAGTGAAGGCTAAAAATCATCACCCTATGGGACTATTGTATCGACATGATGTACCTGAAAGTAAGTGGAAAATCATCAATATGGACTTTATGCAAGGATTACCCATGTCAAGGAATAAGTACAATGCTATTCTAGTGGTAGTAGACAAGCTTACCAAGGTAGCACACTTTATACTAGAAAATTTAACTGATGGAGCCCTTGTTATAGCTCAAAAAATCATTCAAGAGGTGTTTAGATTGCATGGAATATTATCTTAGATAAAGATGCTCGTGAGACTTCTAGGTTTTGGCAAACCTTATTCTCTACACTTAGGACTCAATTGAATATAAGTTCAGCATATCATCCAGAAATGGATGGTCAAACGGAAAGAGTAAACCAAGTACTAGAAGACCTACTAAGAATGTATTGTATGGATCAACAATATAAGTGGGAAGATTATTTTCCTTTGGTAGAATTTGCATATAACAATTCCTATCATTCTACAATTAAGATGACTCCTTTTGAAGCATTATATGGCCGAAAATGTCGAACCCCTATAAGTTGGGATAAGCTTGAGGATAGAGTAAGTTCTAGTCCTGAGATGTCTAAAATGGAGGAGCAAGTTAAGGTTATTAAGCAAAGGATAGCATAATCCAATGATAGGTAGAAGAGATATGTTGATTATAAGTGAGTACCTAGAAACTTTGTAGTATGAGAGAAGGTGTTGTTAAGGGTCAAGCCTCAAAAGAGTTCCATTAAGTTTGGAAAGTCATCCAAAATAGCTTTGCACTACATAGGGCCATTTGAGAATCTTGAGGAAGTAAATCTTGTTGCTTACAGGATAGCATTGCCACTAGCTCTTGAATGCATAACGTCTTTCACGTCTCATACCTAAAGAAGTACATACCAGGTGATAATCATGTAATTGATTGAAATTATTTATAGGTACAAGAACCTGGAGTGGTAACAATCAAGCCCCTCAAGGTGCTCGAAACATGTAAGCTTCGCTTACATAATAGGGAGGTTCTACAGTGCAAAGTCCAATGGGACCAGTATGCAGAAGATTCTGCCACTTGGGAAGACTATGTTGAAATTGAGTAGAAGTTTCCACATGTCTTACAAGCTTTTGTGAATTCTTGAAAAACAATGATGTGTATTTTATTTTTATATTATGTTAGCTACATAAAATCAAGGGTCCAATGATTCACAAGGGGGATATGGTACACCCCATTATGCGTTTACCTATTTACTATTACTATGATTGGTTAAAATACTGAATAAATGAATTTGCTTATATTTTTTATTGAAAAACATGTGTTTGCACTTTGTTTATATGTATTATTTGGAAAATGATTTGATCTTATGTTAAAATGAAAAGTAGAATGAATGTTGATTTAAATTGGTATTCTAATTATGAAATGAACATATGTGCAAATGATTATTTTGATGAACAACTAACTACTATTGCAATGTTCTAAGTTGAATGCAGATACAAGGATCAAGCCTTTGAAAGGGAAGGGAAGTATCACTCAAGAGAAGTGATTGGTTGGGTAACCCTTAACGAAGCTTAACTGATCTTTTTCACACACACACATATAGGTTGGTCCAGTTGAGTCATAGTTCAGGAAATTGATAAGTTATCCCTTAGTTTTGTTTGAGATTAAATTTGGAATTTTTTATGAATATGTTGTGAATGTTCTTGTTGTGATATTATTGAGTCTCCTTTGTGCATGTGATTTCTTTCTTATATGTTCTTTATTAAATCGATGAGATATATACATAGAATGTATATATATGTATACCTGTACATGTTGATGGTAAACCCATACATGTGAGATAATACGTACATGAGTATACGTAGGTAGAAATACCTACGTATGCTCATGGATGGATTTATCATGGGCATGAGAATATCAAATGGATAACAAGACATGCATATATATACATCGAATGCATATATGTATTTATCGATGAGTTTGTAAATAAGTACTATCGATTATATAAGTAAATGTATATATGGGATAAATGCATATATACATATAAACACACATATTATGTAGACCGATATATGTATATAGGTATATACATATGGCTTTATTTATTAAAATTATAATATGGATATATGCATTTGAAATACCAAATGATATATATTTATTATTATGTGAGTTGATGGATATATATATATATATATATATAGTTATTGATAGAGTGTTGTATGTTTAAATAAAGCGTTGTTTCTATGAAATAAAGTGCTTACTATATATCATAAAGTGTGAACTACATATAAATGATAATGCAACAAATTATACATACTTTAAAAGCAACACAATAGTCATTCCATATGTATTGACAAGCTTGCAAATACAACACAATGTATAAAAGACAGTGAAAAGTAATAAGAGATATTTGAAAGTACATTTAAAATGTTGACTTGGTCATAGCACAACAAACACCAAAAGCACAATGGAAGGTTTTAGGTGGCGCCAAAATATGAAAAATGTATTGCAAATATAAGTCTAAATTATTAAGCATTGTCCAGTGATGGAAGACAAAGTAAAATGTGGAACAAGTCAATTATAAGATAGCATATTATAAGTCGACCTATTGATCTTTTACCTTGCATTTCTGAAATGCATTCTTGATGTCTCTATTTTAGTCGACCTGCTACTCTATTTTGATGAGTATTGATTTTAAACATTGCCACCCATTGATATTAGTTGTTGAGTTGATCTTAATAAACTGAGAAGTTTCATTGAACATAGCTTGATTGTAGGCAGCTAAGTCTCATATTTTGTAAAAATAGGGGTGAAGATTACTTCATTTGGATGCATTATTCACTTGCATTATGTTGTTTATTATATTTGAGTTATTCTTGTTTGAACTGAGAGTTGTTTGTATTGTGAGAATTTATATGTATGGACTTGGAGAATTATAGAAGAGTCTTGGAGTGGATTGAGCTTGGAATTCAGTTTATTTTATTTGGGATTAGTGTTTAACAGGCATGTTGCAAGAATATTCCCACTGAAAATACCAACTACTACCACTCACTAGCTATTCATATCATAGAGAATCAACCTATCTAACATTTAGGCTTGATCATGGGATAATTTCTCTCATTCATCTACCCTCCAATACCCCAATTTTGTAGATGCCCATTTAGCCAAGAAATCAACCACTCCCTTAGAATATGGACAAAGGAAACATCATCCATCGAGGTGCTCAGTCAAAGAATCTATTAAACCACCATAGCCAACTACCAATTGGCTCCGTCCAGATTCTAATCATTCAACATAGTAATCATAATATGAGAATTAAACTCACAAATAATCCTATGCGAACCAAGAGTGCAAGCCCTTTTAAGATCTATGAGGATAGAAAGACCCTCAATAAAATTGTTATTATGTTACCCCTTAAAAGAACCATCGATGTTAATATTCAAAACTCCACTAAAAGGAAGAGACCATCTACCATCTCTTTGGGTTTTCCTTATAGAAAAGTGAATCCCTCTCACCACTAGAGGCCCTGGACCATTCTCATAAAAAAACCATTCTCTTCATCAACTCTTCCTTGAAATTGTAGGAGTTGAGAAAGTACAACTTCATAAGAGCTTTGATACCATGTAGGAGTTGAGAAAATACAACTTCACAAACCCTAAAGATCACTTGCATGCAAATAACCTGTCACAAAAGAAGAGATGGAGACAAACAAGCAAGGGTTCTCTGAAAACTGAAAATGTATATATCAGAGAGAATGAGAGAATGAATTGATATGAAATACAATGGGATCAATCCTTATAAAAAGGAGATCATGCAAACCCTAATAAAACCTTAATAGGAAAAACCCTAATAGAAGCCCTAATAGGAAAACATTTAATAATTAATATAATTATTAAATGTCACTTTATGCAAACTAACGTGAAATCTTAAGAAGGGAATAAAGGTAACTTAATCAACATAATTAAGTTAAAACCTTTACTCTAACACCCCCCCTTAAGATGAGCAATAGTGCAGCTACAAACAAATGCAAGAAAGCAAAGGTAACTACAATGTAAGAACGCAAACATGGGTCCCGACAACTAGGCCAGATCAGGTACCCAAATACAACCAAATCTCTGTAAAATGGAGAAATAGAGAAAACCTCATGGAAAAAAGCTATACTCCAAAAAGAGATGTAGAAAGCCAAGAAGAACATCACTGAAGCAGAAGAATGTTGCGAACCACTGTCGAAAGATGACTGCTATGGTGTTGAAGAACCTCCGCTGAAGATAGGATGATCAAGAACAAGAAGACAACAATCTGCATAAGTGGCCCATACAACACTACTTGAATCAGATGGCAAACAAAGACAAACACCTGGAATGAAGATACAGATGACACAAGAACCAATAGTCTGAAACACTGATCAATTGAGAATGGAAGATTCCTTCCAAGGCAAAACCAAGGAAGAATTAGCACGAATAGTATAATACCCCCCCCATAATGCTGAACTAGGAGAGCCTGTCAGATCTACTGAAATGGTGTGAAACACCTTGTAGTGCATGAAGAAGAAAATACATCTGAAAGTGCACAAGAAAGCACCTGCAACTGAAAAAGTGGTGTGCAAAATAAAGCACACATGCGTGAGGCTGGAATCATATGGATCCACTGTCGTCGTGGAGGGACACTCACTAGACAAAGGTGTGATGGCAAAGTAAAGGCAAACTACATAACCCCCCATGGCACTTTATAATAATAGTGCGAGTACAAAATATGGCACAACCTTATGTGCAAAATCCCCCAAAAATGCATGTACAATAGTGTGGCACTTTATCTCAGTGCGTTTATATAAAATAGATTGCTTACAAATGATGCTCAAAATGTCCAAAAAGGACAAAGCTGGAAATACATGAAGAACAGCCAAAAAAATGACTGTAGAATGCACCAACAGAAAAAAGAAGTGTTGAGACCCACACCACTGGAAAGATGAGAAAACCAGGTTTCCGACAATATCTCGTTTGCCAAAAAACGATATCATATGCCCAAGTTACGACCTCTGGAAGAAAACAACTCCAAAAATGAAAAAGCTAGCGTTGGGTTAAATTTGACGGTCGTACGACCGTCGTAGCAAAAAATACTGGCTTAAATTTGATAGCCAAATGGTCGTCACCATAAAAGCACAACTGGGCTTATTTTATGAAAATTGTTTTTTTATATAAAAAAAGTTGATTGATTTTTATTAAAATAAAATCATTAAAAAATACATAAAAAATGGTTTTTTTTTGTTTCATAAAAAAAAAAATTAAAAAGGGCTGGCGGTACGCATGGTGGCCGTCGCCTGCCAAAGTGGCAAGGTGGTACCCATGCGGTACCATCGGCTGAAGGGGTCGGCGCCCAAGGGGCCACCGCAGGTGGTGGTACCCTTGGGCACCTTCCTGCCTACGCAAGGTACCGTCGGCAGGCCTAAGCAAGCCTTAAAAAGGCTTTCCTTTTTTTTGCTTTTTTTTGTTTGATAAAAAATAAATTAAAAATGCATTTACAATTTTTTGCAATAAAAAATTTCCGAAAAAAAAATCCGAAGAAGTTTTTTTTTTTTTTTTACCAGGGTGCAGGCGGACGGCCGTACGGTCGTACATGTAAAAAAATTTTACCCCAAAAATCAACTTTGTCCAAAATGGACGAACGAACAGTTGATTTAGGGGTTTTGGACCGCTGCGGACACAATGGCGAGGTCCGTTTGAGCTGAAAATGCTTCAAAATTGCAGGTATGCCCTAGATAAAAAAAAACAAACCCCAAACCCTTGAAGCTCCAAAAATCTTCAAAACAAGAACAGGAAGTAGCAGGTCTGGAGCTCTGATACCATGTAGCAGTTGAGAAAATAAAACTTCATAAGAGCTTTGATACCATGTAGGAGTTGCAGGCGGCGGTACCTTTGGGCACCGCCCCCCTGTTGCGGTTGGTACCGCATGGGTATCGCCCTGCCACTTTGGCAAGCGACAGCCCCATGCAGACCCCGCCCCTTTTTAATACAAAAAACATGTTTTTTGGATTTTTTTTTTTTAAAAAATAAAAACTTTTTTTTATTTGTTTTTTTTAATATAAAAAAACAATTTTCATAAAATAAGCCCTATTGTGCATTTACGGTGACGGTCGTTTGGTCGTCAAATTTAAGCTAGTATTTTGCTGTGACGGCCGTATGACCGTCAAATTTATTCCAGTGCTGGTTTTTTTCATCTTTGGAGCTGTTTTATTCCAGAGGCTGTAACTTAGGCATATGCTATCATTTTTTGGCAAACAAGATATCGTCGGAAAGCTGGTTTTCTCAACTTTCCAATGGTGTCGGTTTCATCACTTCTTTTTTCTGTTGGTGCATTCTACAGTCAATTTTTTGGCTGTCCTTCATGTATTTCCAACTTTGTCTTTTTTGGACATTTTGAGCATCATTTGTAAGCAATATCTTTTATGTAAATGCACTGAGATAAAGTGTCAGACTATTGTACATGCATTTTTTGGGGATCTTGCACATAAGGTTGTGCCATATTTTGTACTCGCACTGTTATTATAAAGTGCCATGAGGGGTTGTGTAGTTTGCCTTTGTTTTGCCATCACATCTTTGTCCGGTGAGTGTCCCTCCACGACGACAGTGGATCCATATGATTCCAGCCTCATGCATGTGTGCTTTGTTTTGCACACCACTTTTTCAGTTGTAGGTGCTTTCTTGTGCACTTTCGGATGTTGTATTTTCTTCTTCATGCACTACAGGGTGTTTCACATCATTTCAGTGGATCTATCAGGCTTTCCCAGTTCAACATTATGGGGGGTATTATGTTGTTCGTGCTAATTCTTCCTTGGTTTCGCCTTGGAAGGAATCTTCCATTCTTAGTTGATCAGTGTTTCAGACTATTGGTTCTTGTGCCATTTGTATCTTTGTTCCAGGTGTTTGCCTTTATTTGCCATCTAATTCGAGTAGTGTCGTATGGGCCACTTATGCAGATTGTTGTCTTCTTGATCCTGATCATCCTATCTTCAGCGAAGATTCTTTAGCACCATAACAGTCATCTTTTGACAGTTGTTTACAACTTCTGCTTCAATGATGTTTCTTCTTGGATTTTTGCATCTCTTTTTGGAGTAGAGCTTTTTCCCATGAGGTTTTCTCTATTTCTCCTCTTTACAGAGATTTGGTTGTATTTGGGTACCTGATCTGGCCTAGTTATCGGGACCCATGTTTGTCTTCTTGCATTGTAGTTACCTTTGCTTTTTTGCATTTGTTTGTAGTTGCACTGTTGCTCATCTTTGTAGGAGTTGAGAAAATACAACACCACAAACCCCGAAGATCACCTGCATGCAAATAATCTGTCACAAAAGAAGAAATGGAGACAAACAAGCAAGGGTTCTCTAAAAACTGAAAATGTATATGTCAAAGAGAATGAGAGAATGAATTGATATGAAATACAATGGGATCAATCCTTATAAAAAGGAGATCATGCAAACCCTAATTAAAACCTTTACTCTAACAGAAATCGCCTCCAAGGGAGAAGACACCTCATATTTTGTGTTCACTATCTCATGAATCATGCCCATGACTTGCTTCCAAAGTTGTTGAACCACTAGACTCTTCCCTTGAAATATTTTGTGATTCCTTTCTAGCCATAACTTCCATAGGATAAATGTGGGGCCAATGTGCCATGCCACTTGGAGAAAAAAATGCCTTAACTAGTGGCCTCCCCAAACTCCTCCAAAACACAACTAGAGAGGAAGCATGAACATTGGCCTACTTCCAAACTCCCCACAATAAGTTCCAAATATCTCTATAAAAGGAGCACTGGAAAAATAAGTGAGAGGAGCATTTCCCACTTTTTCCATAAAGGACACAAATTGGCGTGCCCTAAAAACCTCTTTTTTGAAGATTATCCTAGGTAAGACACTTATTCTAAGCTACTAGCCAAATGAAGAAGTTGTATTTAGGCTAGGAAAACTTGTTGCACACATTCTTCCACCACATGACTTCAACCCCTCCATATTTAAAAAATTTCATCTCCTGGTATTCAATGGCCACATAATACACCCCCCTAAGATTTGAGCTCTAGGCAAGAGTGTATCTCCCCCTCAATAAAATACAAACTCTACCTTTCAAAATCCTTATTAAGTTTTCTCAATCCTCAATAGAGCCCCTTGGTATCCACTCTAAAAAGATATGTCTTTCTAAAAATCTCCTCCTAGCCCAAGTTTTGAGCTCTTAGGACCATTTTTAATCCTCTTTTTGTAACCCCAAGGTGCTTAACCTAGGTATACTAGCAATACAAATATAACTTCCGCACTAAATTGATTAAATACAAAATATTTTAAATTAATTATATTTAAAAAAAAAAATACTAATTATTACTAGCATACTTGATTAAATGTAAAATAAAGCTTATGGTTTTAACTATGTATATGTTGAAAAACATACATAATTAAAACCAAAACCTCATATTTGCATCTACTTCATGGAAAATTCATGCTAACTAATACTTAATTAATTCAAATAAAGGCTATTTTATAAATCAATTAATTAAGAAAGCATTATTAACTTATCTAACCTTGTTAATTATCTTAATTAACTAATTCAAACATATATTACTTCACAAATTTGGATTATGAATTTATCATCTTCACAAACCAAGACTAGTTCATCTTCCCTAGAACCTATTGTAGTCAATCAACGCAATTTGACACCTACCTTAGTAATAATATTGAAACAAATATTTTATCACAATTTCAAATCATCACAAATACATATTGAAATATTTCTTTCAATAAGGTCAAGAATGAGGGATATTACACTCTATCAAATTCTTTTAGTTGGTGAGCATTTAAATTAAAGTATGAACCTTACGTTTCTAATGGCTAGCACTATCATTATTTCTAGTCAATTAAACGACCCTCATTGATCCCAATATTTGGCCACTAGCTCCTTTCATCCTTGATTTTCATTGCATCCCTTAGTCCTAGCTCATACACAATAATAAATACCTATTCCCCA
This sequence comes from Sequoiadendron giganteum, assembly GCA_007115665.2. Classification (NCBI taxonomy): domain Eukaryota; kingdom Viridiplantae; phylum Streptophyta; class Pinopsida; order Cupressales; family Cupressaceae; genus Sequoiadendron; species Sequoiadendron giganteum. The sequence goes on from VCHN02000014.1 coordinate 14,282,171, forward strand.
TCACACATCTTTATACCATTAGAACACATCAACCTTTATAGTAGCTAATCCATTTTAAGTCCAACCTCCAATTAGTTGTTATGCACTATGTGGCCACATGGGGAGGTGATGATGACTATTATCCCTTGTGGTAACATTAAACGATCCTTGTAGTTTCTTAAGGAAAACATATTTTTGAGGTGATACATGGATCAACCCACAAGTACCATGCATTATTTTCTCCCATTGTTATTGGTGGGCCTAAGATTTATTCTCCACAAGTATGTATGGTTTATTAAGGTATGATGCATCGAACCTTCTCTATCTTGTATGGTGGCCATATATACATCTTAGTAAACCCAATCTTCTTTATACAACATTCAACCAATGACTAGGTGGCAAATAAAATCTAGGGTGGTGAAGACTTTTCTCAAAAAATGGTTATGACTTTAAATTGATGAGAGAAAAACCATGGTGATGATGTGGGTGTTGTTCCTTGGTCTATGGGACTAGTGGTAGGCTCAATTACTCTTCATGGTGTTAATGATGCATGGAAACATCCTATTAGTAGTTCACTAAATGACCTTGACAATTAATTTATTTTAATGAGCACTTATGTTTGTGAGCTACACATTAGGTGATTATTATGCATTGCCAAATCCCCCTCTACTTTATAAAAATTACCTTTATTTGTAATGGATCATATCCTTTAAGTGGTATAATTTTTATTAGCATATAAATTTAATTCTATTGATTTTGTAGTGGTTGATGTGATTCAATGTGCACCACTCAAAAGTGTTGTGATACATGAATTATAATGGGTCTAATTTCTTATTGGCATGGGTGTTTAGTTACTTATGGATATTTATATGGGTTCATTAGTAAATTAGTGCCCACCACACATTGCCTTTAGTGGTGGCAAGCCTAACTTTAGTTGTAGCAACTTATACTTGTGGTGAGTGTGATACATTGGTAATTAGCATGGTGCTACATGTCCTGATACTTGTAATATAATGGCCCCACTCCCATTATGTGATAAAGCTCTAATATTAATGGGTGGTGATGATTTAACATCTAATTACTATAATTTTGATGCCCATCTTATACATGCTATCCATATTTATTTTATGTGGAGCTCTTTGTTGATTGTCTCTTCCCATGTGATCATTCTTAAAAGGTTTTTATTGTTCTTTCAAATAAATATGTGATATTTGGAGATTTATTTGTTATTGGATGGTGATTTTGTGTGATTATTGTGAAAAAAACATTCAACTTGATGAAAACCATATGGTGTAGGGGGTTTATATAGCCAATATCATATTCTCTATGCAACTTGATCAACACTTCCATACTGAGAACCATTCGTGCATATATTAGGATAATTTTTTTTTTGAATGGATGATGTATATAGGTGTATCATTGCACAATTGAGGATTTTTCCCTTGTTCATACAAAGCCAAATCTTAAGGACTCAATATTTATACAAAATCATATCTAGTATTGTCTCTTCTCACTAATAATGAATTACATACTTCAACACCGAGCTGATATGTTCTCTTACGCCTAGAGGTTAATAGAAATGACATCATCTTATAAGAGTCTTAGGGTGGATAACTAAATTATATATGCAAAACTTTGAGATGTAAAGGGGATTGGAGGTGGGCTAATATTGTGGCCATAATCTTGCATGGGGTATGTAATTGGGGATTTTTGTTTTGTATAAGCTATTGAAAGATGTAATCAAGCAAGGAATATTTTGCTGATGGATATTTCAGTGGTTAATTGGATTATTTTAGAAGGATTCTTAAGTGTGTCATGAAGTCTCCTAGGCCTCATTTGCAAGTTCATTTTTCTTAGGAGTTGGTTAGTGGTACATCACTTTAAAGTGTTACAAATATTCTTGTAATCTATTTCACATAACACATTAAGGAATGATCTTGATTGATAAAGGATTGTAAAGTATGTTTTGATGTTAAATCTATTATTTCTTTAATATATATGCCTATATGTATTTAGTTTCTTGGTTAGTTTCATGTAGATATCTATCTCTTTTTGTATGCTTCATATTCTATTGCCCAATAAATAGGAACAATTTTAGAGTGGTATAAGGCTCCTCATCCAAATCAAAGTCAAATATACCATTCATTCATTTTCTCTTAGTAGCATAGAAGTAGATTAAATTCCACCTACACACATGAATCAATATTACACTTTTGCCTAAATACTAGGTGAGCTTTATCTGTTAACCACATTTAGAGAGTCATGCTATTATGGGTCATATATTACATGTGTAAGAAAAGTTAAGTGGATTCACAAGAGGGGATATAAATCTATTTTCATCTCTAGTTACATGTGCAAAGTTGCTTCTATATGCTTGAATGAGGTTCTTATGTCTTGTATCTACAAGCCTACATAGTGAAGTTTAGTGATAAAACTTTAGGGGCTTCATGTGCATAGGACGTGGCTTGTTTGAAGGATAATTACTATTTCTCTTTAGTTATCCTAAATGAACCTTAGGGATTACCCACCTATGCTTAACATAGCCTAAGGTGAAGAAGGACCACCCTCCCTTAAGAACTAGTTCACAATTCTCATTGCCTTATCATATGTTACAATATTTTCTCTCTAAGTTGACATCTCTTAGGGCTTAGGTCTACCATGTCTTTAGGGTAAAGGAGTCCACAAATTTGAGAGCCAATAAACATCATCCTAGTTTGAATAGCTCATAAATAGGGATCACTAATTAAAATAAAAAACATATACCTTCGTATTTTAGTCACAATTTTAGTCTCAAATTAGTCTCAATATAATGTTTCAATTGCATTAGTTTTCTATCTTGCATTTTTTTATCTTATTAAATTTATTGTGGGATTTGACTACTATCAAGGAAGTTGACAATCTCCCTTTTGTTTGTAGAAAGCCCTCAAAGGCGCTTTTCAATGCCATCAATTCTTAGAAGTAGGTACAAGCACAAACAAACACATTATGTAGGTCTCAAAGGTGTAATTCACGAGAGCAAAGTCTCCAAGGATAGAACCATCTTTGTTTGAAGTTTATGACGATTGCTCTAGTACTAGATTCTAGGTTCCAGTCCCTTATTATAATGTCTTAACCATCAAATAAATTAGATAAGTCATCTTAAATAGTTAAAGAAGCTAAAACCAACATTTCACCATAAACCCCATAATCCCTATTTCAACCTTAACATTTCTATATCAATATCTCAACATACTTAGATTCACATTTAAACATATTTCAATTTTAATTCAATTAAAATTTTATTCTTAACATTTACACCTCCAGTGGAGTTTGAACCTTGATGGCAAAACCAACACCACAACATCTTAACCATCAAACCATGCCACTATTGACTATAAAAATATTTTTTTATTTAAAGAATTATTTGTAATTATTAATTTAAAATATTATATTATATCATATTTGATTGTTTTGGTTTAAATTTTTTAAATGATCTCTAATTATAAATGTTGTGTTGTATTTATATGATTATTTAATAGATATTGTTAAAAAAAATATATTAAAATCAATAAATAATTTAAATTGACTCAGTAATGAAATATTGACAAATCTATATAGATTAATTGTACAAAATAACCTCAAATCTTAATAATTATGAAATAAAAGTTTATTTATAAACAATTTTTTCTTTTACAATTTTATTTTATTTTATTATTAAATTTAATATCAAAACAAATGTTGAAAATAACAATAAAATGTGAGAATCTAACAAAATAATTCTATTTACTATTTTTCAATTAATTATTATTATTTAATTAAATGATCTTAATTATAAATGTTGTGTTGTATTTATATTATTATTTAATAGATATTGTTAGAAAAATATATATTAAAATCAACAAATAATTTAGATTGACTCAATAATGAAATATTGACAAATCTATATAGATTAGTTATACAAAATAACCTCAAATCTTAATAATTATAAAATAAAAATTTATTTATAAACAATTTTTTCTTTCACAAATCAAAAAAAATTTATTAATAAATTTAATATCACATTTCAATAAAAAAATAAATATTGAAAATAAAAATAACAAATAAAAATCTAACAAAATAATTCTATATACTATTTTTTAATTAAATAGTAAATTTTGAACTTTATTAAAATTGTAAAATCACCAAATCTATATATTTCATGAGAGTTTTTTTTTTAATAACAAACTGTAGATTGATAACCTCCCTAAACTACAGTGGGCCTGTTGAGAGTTTTTCTTTTAATAATAGACTGTAGATCGATAACCTCCCTTAAACTAAAATGCATCCGATAAACTTTTTTCAACAAAAAATTTACATTCAACTTTAATCTTAAAATATTTTTCATTCTTAAATATTTATCTTGTTACAAGGGAAAAGTACATTGTATTAAACTGAAAAACAGGGTCTGCAGGAAACTATGGAAGGGTGTTGGAATGTTTGAAATCACCGGTTTCATTAATAAATATTAATTTTTTAAGTCAATCAAGGCCAAAATTTGGATCTTTCCATGTTGGCTCTATTTTCTATTCAGCTGATTTGCTGTCCATATTTATGGAAAAATATGGTCTTGCAAGAGACAAAATTGGTTACAATAAATTGATATTAAGGACAAAACCAAAATGGATCAAATAAGTAGTATTTTGTATCCATATTGTTGAACATTCATTGATATCTACTTTATACAGAACAATTTTAAAGTCTTTATCAAAAAGGTAACCAATTTTTAAAAGAAAAAAACCAAAAAATGATTTGAAGTAGTCCAACACAAAGAAGCTACCGGATCTCAAATTCTCAATTCAATAGGTTTAATAACATCTCATCAGTCTTCCAGTCTACTGAAAATCCATATTCATATTCAGATGTATGCTTGGCCTCCAAACAATTCATAAGACTCACTAAACACATTTGGGGGGTGAGGAATAAGAGTAGAGAGTACTCAGCTGACATGGGGAGATCATCAGGTGTTGGGTGTCTTAAAATCATCACATTTGGCCAGGACTCTAAAAAATTTAGGCCCAGGAGAAACGGTCAGGAACGGGGAGAGCTAGAGGTTAGTTTCATCATTTTCCTGTGTAACGAGCTGAATACATTATTATGTATTGTTTCTGTGTTTATAGTTAGTTTCACTTCTTTCTGAAGAGTTCTGGGCATGGAAAATACCCATTGAATTGTTCATCTGGTTTGAAGGTGCTACAGAAAATTTCAGCTGTTTTTGTGTGTTTAAAACATGGGTATTGATTTAATTTGATTATTTGGTTTATTTTTGAATAACCCATGTTCAAATTAGGAAGAATGTGTTTGGGTTCAGTAGATGTTATGTTTTAACAGTTTACTTACGCCATTCCCACCGTTTAGCTATTTCAAATTGTGTCATATGTATGTTTGTTTATGTTTTCTCATTTGCAGAGTTTATTTTGGAACATGGAAATTATGCCAGATTGTACAAAATTTTCATGATACAAATAGCCGGGCAAGCTAAACGGTGAAAGGTTAATGTATACTGAAGCTACACCTGTTGTTCAGGAATGCTAACGGGTTATTGGATATTATACATATACGTTACTGAAAGAGGCAAGTGCTTGAAAATGGAGAAATTGGTGGTATCAACACCCCACTCCCAAGCTAGGCACTGTAGCAGATATCATACTTTAACAGAATATGCCGTAAGCTATATATGCAGCCGCAGTACATAAAATTAGAGTGGGTTTTAAATTCCATTTATTTCTTCATTTTCAAGCACTGCTTATTTTGGGAGCCGGTTTTCGATCTCATTCATCCTCTCGCATTGACCTTGTTTTTAAATAATATATTTATTTAGATTACACGAATCTGTAGGTAAGATGAAGTTAATATATCAGGTCACAGCCTAGCCAGCATGCCTCGTAAGCGTATGAGATCTCTTTGTGGGGGAACAAGAAGATTTTACAGAAGTTCAAACGTTGTGCCTCCTATGTTTTGAATTTACGACCAAGCTTGAAATTGGGTCTTGCCAATCATTTTTCTGTGTGTGCATAGAAGCGTGTATGTATTTTAAGACATCTTTTTTGTGGATCATTATTGCTGCTCCAGTGTTTAATGTAAGGTGGATTTTTAATTCCATCCATTTCTTCATTTTAAAGCATTGGTCATGATAAAGCATTGGCCTGAAATATATTCCATCCATTTCTTCATTTTGAAGCATTGGCCTGAAATATATCATCTCTACTCCAGTGCTAATCATTGAGTTTTTGAGCTCACCCATTTATTCATGATGAAGCATTGGCCAGTTATATACAAGAAAGTATTTTGACGATGTTGTAAGCATATTTATTACAATCCATTTGTATCTTGTTAAGCATCCTCTCTGCTCCAGTGTTTAGCTTCAGATTGGGTTTTTCTATCCCACTTATTTCTTCATTTTGAAGAGACGACCTCATTTCAATGATTTATATGTTCAGAATATGTATATTTATTACAATCTATTTGTATTTTCTTAGGCACCATCTCTACTCCACGCTTAACCTATGAGTGGGTTTGTGAACCCATTCATTTTTATGTTATGAATCATTGATCTCATTTTACTAGTTTATATGTTTACATTTCACTATTTAACCCATATGTTTCATTATGTTAAGATGTTTGTATTTTTTGGAGGATGATTTCTACTTCCTTCCATTTTACATCAAAGTGGATTTTGATCCCACAATTTCTTCACTTTAAATCATTTCCCAAGTTGTAATGATTTGTATGTCTAGTGTTTCTACAGTCTACACATTTATGTATTCCATGAACACTCTGCCTGTTTAAGTAGCTTATGTGGTAGATTGACTAGGTGAATTCTAGCACTCACCTGCATCTATTGGAAGTATCATGGGGAATGCACCCTCAAGTTTAGAACATATTTAGGACTAGAAGCCCTGTTTGAGGTGTTTGTATTCTTCTAAATTTGCCTGGGACTTGATTCTGGTCTATCCTGTTGTAGCCTGCTTTGGCTGACATTTAGAGCATGCTCATTAAGGCCTGAACCTTGGTCATCAACATAGCAATTGCTCTGCCTTTTCAATCACGGCCCTTGACTTTAAATATTGTCTATTGAGTATTTGTGGCCATTGCCATTTAATGTTTTGGCATATGTTTCCAAGTGCTTGATTGTATGAATATTTGCAGAAGACTGATAATTCATCAATTCAAGTTATTAGAGAGGTTCTATTGCCTTACATGGTGTTGTATTTATAGTTTGTGATGTCACTTCAATTTGGTTCTTTTTGACTAGAATGCTATGCACTTTATGCTGTATTTTGTACTTGAATGTTGTCATGCTTATGATATGTGTAAAATATGATGTTTTCGCATCCAACACCTGTTCATCAGTCAATTGGGAAACACTCACTGCCACACATAGGTTACTCTCAAGAGATTTGTTTGCCCAGTGTAGATTGCTTTCCAAAAGAAAGAATAAGAATTTTCCACAGTACCTTTATAATAGCATCTTAAACTATTTACTATGCATGTTAGGGATTGTCAATCATTCTTTACATGGAACTGCTTTTAGAACTATTTTGAATCATATGTCTATGCCAACTCTGCATACACCATATGCAAGCTATCTTATGGAAATTTACACTGTTTATTTATCTATTGGCTGGTTATATTACAGTGAATTTCAGTCATAGTATACAAGATGATTTGTCCTAGGAAGACATAATTCCTGGTATGTGCTTGACATATATCTCATAAAGGAGGTTCCCTGTTCAGGGCACTCTTTTATGTTTTAATGAAGAGCCATAGACACATGAAACACCTTCAAGCAGATAACAAATAAATATGCTTTAAGTTTAAAAAAATTCATATAGCTTAATGAATTGATTTAAAAATCATGTTGCAACCTTGCTTTACTTAATTCGCATGTGGATTGGGATGCTAGTTGGCTAACACACCATTCACTTTTCAAAAGCTTTTGAATTCAAAAGGCTATAGGAAGAACCTTTAAAATGTTTTAAATAACGTAGCAGTTTCCATTTCAAATATGGTTACAAAGTAACATTGCATCTATTTTAGGTGCATGTGAGTGGCAAGCCTAATAACATATAATGAATATGTGAATCATTGAAAATTTGAAATTACAGAGAGATACAACTTTATGTTGTTTTAGCTATTTGACAAGTGCTTTAGACATTTAATATAATATATCAAAATCATGGTGGGTGTTTGTGATAGTTTTGGCTTTTATCCGTCATCTATTCAGATGGCTGCTTGGTCTGATTATATACCAAGTGCAACCAGGTTGGCATTCTTATAGACAACACTGACCCTCCTAGTTGATCTATTCCTGACTGTTTTCCATGTGATCCATGTCAATTGCAACAACATATATCAAAATTTTCAATTACTTATTTAACTCACACAAATGCAAAAGTATGACTTGCAAACACAAGTCCTAGATACCCTACTTTTGGAACATTGTTACCAGGAAACTTGGTGAAGGGATAGGATCCTGTGCTTATACCCATATCTGCTGGTGATCACACCCTTAATCACATACTCCAGTATCCTGTGGAAAATTCACACTCCAGTATCCTATGGAAAATGGAATCTGTTTACCTTCAAATCACATGGTAACTTTTCTTTGGAATCAGCAACAGTAGGCAATTAAGCTCATCCTCAGGAAATAGATTGCAAGTTTACAGTTTTTGCATTTCCCATTTGTTGGCAATGAACTCAAAACAATTTTAGAATGAGGACCATTGTCTGCTAATTTGCATTTGCATGATTTCTCAAAATTTGTATATTGAAATGGCTGGCTTTGGAAATGTCTAGTTATGCTTTTTCCAATTTTAATCCCAGAATAGCTAGCTTTGGGAAAGTTTAATTAAATGGGTAAGAGAGGATAGAGAGAAACAAGATTATAGTGACCAAAAGATTGTCTCCAGATAGATGATAAGTTTTTTCCAAAGTTACTGAAATAAGTAAATGTTAAAATGACAACATAAAGCATGGGACATACTCATTATTTTGTTAATTACAAAAGAAATTTCTGTCAGCTTTGGATATTCAATCTCTCCATGAAAATCCTTTGTACTCTGTTTATGGCTATTAGTCTATTTAGTCAGTTCATCTTTCACAACAGTCCAGATATTTCTGAAGTTATAATCTTATAGGAAACACGACTATAATCTTCTCTATCTACTGTTTATCTGTTACCTTTTTCTGCATTGCCCCAGGTATTCGTTGGAAACTTATACAAATCCTGATAGAGCTCTTTTTTATTGGCCATACAAAATCTTCTGGGAATTGTGGTTGGTGGCTAATGCCACTCTCTCTTGTTCTTTCTGGTCAATCAATTGGATTCTTTGGGCTTACTAATTTGTTGTGACCTGCCATTGAGCAGGATCTGGATAAGTTTCTGAACATATTTTTATGCACAATAGCAGTTAGAGTCATTAATTGTGTAAGGTGGGTATTAATCAGAAAGAATTGCCAGAGGAGCAGTTTTAGCACAAGTATTAGATCGGTATGAAGAAGCATAGATAAATACAGTTGGTTAGATGTGAACATTGAGGTACATAGAGATATCTTACATGGTAACAACATAATGCCAGTCATCACATTTGAACACAAAATAATGCAAAAATGTTGGCATGTTACATGATGGCCATTACATGAAAAAATATACAGTATCACATCATAGAAGCAGATGACATGCCTTTGTTTTATAAGATCACTGTCCATGTTCAGAGATGACAAAATTGCATTGGAACATCAATGAGGACCAATACGGGGATTGCATCTGATATGGGTGCAGAAGTTGCTCTAGAAAATTTGGAATACTATATGTCTGGAATACAATGCATGCGCATGTGTATATTATCTGTGTTTTTATTTTTCACGTTTATCAGTTTTTTTCTTTATTTGATTTTTTGGTAGTATAGACATGACTTTCTGTACTAGCCATACTGGATATATCTCTCAACTGTAGTAAAGACAGATCTAGATCCCAATAAGTTCCAGGTTGTATTCTAGGCATATCCGATTTGTATGTATTCTAGGTATGGAAATACATGTATTTGGGAGGGAGGTTTATCTAGTAGCACAGTAATACCTTATTAGGGAGTTCTTCAAGTCATATGTCCTAACTGTTACGTGCATAGATTCATAATTTGAGCCAAGTAGGAACATACAATAATGCATGAAACTATATGTAAGATCACTTTTGTGATTGGTGTTCCAGGTTTTTGGAAACCCAACCCTATAGGTATTCTGGGTGTTCTGATCAATGATGAATGAGAAGTAGTTTCCTCATCTGCCTGGCAGTCTTCTTCATTTGAGCACCTGATGGTGTGTTGAGCTAACAGCTGGAATGACCTCGATCAAGGGCCCTATTGATTCCATATTGGGGGATGGTCCCAAGAAGCAGTTTTTTCACTACCATAGCAGAAGACACACATTCTATGCTTCAGAAGAGAGAACATCCACATTTAAATCAATGCTAAGAGCTAATGTTTAAGCTATATATCATGTCATTAAATGCTTCAAAAGCGCACAACTGCTATTAAATGAAGTTCATATTACATACATAATAGAGATTTGGGGGTCTTAGATTTTTGAGAGAAAAGTCTCTAATATTTGAAAACCTCGAAATCCCAACTACTTTGAACACTCTTTCAAAGGATATGTGGCTTTATTCCTTTGGTTTAGTTAACTCCTAATCAATCTAACAACTTGCAACTAGGGAGAGGAGGACGAAGAGAGAAAATGGATTGGGGGTGGGGTGGAACATAAGAGAGGGTAATGGAGGGTAGGGGATAGGGGATGGAGATGGGGGGATGAACTTCCTACAGAAAGGAGCAAAGTGCATCAACAAACCAGGGGCATATAAGCAAGCCTAAACCTCCCAGGAGCAATAACCAAATGCATCAATGGAGTGCTTATTAAAAATCTCTATCCTCCCTAGAAACACAATCAAAGTGCACCAAAATTATATATCAAAAATTTCAACAACTGTGGATTGCCATACCAACATCTGCTCTTATGCTATGCACTTGGTAAGGTCCAATAATCTTCAATTTTCCAAGCAGATGTGTTCCCATGGGTTTGGGTGACATCCTGGATGTCTTAGGCACTTGGGGTGGAGGGGACAACCCCTCCCTTTTCCCCCTTTTTTGAAAGATTTGGGATGCTCCCTCCCCATACCCCTTTTTGAAAGATTTGGGGATGTTCCCGTTTTCTTTTTCTTTTTGGGAACTCCTTGGTATCCCCCAACCATTCCTTGGATGTCTTGACATACCCTGGATGGCCCCCACATCAAATGCATAAAAAGTTAAAACAGCAAAAAAATAATTCTAAAATAAATAAAATTCTAAAAGGAGGACCCACCAAGGTCTTAAAACCCAAAAAAACTTAAAAAGTCCATGCCCATTGCTGGTTTGCATTCACCAGAGGATAAGAGGACAAGAGAGGAAGAGGGAGGAGCTGTTTTTGAGATATCAGTCTGATGATAACTCCAATTTCTGAGCTTGTTTGTCAATGTAGCTATGTGCTATGCATGATTCATCATTTCTTTTTTGACTTTCAAATTTTCAATATAAATCATGCTTCATGGATTATGGAATCAATGAATTGTTATGGTACTCACTCTTCAAAATTTCAGCTTCTTTTGGTTTGTGTTTTTTTTAAAGGTATTTTTCTTTATTTGTATTTATATATTAATTCTTTATATTATTTTGATAACTTTCCCCAAAATCCAGAATTTTTTTCTTGTCCACAAAACTCATTCCCCATCCCTGAAACTTGGAGAAATATTGATAGTTTTTAAACCTGAGGAATCAGTACAGAAAATACAAAATGATGTTGAATAAGAGCTTATCATCACATCACTAACATTACTATCAAATTAGCCCAAAGTGATTGAAGAGTCTTGTAAATCTTGGCAATTTGACTTGTAAAACATTGTATGTCCATGAAGTGAATGAACTATACATGTAGAAGCAAGCAATTTACAGAAACACATCTACACACCCAAGTCATCTCCCAACCAAGCAGGAGAGGGTATTTCCAAATCCACAAAATCAACAGCAAATCTGTAATGTCCCTTACCCGACTTTGCCCCATAATTCGCTTGTTGATTAGTTTTAGGGTTTCTTCTTTTTCAAATGAATGTTCTCTTTGACTAAGTAATCTTGGATTGAAGTCTGCATTTCATATTTCCACATGTACATATATTTGTTAGCATTAATATCTAGATATCCAAATATAAATATAATCACAAATCAATAATAAAGACACATGAGGAGTGGCATGGGTAGAGCCGTCCGAAGCTATCCATCTAAGCCCAAGAGCACAAGCGTCTTATCAGGACAACCCACCCCTTGGCCCCGAGCGGCATGAACGTTTCAGAGTGGCGTGCTTAGAGGAAACACTTGTACTTGCTTTCTCTACCCATGCCAGCACCTCAGAAGACACTTAACCTATTGGGGGAAGCCAACAGAGCTTATAAGTGGTTCCGGGCCTACCACCCCTCCATGGCCGCAGCAGATTGTTAAGTGGGGTTTTTAGGCACCACTTTTCTCAGGCCCTTCCTCCTTAGTAGGCTTGCAAACACTCAGAAGACAATCTTTTAGCAATCAAATACATTTGCATTTATTATTGATTCTTTAAGTTAATATCAACATCATTATCATCATGATAATACTAAAGAAAGCATTACACCAATAATCAAATTAACAATATCTATTTGTTATATTCAAAATATGCTAAATATTATTGCTAAGTGAGTACATCACCTGAGTTGCTATATCTCTCCACATTTTTTGACTCCTTGCTTGCCTTCTTCAACCTTATACTGGGTTGGTCATAGGATGAGGACAATTCATATACATACTCTACTTATGTTTATATTAAAGAGTCATCATTATTTATAAGGTTTAATAATTGCTGCAAGTATCATTATTACACAATCATAATATATATATATATATATATATCATTATTTCTAATTAACTTCAATTTACAATAATTACTTTGATAGAAATATATATATATATATATATATATATCTATATTCATAATAATACTAAACTTACTACTGCTGGTTATTTTATTCCTTATCTTTTTTATCTCTTCCTTATATATATATATTCCCCCCTTTAAAATATATTCCTCATTTTATATCCCACGGTGGGGACAAGGCATGACTTTTCAACCCCAATCGATGTCTTGTTTAGTAATTAAAGATTGCTATTTATTGATTGCTGCTTTATTATTAACCACAGCTTTTCATAATTGTTTTTAATTGCTGGTCTTTAGGACTATATAGGTGATTTAGTATGTTTGGCTAATATTATTTATTGTTTTTATTATTTTATATTTGTTCATTTATATTGATATGATATGTATTTATTTTATGCCTAATTTTTTATATTTTATATTAGATGATTCTTAAAATATAGTTGTTATTATTATTATTATTATTATTACATATTTTAGTATTATGATAATAATATTTAAATTTTAGTATTCATATTTTAATATTTACAACATTATATTTGATAAATATAATTATAATAATATTTTTAATATGTAATTTATTCATTCGTATTTCAAGGTTAGAGTTTTTAGTGTCGTAATTTTGGGGACACGACAAAATCAAATTGCAGATCAAGGATGAAATTTTTAAGGAACCAGGCATCTACTAATTATAACCATCCCCAAAAGAGCCAAGGATGGAATCAACAAATTAAGACATCAGTGTCATCCGAAAATAACCAAGAATGGAAAGAAAAAACTGTCCACCAAACAACAAAGGACAATATTTCCAAGCATAAAGGCTATCCACAAAAGAATCAAAGATGCCAATATTGAATAATTGATCCTATTATGCAAAGATGAATAAAATCTTGGGCGAGAAACATGAAAAATCAAATGTTATAGTCAGCATCCTAAGATGCATTTTACACTAGCACAAGCCTTACTATCTCAACCATGGCTACACAACAAAAATCAATAAGAATGACTTCATGAGGCCAAACAAGAGGTCAAATTAATATGATAAAATAAAAAAAATAAAATTAATATGATAAAGAATCTAGAAAATGAGAGTAAGTGAGTGTTCTAGGAAGAGGAATCCCCCTTAGAATAGTGAGGACTTTTAATAAAGCTCCTCATATGCAACATCCTCATCTATCCATGTGGTGTCATCAAAGAATCTATTTTGGGAGAGTTACCACATGAAGCGGATCCATCTATCCAATGCTTATGCTCATGATTCCAAAGATGTGCTTTGGAAGTCACAGCATCTGTATCATCTAGAGAACTTTTGTTATTGCTATCATTATACAGGATTAATTCAAAGTATTAAATGTCAACACTAGAAACCTTGAATGTTGGTGCAATGGGGTCAATAATGCTTTGCCAACCAAGTTTGCCTCTTGTATGCACCAGTCTTTCATGTATTTCCAATCAATCTCTATTTTTGTCTTCTTGAATCTTCAAACTCCATTGGTTGCTAGAGCATGAATATCATGAAAGGGCTGATCAACTGAAGCTGAACCATGATCACGATCCAAATGATCATATGAAGAGACATTAGTAGAGGAACTAAAGGCTCATGAATAAACCTGTGAAGATCAATCATCTGAATCATATGAACAACTTTAATGACAGGATATTATCACTCTCTATGGAGGTGGCAACATGAGAAGAATATTCTTTATTCTCTAAGCTGTCCCTAGTGCTGGTGCTAGATTCTGATGCTGTTGTGCTCCTACCTCAAGCTTCTTGAATTTTTGTTTGATCATATTCATTTACTTCTTGAGATTTCATTGTTTATTCCATCATCCTCACCAAGATAGGCAAAGGTTTTGTGATAAACATCATAGAACTTTATGAATTTATAGTGCTTCTGATTATTGTCAAGAGGGTCAGAAACAACTTTTTTGAATGTGTTTTTGATATCTCTAAGTGCAAATATTTTTTTTGCCGGATTGCCAATTTCTTTTGTTTTTGAGTTTCTAAACAAACAGCAAGTTTGTACTAAAACCAAGAATGCAATAAATATCATTGATCACACCATTTGCAACATTTACTTTTTGTAAATAAAATAAAATAAAATAATTCTTAAGTAAATAAATAGCTCTAAATTGGTATTTCTTGGCATTTTTTAGATAGATGTATTTAGGATATCTATACTAGAACCATGCATCTAGCATGACTTGTGATAAAAAAAGTTATTTATTTTTGTGGTAGTTGGGTTTTACCGAGTCAATAAGGACACTCAACTTTTATATGGGACAATATCTACGAAATTGAAGAACATTTTAGATGAAGTGTTAATTGTTGGTATCTCCCTTGGTGTATTGAATAGATTTGTTGGAAATCGAGTCATTTTGAATCAGGCCAATCAAGCAGAAGAGGTGCTTCAATTATTAATTAGAAATGGCAAATCTGAACAAGAAAGAAAAGGAAACAAAGCTTGAATAAAAGGATCGAGAGTGTTAGTTATACAAAGAATTACAATTCAAATAAGGTGGGAGGTACTACAAGAAAGATCCTGATTATAGTCATCCAGAAACTTTACTATGAAAGGCTTATATTTACAAAAGGATAAATTTTCCTTAGTGCACGAGATATTAATCCAAGAGAATGGTTGAACCCAAGGAAGAATCTGAGGCATGACCCCATGTTTGTTATGAATTTATAAATTAAAATTTTAAGAGAAGCACTTAAGTGGTGGCATGTTAGGAAAAGGTTTCAATGAAAAATTGATAAAACTGTCAAAGCATAAAGAGCTTCAACAGCAATTTGTGACAAAAATGAAGCATTAAATGATAAAGAAAAAAGACAAAACAAGAAATTGCAGTTTGAATAGACACCCATCAAAGAAACAAAGAGATTGATTTATAAAGATAGTTGGCGAAGAATTATGTAGAGCTGTAAAATCTCTCAATTTTTAATTAAAAATCCCATGTTGCTGGTTCAGGTTCAGCAGTATGCCAAATTTTTTTGACCTAGGTTTGGTATGGATAGGTTCAACTGTACAATACATATGTATAAAATTTATAAAAAAGCAAACCCATAATTTGCAAAATTAAAAAAAAGAGAGAAAGAATTGAAAACATGGTTGATAATGATAAAGATAATTGATAATTCAATGGCAAATGTCAAAGCAATACAAAATTACAAATCATTTTTGTTTATATTGCTCTTCATCATGAGCATCGATGTCATTAATTGGTTTGTTAGATCTACAAGGAACTCCAACTCCACTCCCACTAGCTGCCCCATGCAAGTTTCATGTAGCAGCCCCTTGCCTCTCGTCCTCTACAGGGACTAAGGAAAGTTGGGCAACAAAAGCATCCAAGTTGGCACTCTTAGGGCCTACATCTCAATTCCTTGTTGCCCCCTCCATGTACTCGACTTGCTTATATGAGAGGAGGTGTAAATTGAAATGCACATAGAACAACTCCTTTGCTTTTTTTGTTGTCAACCAGCTGCATTTAAAATATATACTCCAATTTTTTTCAACTAAAGAACTCACAACTTGTTGAGATTTGAGACAAAGTCAATACAATATTTACAATTATCGTGTATAACTATCAAAGAAAAGTAAGAATGTTAAAAATTTAAAATGCATACCTATAATAGAACTTTGGTGACAAGAGGCCATAGGTAAATAGAGCCTTGGCCATGGAGGTATTTCCATTTATGAGCACCCTTGTAGTTTTATTGAAGAGCACTATGACTGTGACTTGTAGAGTTATAAAATTGCCAAACTCACACACAACTATGCTCTCTCCAAATGGATTTGGGAAGAGTTTATTTGGTGCTACCTTGTACCCGTTGTTAATTTAAACATCTCTGTATTGCCTCTTAAGCAAAGAAAATATCTTTATGCTATAATATTTGGGGGCCAAAGCAAATGCTACGAGATGCAAAGGTGTGGTCATCTTATTCCATTGTTCAACTATGTTAGTTTGCACCTATTTGAAATTTTGTTTATAGGGCTTTCCCCTTAGCTACTATTATGCCATTTATTTATATTGTCATGGAGTTAATGTTGTCATATATCTTGCTCAAACTTGGCTGATTTGTATTGAGAAACATGATCACATTCATGATGGGCTTAGTGCAACTCAACAAATATTACACATGAGCTCACCGATCATCATTTAGGGCCAATGCTTTAACCTGTTGGGTACGCTCAATATTAGACTACCTCCATACACTCCAAGAATTGCTAATTGCCATGACACTCAATGTCTCTCACACCTTCACAAGACATCTTAAGATGATTGTGTGTGATGTGATTCAAGTCTCAACAACCAAATAATTTAAAACAAACTTAAAAAGTAGATGATATAGTACTAAGAAGTAAAAATAAAATAATAAATTTTAAAAAATGACAAATGTAGATTAAAATTTTAATAGCAATCTTAAAGTAAATCACAAAATAAAATATTGAAATTTCATAAACTTATCTTCAACAACTCCAACTTGATGAAAGACTTGAAGATGGCTTGTGACATGATGATTAGTCACAAACTTCCAAATCACTTGAATCTTGATGTAGATTTCTTTGATCCACTCAATTTGCATGCCAAGCATCTACATCAAGTTGAGCGAGTGGATGGCACTTGAGTCCAAAATATGCGTTCGTATCTTGCCTCAACCAATAAACCCATTGACCAACAATTTTTAGCATTGTCTGTTATGACTTGGACACATTTTGAGATCCCACCATCTTGCATCCTATTGGCATGTTGGTAGTTTGCATTGTTTATTTGACCCACACAATTGGTTGCCTTCAAAGTCATTGCTCCTTTAGGTCACACTTTGACATTAATTAAGGTTTTGTTTTTTTGCAATCTTTTCATCCATCATAAATGAACACTCCTTTCAGCCCATAAATCCTTGATTGGTTGTCGTGATGTATCTACACTTTTTCCTTGGCCAATAAGGTGGCACACACTTTTTCATAGCTAGTACTTGTATAACTTGTGGGTGTTTGACTTATTACCATCATTGTTTTCCACCAATGTGATGAGTTGAAGAGGTTGAAAGGAAGTCCATTGGGGTAAATGCAACACGGAATGCGATCATTATCAATGCCTCTCACCTTAACCTAAAATGCCTGTTCTAATGGGCCTAGATCCTCAATTATTTTGTAAGAAAGAGTGGGGGTAGGAAGATGGTGTCACAATAAGATGTTATGCCCCTAATATTCTATCTTCCGAGGTGTAATAAGGTTAAGTGCTTGTGGCATGCTTAATTTTAATATTTCCATTCATTAGTTCTAGTTAATTACTTAGACCAACATAATTAGGATGAAGGGGTGTGTCCCTACCTAATCATTTATGTATAGTTGCCGGGAAACTCCATTATGGGAACATAGACAACGTACCAGTCCCCGTACCCAAAATTTTCGGTGAATCATTTACATATAAAATAGCCGCCTCCTTATCCATTTAACTCACGTACCCTAATTTGATTGGCGTCCCCGTACCAGTACCGGTACCTTGCGTCTCCTGACAACTATGCATTTTTGTAAATAAGGAAGAGAAAGGCTCTCCCAAACCATTATAAGTTGTAAGGTTGAATTCATATTATTATATTTTGATTTTTGAAGGTCACCCCCTTGAAGTGGTCTAATATTTTATTGTGTTTTGCCTTCATTCTCAAGAAATACCTACCAAGTGGTATCAAAGCATTGATTTGGCCCAATAATTTTGTTTTTGCCATAACCTATAACCCATTTCAAATTTTTCCATGATCTTTTTTGAATTTTGAGGAATATAGCGAAGGAAGAATTTTTTTAGCTTTTTGTGATAAATTTTGTTCAAGTTATTGTGATTCTATGATTTTTCATTAATTTGCTCTATAGACTACAATTTCAGAAATTTCTAGATTTGTTTACATTTTTGGAAAGTTCATGAAAAATTAGGTAGGATTAGTTCTTTATAGTTTTTGATTGGAGGCAAAATACATTCCATAATTTAGTGATCAAAGGAGGAACAAAAGATTTAGTTATAGCTCATGTTTTATATTTTTATGGTTACAATTCACACATGATACTTGCCTTCCCTACCTCTTGAAAAACGTATAGTTTAGAAAACGAACACATCAAAAACTAGCCACCTATTGGATTAGGGAACTTCTATACAAACATCGAGTCCAATTACTCTTTATTGTCCACCACTTAGAGTGAAGGGAAAAAGTCCACCACAATGTGAAACAATGAAATTTTATCAAGGATAATTTGTTTGTCCTGTTTGCAACAAATTTAAATAAGGGTTTGGGTAGGTTTAAACAAGAACTATTGTTTGAATTGAAACCCTAGCTAAACCAACTTGGTGTGCACAAACCCAATAGACCAAATCAAGGGATGTGGCAGCCTTTTCAAGGTCTAAAATTGAACCTACTCAACTAGACATCCACAAGTTTGATGGTACAAATGTAACTTCGTGGACGAGTCTCATGGAGCAATATTTTAAGCTTCATAATATACTAGAGAATGCAATGTTTGAAATAGCCTCACTATATTTAGAATTTGAACCTTATCAATGATACTAATGGATAATGAATGACAAGCAACGGTAAGTGCTTAGTTGGAAAGAATTTACTAATTACTTAGTAGCCCACTATGAGCAAACATGGAAGGGAAGCTATATCACCCAACTGACAAATTCAAAACAAATAGGATTTGTAGTTGAATATAATGTTATCAAAGGCTACAATTCTATATCAAAGGACTTAATGACTGAATTATGCTTGATGTTGATCTATTGGAACCTTGGACAATTACGAAAACTATGCAACAAGCACTAGATATTGAGCAACAAAACTCTGCCACCAAAATATTCACACAAGTCAAACCATAGGATGGAGAGATATAAATGTGACTAATCCTGTTGGTAGAAATGCAACCAACTTTTTTAACTAATATAAATTAGTAAGTTCTCTCCCCAATAGGAGGTAGAGAAAAGAGAAAAAAATTCTATATTGGCATTGTGATAGCAAATGGCTTGGAGGTCATAAGTTGCCAATAGTGAGAAAAAAACCAATGATTATTGAAGATGAGGTTGAAGAAGTAGGAGAAGCAGCTACAAAAGAACCAAATTTAGAACTCGAGCATTTGAATTTTGAGGAGGAAGAAAGCCTTACTATTTACCTACATGCACTGAATCGGAGAAGCACACCAAAATGCATTGAATGGAAGGAAGCCCTACTATGAATGGAAGGAGCACACCACAATGCATTGAATGGTAGAAAGCCCTACTATTTCCAAACATGCATTGAGTGAGAGGTGATAGTGTTGGTCGATATAAGTAGTACACACAACTTCTTTGATAGAAGACTAGCTAGTAGACTCAATTATTTTATGTATCTAATCTCTTATTTTTAGGTCAAGGTAGCCAATGGGAAGCAACTACCTTGTGGTGGTAAATGCCATCATATAAAAATTTAATGGGAGACTGTCAATAAGATTTAGAAATTGTTGCCATCCCAATTGGGGGAGCATGTGTAGTTTTTGGCATGCAATGGCTTAAACGGTTGGGAATGATGTCCTTCAATTTTTAGGACTTCTTCATGGCCTTTAGGACAAATGGACAAAAGTATAAACTTGTAGAGGTGCAATCACCATCAAGCCAAATTATTAGCTCTCATAGGAAGAAGAAATTATGTTAGAAAGAATCTTATGGTATGGTAGCCAAACTACATTTGTTAGAAGCACAAAAACATGGAAACTCAAAATCCACTAGAGTTTCAAGAGATCATCCAACACAAGCAACAAAATTTTCAAGAATCCAAGGGCCTACCTCCAATTAGAGACCATGATCATGCCATTCAATTAATACCAAGAAGTATACCTCCTAACATTACACCTTGTCACTATCCATATGAACAAAAGTCAAAAAAATAAAAAGGTCAAGGTAATGCTTGATTTAGGCATTGTTCATCTTAGCAAAAGTGCCTATTTGTCTACAATGTTATTGTTAAAAAGGACGAGTAATGGAGAGTTTGCCAAAATTACATGGAGCTCATTAAGCTTGCTCTCAAAGATAAGTTTCCTATTCTTGTTGTTGATGAATTGTTAGATGAAATGAATTGTGCAATTATCTTTATTGAGTTAGATTTGCATTTAGGGTATCATCAAATTTGACTAAAGGAGGAGTATGGACATAAGCTTGCCTTTCAAACACATGAGAGTCATTATGAATTCTTTGTTATGCCATTTGGTCTCACTAATGCTCCATCTACTTTTCAAAGCCTCACGAATTCAATGTTCCACCCATTTCTTCAAAAGATTGTGTTTGTGTTCCTTGATGATATTGTCATCTATAGTAAAACATGGGAAGAACATTTGAAACAAGTAGAGAAGATATTACAAGTATTGAAAGATCTTAGATAACCAACACTATGTGAAAAAATCTAAATGTGTCTTGGGGTGAAAAAAGTGGAATACTTAGGATGTGGTGTCAAACAAAGATGTTAAGGTGGACCCTAAAAAGATTGCAGTAATCAAACAATGTCCAAAACCTAAAAAAAACATAGGTTTGAGAGGATTCTTGGGTCTAATAGGATAATATAGAGGATTTGTTTGCAACTATGCTCATGTAATGGAGCCCTTAATAGTCTTGTTGAAGAAGGATTCTTTTTCATGCTCAGAGCTAGCCACCCAAACATTTTAGCAACTAAAAGAAGCTCTTACTTCCACTCTTGTGCTAGTGACCCCAAACTTCTTTAAGATACTTGTGGTATAATGTGATGCTACTAGACATGGCATTGGGGTAGTGTTGATGCAAGAAAAGCGTCTCTCATCATTTGGGAGTCAACAACTCAAAGGAAAGAACTTGTTAAGGCCTAAATATGAGAAAACAATGTTATTTATCATTCTTTTAGTCAAACAATAGCAACAATATCTAATAGGAAGGTGTTTCATAGTCAAGATAGATCACGAGAATCTAAAATATATTTTGGAGCGATGATTGTCTTCGAGGGAGCAAGAGAAATGGTCCTCTTCTCAAATGACATGATCCTCCAACAAAGAAGCTCACTCAACAACTTCAATAGGATCTATTTTCTTTAGATAAGCATGTTTGGAAAGGAGACTCCTTATGATACAAATATAGGCTCCTTTTGTGCAAAAATTATCAATTGAAAGTTAGTATATTGTCTCAAATTCACAATCCACCAATAGAAGGACATTTGGGGTTCTTAAAGATTTATCATGATATAAATAATGATTCCTTTTGGGAAGGTCTTAAAAGGGATGTGAATAAAATTGTAGTCAAATGTTTAATATGTCAACAAAATAAAGGCCAAACAATAAAGACTTTGGGAATCTTACAACCAGTAGGCATTCCAACACAATGTTGGGAGGAAATATCGATGGACTTCATTTTTGGAAATTCCTCCCACTTGGGAAGAGTGGGGTTTGCAAGACCCAATTTTCATTTGGGGTGGGTGGGAATTGGAATGGACTAGCGATTTTGGTGGTTGTGGATAGACTCACTAAGTATGCACATTTTTGTAGACTCCCATCCATTTTAGTATAGTACAATGACAAAAGTATTCATGGAAAAAGATACAAAAACTTCATGGCATTTGCAAAATGATTGTGAGTGATCGTAACACTATATTCACTACCAACTTTTGGACAAACTTATTTGCAATACAGGCCACAAAATTAGCACATAGTTTAACTTATCATCCACAATTAGATGACCAAATAGAAGTTGTGAATAAATGTTGGAATGATATCTATGTTACTTTGGCTTCGACAAACATGCACAATGGTCCAAATGGCTTTCAATGGCAGAGTGGTGCTATACCACATCATCTCACACATCTACAAGATGACTCCATTTGAGGCTCTTTATCTACCACCCACCATCTACTATTACTTATTTACAAGGTCATCCCAAAGCTCGTGTAGTAGAGGATTATACAACACCAACATGAAATGCTTCAAATCTTTAAGGAGAATTTAATTGTGGCTTAGAATAGGATGAAACAAGAAGTAGATCAACACTAGAGTGAGGTGTTTTGAGGAAGGAGAATGGGCATTCCTTCAATTGGAGCTTTTAAATAAATGTCATTTAAAAAACATAAGTACATCAAGCGCACAAGCAAATTATATGTTCCCTATAAGGTCCTCCATCAGATCGGAGTTTGGCCTATAAGCTGGAACTTCTACCCTCTTACAAAATTCATCCTATATTTCATGTCTTTTACTTGATGAAAGCAATAAGTAACAAGCTTCCAATCTAGTCAAAATTGCCCAAGTTAGATGAAGGGAAGTTTATTTTGGAACTTGAGGCAATATAATTAACAAGCTTATGATCTAGACAAAATTGCCTAAGTTAGATGAAGGGAAGCTTATTTTGGAACTTGAGGCAATCATCAAGAAAAAAGTGAAGCAGTTGCAAAATTGAGGCATTTCTAAATTCCTAATCAAATAGAAGAGTTTGCCAGCTAAAGATTCAACATGGGAATATGAACAATTTAAATAGAAGCTTCCAAAGTTGCTGAGTGTCGAGGGCAATGCTTTTCTGAAGGGGATGGGCATTTTATGCCTCTAATATTCTATCTTCTTAAGTATGATAAGGTTTAAGTACTTGTGGCATGCTTAACCTTAATATTTCCATTTATTAGTGCTAGTTATTTCCTTAGGCTGACCTAATTAGGGTGAAAGGGTGTGTCCCTACCAAAGTATGTCTATAAATAAGGAATAGAAAGGATCTCTCAAACCATCATAAGTTGTAAGTTTGAATTCATATTATTATGTTCTGATTTGTGGACGTCACTCCCTTGAAGTGGTCTGATATTTTATTGCTTTTTGCCTTCATTTCCAAGAAATATCCTAACATAAGAGGATGTGAGGTGGACACTATTGGAGAAATAGAGGATGGCTGTGTAGGTGGCTTGTGCGATTTTTTCTAGGCCAAAGGATGAGATTTTGATCTTGTTCTCTAGGTTGCACTATCTTCTTCTTGCTCTTTGCTATAAGCAAGAATTTGTCTCTTTGGCAACCCATGTTTATTCAACCCACCACAAATTTTGATTCCTTGACCAACAATTTCACATAAATGAGTTTTCACTCAACTATACGAGCTCTTATATTCATTTTGACACTCATTACAATGCAAAAGATAATCCCTGCCTCATTAAGTTGCTCGATTGTTGTGACATGTCACCAAAGAGCTGATGATTGGTAAAAATTTGAAAGCACTATCTATCTCTTGGTCCATTGAACTAGAACTACCAGCATTATAAGCTATATTTGCACTTACATGTTTTAAAATAAACAAATATTAGGAAAATTGAAAAATAAAAAATATAATGGAACTCTAGGCTATGTTTAAAAACTAATAACTATTTGAGAAACAACAGCAAAACTTTTTTTTTTCTTTTCTCATAAGGAAGTTTGGAAATAAATTTAAAAAACTGTAAGAAAAGCTTACCTTGAATGTTCAATCTCCTTGATACAAGTGTTTTGATTTTTGTAGCACCTATTTGACATGCCTTCACAGTGCTTCAACATTAAAAAAATAGCAACCCTGAGCAATGATAAGAGAACGAGTTTTGGAATGAAAGGTAGGAATAAGTGTTGTGCCTTGTATTTTGTTATTGACATAAAACTAGAAGTAACTTTTTTGGGTTAGCTAGGGTTAGGTGTTTATTTTCACTTCTTTACTGTTTGTTCCTTTATTATTAACTTTTTAAATCTTTTTTTTTCCAAAAAAAATCCCTTGTATCCCCTAGGTTCATCTTGCATGTGTCACTTGGACTGTGATTCTATCCCAGGCACGTCTTAGACATTCTAGGGCACACCCACAGTCCCAGGGATGTACCTTGGGTGATCCTGGGCTGCGGTCTGTACCTGGAACTGTGCCAGGTATCGGTATGTCCCTGGAACCAGGAAATCCCAGTAACACAGCAAAATTTTTACAAATCATGAACATGGACTGTGGAAAACTACTGCTCCTAAACTAAGAGATTAATAAAAATGACGAAAAAATAACAAGAACAAACCATGATAGATAAATAATTAGCAAAAAAGGATATTGATGCTCAGGAAGCTCAGTCAAACCCTTGTGATGTGGATCAAGCATCTAAAGTAAACAATGAAAGGTCATCAGCTGGAAGCAGAATTGAAATACATATACAAAGAAGCAAACAAGGAAACTCAAGGCAGTGTGTAAGAAGTGCAATGGAGTTTTAAGTGAACATTTGAAGGTAATAATCAAGAATTTGACATGTAGAGCCATATTGACAGCCTCGCTATTGGGAAAATTAGCAATCAAGACAAAGGAATCTACATCTGCACCCTCACTATTCTGAAGGTCAACCAACAGTATAGTCAAGGAAACAAGTATTAACATCCACACTTTCAAATCAGCAAATGGAAAAGCATCAAACATTTGCATAATTAACTCGGTTGGGGATCAGTTATGAAAGGAGATGCTGTGAATTGCAAAAAATGATAACCGTGGCAAAGGTACAACTATATATGGATTTGTAGAAAAGCACTTATGTGACAACCAACTAATCAATCAACACCATAAAAATTCATAAATGGATTGATAGATGAATTATCAAGCATGGCAATAGCTGAGTATAGCCTTAGTTGTTGCCTATGATTTGGTCTCATTAAAAATTTAAATGATTTAAGCTGAGCATGGTTAAGTGATGGGTTATTATCTACATAGCGTCAACTTAACATAAAATTTGAATAACAGAATATTGATCTATGTCTGGCCCAAGGGTTTTTCATACTCAACAAAGATGCCCATGGAGCTGAACTGTATCATAGCGGAAGTAATGATTGGTAGATATCCTCATTGGGATATTGAATAGTTCTATTGAAGATCCCTGTCCATTCAGTCTGAAATTGGGTCATTTGTACACTTCTTTTCTTATTGGGATCTGTGATTCTTTATTAATATCATTATTGTCATTAATTAGATATTTTTGAATTCTCCTCTCTTGTTAAATTACTGAGTCTTGGTGATTATTTATGATGTGAAGCTCAAGATTCATAATATGTGTTGATTCCTGTCTATTGTCATTAGAGCGCGAGTATCTTATAAGTGCTTGATGCTTAAATGTCTACCTTGACTTATTTCGTGATGATGTCCAACCACTTTATACAGAAGACATCCATGAAGCTGAACAGCATCATGGGTGAAGTACCTGTTGGTGGATATCCTTATTAAGATATTGAGTAGCTTTCTATTGAAGGAATAGCACAGCTCTTCTCAAATCAGGTCATTTGTACACTTCCGTATTATTGGGAGCTGTGCTCTGTTATCAATACATTCATTATATTTACTACTTTTTATGCAATTCTTCTATTCCTTGATAAATTATTGAGCTTTGACGATTATTTGAAGCACAAGATTGATACATGTATTGTACACTATAAGTTGCCATCGAAACTTAAGAAACTTGGATGTGCTTGATGCTCGAATGTCTATATTGACTTATTTGGATTTGGCCAGCAATTTATATTCATGCATGTTTACACTTTGCAATGGCTGTGTAACTTGGGCTGCTTTGTGCAGTCTGAAATGTCTTTTGCCAGAAAGTTATTTCTTTAAGTGTTGAGCTTATTGTTTGAAAAAGTTGAATGAGAGTAGTTATAACTTATAAGTTATAACCATAGTTAACATTACTCAATCTCAGGATTGACTTTCAAACCAAAATTATAAATGAAATTTAATTACTTGGGATTAAAATTGGGAAAAAATAAAGGAAAAATCTGGCAAACTAAAAAATGCTGAAATATTTAGAAAAACAGGAATTTTTTATTTTATACTTTTTATTGTTATTTCATCCCAAGTAAAGTGTGTAGAGATAGATTTAACTGTAAAATTACTGCTTTATGAGGCCCATGGCTATCTTTTTAATACTTAAGGTTTAGCATTAGCTTCAATTGATGTGCCCTATTTTTAATTAGAGGTACTACCTCTTAAGGCTTACATAAGTTAGCATAAAATCAAAATGGCAATAATATCAAGGCAAAACATTTAGATTTCACTACATTTTTTGCGACTTATTGGGAAAGCTTGCATGCAAAGTGTTGAAAACCCTGTGTCCATTGACATACGGAGTCAAATTTAAAGCTTTCCATTCAATGCAAACCAAAACATTTTTTTTTTTAACTTTCTAAAAGACTAAAACCAGTGTGGGGCTCCCATTCTCAAAAATTGTGCCCAATTTTTCAAAGACAACCTCAAGTCTTTGACATGCACCTGTACTTTAAGAAAATTGAAATCAGTAGTAAAAAAAGATAGGAAAAATTAATATGGAAAAAAATATATATTGATAGACAAAAATGAAAAAACCAGTTTAATCTCTGGATTTAATCGCAATATTTGAATAAATTATTTCCTGAAAATTTTGCCATTTTAAAAACAGATGGTGATCTAATCTGAAGTGGATTGCCTTTGATTCCGGCTCTCAATTAATTGTTATTTTATCCCAATTTCTGCTTCTAGGTTTATAACCTAAAAGGATTTTCGTAACCGTTCTGTATGATCTGCCTTGTCCTTAGTGGAAGATAAGAATGCTATTTGGAAGCACCATAACAAAATTTCCAGGAGAAGGCGTACAAAATATTATTTGATCTAATGCAAAACTAAAATGATCAGCAATACTAGTAATTATAATGCCATCCTTTACACATTGTCCTTGGAGATAGTAATTTTCGTAATATTTTTGTCTTATTGTTAATTTTATGCATATTATGGCGCTCAACAAAAATGGTGCTTGGATAACTGAAAACTTACTACTTTTGCCATTTTGTGTCTTCCTTTTTGAAATAACTTGATTTGTATGACATAAACAAACTGTAAGTAGGTATTGCAATCTCTTGCTTGAAATTTTTCCATGAATATGCCTAAATGAATTTCATAATTTCCTTCACTTTACTTATCTTCTTAGATTATTTGAACTTAACAAAATATTAATTGCATTTTCTTTTTCCATAAGAAATCAACATGATCATAAGAAAATTTATTAGCACTCAGAACTGTATGACCATGTTTGATCCGGAATGGTGTCAGTCTGGAATCTGGTTGCTTAGACTGGGGCTACAAATGGACATACAGTATATAGACTTATCTACAGTTGCATATTTTCCAGCAATCTTCTTGTTTTGGAAACA
Organism: Sequoiadendron giganteum; assembly: GCA_007115665.2. Taxonomy (NCBI): domain Eukaryota; kingdom Viridiplantae; phylum Streptophyta; class Pinopsida; order Cupressales; family Cupressaceae; genus Sequoiadendron; species Sequoiadendron giganteum. Next base: position 14,310,312 of record VCHN02000014.1, read on the forward strand.
AGTGAACCTCCATTGACTATCACTGTTTTTATGCAGCTGTCTATCTTAGATTTATCAGTATTCAGAACTTCTGAAAGCTTATTTACCTATTTCTGGAAGATGCTTTGTGGTTTTCCTTTGTAGATCCTAAGTCTAAAATTGTTGGATCAATCTCCGTGGATCCATCCAAGGTCCATTTACTGAGGGAGAATATAACCAGTTTAGTGCATATATCTGCACAACATTGACATTCCTTTGTCAATAAAAAAAATATATGTATTATTGAAGTTTTCTATTTCATTTCTTATCACGCTTTCTGATCCTTAAATAAAGTTAACTTTTCTCTATCCACTTGAGTCTGAATATCAGCTTCTCTGTTAGGACATGTGGAAACCTCCTGCTCTTGAAAGGATAACTTGTGCATTTGTTTCTTATGTTTAATATCTATTAAACCATGTTATGCATATAAGGATTTTGTTCTAGGATATTAGGCATATTGCAAGCAGAGAAATCATTCAACAGCATGGAAAGGATTAATTCCTAAATGCCTCCTGCTTATGTTTTTTCCCAGTCTAAATAAAAGCTGTTAAATATTCATTAAAGTTGTTTATTTATTTTTTTTTTGAATTTGCCCATTTTGACCAATGTTAACCTGAAGTTTGAACCGAGCTCTTGAAAATAGAATTTTGGAATGCTACAATTGTATTCGTTGTTAACTTATTTGTCTCTGTTTTGATCTTTTTCTGACGGAGAACTGCTGTTATTTTTTATTTACAACCAGAAGAATGCTTCTAAGAGTAGATGGAGTTTCCGGAAAAGAGCTTCTCATCACCGGGTGCTTAGAACCACCGTGGTAAATGAATCATTGTCCCCAAGTGCAGAGAGAAATGAGAAGGGATTAGTTTATGATCAGGACAAACAGGCAATGCCTATAAGGACACAAAAGATTTCCCTCTCAACATTGATGGAGAGTACGTCAGTAAATGCAGAAACCACAGTGATACCAAGCACAACAGAAACAAGTACCAGTGATGCTGTTGAAAGTGGTGATAATGCAAATAAAAGCGTGGAAGTAACTTCAGCCATCAAGATCCAGGCAGCTATCAGGGCATATTTGGTATTACTATTTATACTATCATTCTTTTCATTTCTCTAGTTTTATTGATGCATGCAGTCCTTATTTGTTTTTCCCCTAATATTTTTTGGCTTATTCAAATTTAATAGAATACTTGGCACATTGTCCATCCTACACCACTTTTACTGTTGTGAGATTTATGCTAGTAGAATGCTATTTGATTTGTTTCTGCATTGTAAGGCAGCAAATTAGATTTTTATTTCTGTTTTCTCAGGCTAGGAGAACATTATGCCGTCTTAAAGGCATTGTAAGATTACAAGCCCATGTTCGTGGGCAGTTAGTTAGGAAACAGGCTGCTAGAACTTTGCGTTGTGTGCAAGCAATTATCAAATTGCAAGCTTTGGTTCGTGCTCGTCAAGTCAGATTATCAGAGCAAGGATTGGCCATTCAAGAGAGACTTCAACTTATACGGCAACAAAATGGTTCAGAACAAAGCAAATTGGTAAGAATTTACGATTTTTAAATTATTGGAAAGGAAGAAAAGGAAATATTTTATGTGCTAGCTTGTGCATAGTTTTTTTAACACTTTTTAACTCTAGTCCTTTATTAAAAGCTTATCTAATTTGTTTAACTGTTTCAGGAGAGGAATAGTTCAAACCCTTCATTGAATAACAGTTGTATTCTGGCAGGGAAGCTATTTGCTAATGGATTTGCTCGTCAGGTGGAGTCAAAACTTGAGCATCTATCTTTCACAATTCATTTTTGAAATACTAATAAGTTTGCATGCAAAACACAACAATTTGGGATACTGATATTTTAGATTTTGCTGCTTTTAAAAGCTCTTAGAAAGAGTACCAAAGGCAGATTCTCTGCACATGGAGTATGACCCAGATGATTCCAATTCAGGATGGAAATGGTTAGAACGTTGGATGTCTGCTTCCCCCAGGGAGTCTAATTTGTTGGTTCAACCAAAGAATGGCATGGATCATCAACAGCAAAGTGAGAAAGCAGAGTCATTAGAGGTCAAAGAGATAGGAAAGGAATTAAATTCAAAGCTAGCTCCAAATTTGGACCAGCCTGAGGTTAAAGACGAGACACAAATTTTTAGCTTGACAATGGAATCAAATTCAACATTAAATTCAACTTCAGATCAGCTTCAACCTGAAGATGGAAGGAACATCGATAGCTCAAGAAAGGTGTCAAAATCAGTATCAGATTCTATCGCAGATAGGCTGAGCAAGCAGTTGGAAGAAGTATCAAGTTCAGGTTTTAGTAAGCATGATGTTCAAAATGAAGACTCTGATTTTACTTTAAGAGAGGCTTCAGCATTAGCATTGGATCATGTTTCAAATCAGCATGAAACTGAGTCTGAGAAATGCAACGATAACTCAAGAAATGGGCAATATTCAAAATGTGATTCTGTTTCTGATAAATCAAACCAGTTGAGAAATTTGTTCAATTCAATTTTGGAGCCTGTTTCAGATCAGTCTCGAGTTGAACCTGATCATTCTCAGGTGAACTTAAAACAGGAAATGCATTCAACTTTGGATTCCTGCTCTTATCAGACCAAGGTTGAAGGTGACAACTTAACATGCAGTTTGACAGAAGGACCAAATTCAACTTTTGATTCGGTCCCATGTATGCTTGAACCTGGAAATGAAATTTCTGCCCATAACTCGAGAAAGAATTTGGACTTTATACCAGATTCTGTTTCAGATCAGCAAAACATAGAGGGGAAGGAGGACTCAAATGCAATGACGGATTCTTTGGATGAGGTAAATAATGAAACTAAAAATTCCAATTGTAGCTCAAGCAAGGTGTCAGATTCAAGAAGAGATTTACATTTAAATCAGCAAAAGCAGGAGGTTGAGAATTCTCCATTGAACTTTAGTGATGTGTCAAATTCAACATCAAATAATGAACTGGATTTGTGTGAGGCGAAAACTGAAAGTCCCAATTGCAGTTTGGAACAGACATCAAATATAAAACCACATATTATTCCAGTTCAGGTTGAGGCTGAAGCTGCGAAACACACTCATAGCTCAAGGAGGTTGTCAACTTCAAAGTTGGATTCTGTCCTGGATCAGCCTAATGTTATGAAAAAGTTTTTGAATTCAACATTTGAGTCCAACTCTGAGCAGCTCAAGGATGAATCTGAGAAAACTATGTCTAGCTCAGAAAAGATGGCAAATTTGACATTGTTTTCTTCAGATGACACTAGTGTGCAGCCAGAAAAACTATCAAACTCAGAAATAGATTATGTTGCAAATCAGCCCAGCAATGTACCAGATCCAACATTTAATTCTATTTCTGATCAACTTAAGTCTCCCATTGAAGCTGACAATTTGAAATGTAATGAGAATAAATTATCAAGTTCTATAGCTGATTGTGTTCCAGATAAGTTTGAGGCTAAATCTGAGAAGTTAATGCCCAGCTTAACAAACATGTCCACTTCAGTTTGTGCTTCAAATGCAAAGAAATCAATGTCTGGCGAGTTGCATAGAATGCAGGAACCTGTTCCGATTATTCAGGGGTCATCCCCCATTCAGCTTTCTGCAAGAAGTTCACCTGAAAGATCAGATGATTCACCTGTACAGAAAAATCTTGTCTCTTGTGGGGACTCCATTTCCAGCAATCCAGTTAAGGTTGAATCACCTATAGAAAATGATTCTGAAAATTCTGCGATCAATAGGAAGGCTACAAGGAAACAGAGATTTCCAAGCTCTGGGAAATCTGATCGTTCACCAAGCAACTCCCAAGGAATTTCATCTGTTCCTCGTTACATGGCTGTCACAGTATCAGCAAAAGCAAAGGCCCGTTCTCATAACTCTCCGAAGTCCAGTCCAGATGTCCATGAGGATGCTACTAATGCAAAGAGAAGAAACTCTCTACCCGGTTCACATGGAAAGCAGCAATCTGTGTCTCCACGGACATCGCTAACTCAAGTTCAAAGAACTTCCAATGGAAATAGTGTTCTTTCCCCAACACCCTCCTTGGGTATGAAGTTCAACCATTGTTTCTTAGATTTTGTATATTTTGTGATAATTTTCATCCAAGTTATGCTTTTACCTTATGCATCTATAGATTTCTAGTTTTTTTGTTTTGTTGTATGTCTGGGATTCATTCCCCTGAAATATGTACTATAATTTGTTGTTATAGAATACATTTAGCACTAGCATAATTGTAATTTGGAGATTCTGGTACATGCGCAATAATTGCATGTTATTATTTTGGAGCAATTTCATAGGATTCTAACATTTTGTAACATATGTATTTCAGAAAAACAAAAGCAGGAGTGGCGAAGGTGATAAATTTGGTCCATGTTTTACCTACTACTTGAGTCTTTGGGAGAACATTCCAGTGGCTACGGGACCTGGATGCTGAGAAAGGATCTCATGTAAAATGTTGAAAACCTAGGTTCACTTCAGGTCCTTAGGTCGAGTGGGTTCCCAACTTACAGGCAGGTTCTTGAGTTCTACAATGCAATGCAGATTGTTGAGAATTAAGGCTAAACCTGAAGTATGCTAGTGTGCTTAATAATGTTGTAAATAAAAAGATTATACCCAGATTTAGATTGTAAGCTTGCATCCTAAGATCCTTTCCTGATCTATAAAAAGTTGTGTTGTTTGGTGTCTGCTTGGATAGCGGTTCAATGGTGTTCAAGTTTTATATTTAAAGCTCTCAAGCTATATTTGTATGTCCAGCTCCAGTATTAAGCATATTTAATAGGTTCAGAAGCATTGTAGTTGTCAGGCCTAATAATTGATAAAGCTTAGCTGTTGCACTTCAGTTATGCTCTGAATAGTCCAAGATTGAATCTGGTCATTATTTCCATTTTATGAAATAGGTCTTCTATTTCAGATTGTACAATGATATGATTTCCAATATAGTATTAGTCTCTGATTAAGAGTTTACAGAGATTCACCATGTTGTGGTTTCAAGTGGATTTAAGGTTGTACTATATCATGGGTTAATTTGAGATATCCTTTATTTGTATTGATGTGAAAAATTTATGCATAGCAGATGAGCCTGGAATTTTCAGGTAGCCGATGATCTTTACTGCTCCAACAAACATGTTGCTATCAAGCTATAAAGTTGATTAAAATGCCTGTTTCTCAATTCCAACAAGTATTAGATAGCTGGTTGACTAAGTGACATCAAATTTTGACATGGCAATTGCAGTGCAATTGATAATAGGAATTAGGGGCCGACTAAAGGAATCTGTAGCCATCCTTGTTTAACTTCAGTGTGAGCTTGCCTTTCTTGTAGAGTTACTGCTTGGACTGGCAATTTGTTATACATAGGCCATTCCTCATTTTATTAGTAATTACATTCTTTGTTGGCTTTACCTTTATTTTTTTGGACAATGCTTTTTTGTGCTAGATCATAGATCATTAATGCAGTTACTTGAGCCATGGCCTCTCGTGTCATGGAGCGTACTTTAAAGAATTTATTTTTAATGCCATATCTCAAAACCAATTCCAAAATACGTAGTGAAACCATTTGCAGGGATGGGGTGATTCCTTCAATGTCAGGTGAAAGCCATGAGTCAGTGGGATTTTCTGCCCTTGATTACAGCACATATACACAGCTCAATTTTTTTAACCTTTAGCTCAAACTCAGAAGACTAAATTTAGCATGGATTAGCATTTGAGCCTTGAACCTCTCTAGCACAAAATTAAAAATAAAAATAAAAGCATGACAGTAGCTATGGACACCCATCAGAGTGCAACAGAGTTTGGATGGATTTTAAGTGGAGCATATCAAACTGAGGGACAATAGCCAACATGTTGCATCATGATTGATGATAGCCATTAACACAAATGGTAAGCAATGCTAGTGAGGTGTATACTGAAAGCATACAGCCCAAAATGCTCTAAATGATAATTGATAGGTTGTATAAAATCATAGAAGATTATCAAACCTTTAAAATGTTCTCATGCTGAACGATGATCTTGTCAGAAATGGAATCCTTTGATTGATTGTAGTTAAGATCCATATAATGCTATGGTTGCTTGAACCTAAATGAAAACCATCTTTTCAATTTAATCCCATATCATCATGAATTTGTCTTTCTTGTGTGTCTTTCATGAATGCTTCTTGTCATAATCTTGTGGTATCTACTGAACTTTGCCAAGCATCAGTTTAAACTCCAGCATGACAAGAACAATAAATAAAATTGCTCATTACCCTTGGTATCTGCTATAATTAGTCGATAGGCTTTTGTTATTGGGACAATCGTCCTACAAAATTCTTCAGTGTTGGTAAGCTGGTACAACTTTGAACCCAGATTGGAAATCCACATTTAGTATTGTGAATTGTAAGATACCACCTGGAAAATGTTTAGGCAACTCCTCAATTCTAAGTCTCACTGGAAAATAAAAAACATTAAAAATATTGGTTAACTCCATCCACCTGCCTGGCAAAAGCCCACCTGTGAGCGCAGCACACGGCAATGCCTGTGGGTGCTCAAGCGTCAATCACTGGCCCTCTGCCGCAGTGTTTACTAAAGGTGCTCAAATAACCGGACAATGTAAGGTGTATATTTGCCTGGGCTTCCTTCCCTAAACCTTTCAGAAAAATATCGGTTGAAATAGAGGATTATGACACCAGAGTAAAAAACTGTCATAATCTTGCAAAATTTCAAATTCAAAGGTACTGCTGATGGTGCTTGGCAAACCTGGATTTTGTTGATTGAATTTGTAAGGGTCCACTGAGTAGCACTCAAATGCAGTGTGCTGTGAGAGTTGCTGAAGCGTTTAACAAATATTGAATGGTCAAAATGCTAAAAAACAACACTATTCTGCTTTTGTTTTGTCTTCTTTTTTATATCTGCTGTACGTAAGAATTCCATTATGTTTTTATCTAGTTCTGCTTTCCCTATTAAGAATTGCAGGCAACAATATTGGCGATCACTCTTATCATTTTAAAACCAACAATGTGCACCAGTTGTGCAAAGTTAAAAGAATAGACATAGCATTAGAAATAATAGCGCACTTAAAAAGAACAGGAACAAAATTTAGACAAGCAGGTACCTGAATTCTAGGGGACTCAAACTACCGGGTTTGGGGGTAAAGATTTGCTGAATTAGAGATAAAAATCTGAGAAAAAATATTCTCCTGCTTAAAACCTTGACATCTAATATATTTTGTATAAAGCCTTGAGTGGAAAGCTGTTTGAAATTGTACGCTAGTTAAAAAATACAAAGAGAGGGTAAATTTGAGGAGGAACCGCAGGATAATTGTGGACTCAGGTGTTGAAGAATTAACAGGAATGCAAGTATAATGGAAATACCACCAAGTTACAAACCACAACTAAATTGGAATCAAACAGAAGGCACTTGCTGCCTGCAACAAAATACAAACAATCCAAGCAATGTAGAAAATACAGCAGCATTAAATGAAAATGAAGTTCCTACCATACACACATTTTGACATCTCTATATTTTCAACATTTCCTTCGAAAAAAAAAACTGCAATGGAGCCCACCCATCCCCTCGCTTCCATGACACAATCTTTCAATGAGCACATTGAATTTTTCTTTAGACATTGCTTGGCTATAATGTGTGGATGAGCTTAAAAACTAAAACATGTTGTCTATTTATGTTGGGGGTAACCCCCAACGTAGACAGCCAGCACAGTGACCACACCATAGCAGTGATTTATGCAGAACGATAAGGTGGCATGTGAACAGTTCATACTACTTATTCAATGCAATTAACCTCAACAGGTAGCTCTAGCCTTACATAGTTCTTTCTTATATTTGATGAAAAGTTTCAGCATATTTAGTCTTCCTTACACCGGTGAATTAATGAGTCCAGTGTGTATTGTGAATTAATAATTTTGTAGTGTATTGATTTGTTGAAATCTGGTATATGGGTTTGTGAATAACCTTTTTCTATACCCATCTCTATATAATATTTAGATTCTATGATATAAGGTGAGGACCCGCCAAACACATGCTTCAAATATATTTCACTTAATCTCAGATATTTCAAGCTGCACTTAATGAAACAAAAGCAAATTTATGGCAGTTGAAATCATATCAGATATTTCCCTCTTCCTCTATTTGATTTGAAGTGGCATTTGGACTGCAAGCAGTGAACAAAATCTATCAAAAATGACACTGTGTATTTATAGCAAGCAACATTCCAGCTAATTCATTCATTCATTCAATGCATTTGAAGTGGCATTTGGACTGCAAGCAGTGAATTAAAATCTATCGAAAATGACACTATGCATTTATAGCAAGCAACATTCCAGCTAATTCATTCATTCATTCAATGCATAGATAAGCTTTGGCTTCTCTACCATAAAGTTTTGCACATGACTGAAAAGAAAACTTTTGTTGTTTGCCAGGGCCACATAGGTTTCAGACTGAAACTCCGCATTATATGTAGTCTATCGACTTTCGGCCATAAACCTGTCTGACACCAGAAACAACTTCCCGTCAAACAATTTTTTTGGTTGTTTGCTGTTCCGAAAGGTAATGCGGATTTATTACAACTGCTGTATAGAATGATAGACAAAACAAATTAATATTTAATGCAGTATACTAAAATATTAAATGACACAAGGAATTGATAGATGATGGGAAGGTATTGAACCTTGTATATAACACCCAAGGGGTTTTCAATCTACCCGTTCACAATGTGGATTATTTAATACAGGAAGATTCATCTATAGAGAACAGGTCAACAAATATGGTAGCTTGCTCTCAACGATGATTAGCAGCACCATTTCCCATGTTGGAATCGCAAGAGTTGGCTATGGAAATAGTCAGCCAAGATTTAGAGGTCAAATGGAAAGCACAAAGAGAGAAGATCAATATGACAAGAATAAATTGTATTCCTATCAATAATGCAAATATAATTCAATATATAATGTACGAAAGACCTTTGGTTATATAGTCGAGGTGAGACACAATTATACAAGATCATGACAAGTGTTTTAATCTTATGTCATGTGACAACTAACTCATCAAATATTAAATGACCTAGGAAAAAGTATTAAATGACATGATAAGATTGTTGGGAAAATGTGTCTCAACCTTACAATTACATAAGGTTTATTGATGATAGGTAAGTGCGGCGGGGGATGGGAGTGGCTTGGGGGGTGTAAAGAGATTTTATCTCATTTTATTTTCTCAAAAGTTATTTTATAGTTTTTTATTTACTTAAAGAGTTATTTTATTGACATAACAAAATTATTGAATGCAACCCCTCTTTATTTATGAGCTTCTCTTTTTATGAATTGTTTACAATGACAGTATGCCACATTTAATAAGATTGTTGGGAAAATGTGTCTCAACCTTGCAATTACATAAGGTTTATTGATGATAGGTAAGTGCGGCGGCGGGGGAGGGGAGCGGCCCGAGGGGGTGTAAAAAGATTTTATTTCACTTTATTTTCTCAAAATTTATTTTATAATTTTTTATTTACTTAAGAGTTATTTCATTGACATAACAAAAATATTGAATGCAACCCCTCTCTATTTATTAGCTTCTCTTTTCATGAATTGTTTACGATGGTAGTATGCCAAGGCTTTGTGGACTCTCTATTTATTAGCTTCTTTTTCAGGGAGCGGCCCGAGAGAGTGTAAAAAGATTTTATTTCATTTTATTTTCTCAAAAGTTATTTTATAATTTTTTATTTACTTAAGAGTTATTTTATTGACATAACAAAAATATTGAATGCAACCCCTCTCTATTTATTAGCTTCTCTTTTCATGAATTGTTTACGATGGCAGTATGCCAGGGCTTTGTGGACTCTCTATTTATTAGCTTCTCTTTTCACAAAATGTTTACCGATGGCTGTCAAGATGTTTCACGGCGTGAGACAAGTATGCCAAGGCAAAAGTCTACAAAGTCCCAACATACCTGTCTCACACCGTGAAACATCTTGACGGGCATCGATAAACATTTCGTAAAAAAAAAGCTAATAAATAGAGAGGAGTTGCATTTAATATTTTCGTTTAAAAAGCTGCAAAAAAATTTCGTAGTGCAAATCTCCTAATCAAATTGGATTTTAGTAGCCAATTACCCTAGGAGGACCTGCCAAACACATGCTTTTTATGCATTAAAAACATAAATTTTCACGTTTAGTTTTTAAAGCATTTGTATTCTATTGAAGAAATGAAAAGGACATGTTCACAATATTTGTAATGGTAAATTTGTGAATAAATTAAACGCACTTCAAATATATATACGAGTTCATTGTGATACTGCAACTGACCTAAGTTAACTGAGATTATACATTAAATGGCCTGCAGATGTAAAACAGTTTTGAAAACCATTTCTCTGATTTTGCATGCAGGAATATGGTAGGATTTTGAAACCAAATAGGAAATGCACATTGTTAGTCAATAAACTAGGTTTTGCAACTGAGATTTGTTAATTCCAAACCTGCGGTTACTAGATAGACACTGTGCATGTTTGAGCAATCGCAACTAGAAAGCTTATTACCTGCTTGCCAAAAGCCCTAAACCGTTTGATCGGGCTGAGCTCAATGATAAGAAATGCAACAACGAAATTTGGATTGTGTGCCAAACTACTAAGGTGAGTCCATTCGCAACGAATGACATTGTCGAATTTTAATAGCGCTGCAACCCATCGTAGAAAGAGTAGACCCCACCATGTGATTTGAGGGTTCCCCTTGTATGGTATGAGGTAGCAATCCACAGGTCATATTCAACTGTCACATTTCGATCTTATCCAATTATATTGTGAAAAGGTACAACTAAGTTTCAAGTTCCGTAATGATTGTTTGATCGTTACAACTTTGTAACTATATGTGCACATTTGTGTCATCAGATTGAAGGAAGAGTAAGAAGTGAAATACTAGACGTAACTAGTGAAAGATAAGCAACTAGCCACCTCCCTCAAGAGAACGCCATGTTTATATCATATATTAATGAACTTTTTTTTTTCTTTCATATACATCTTTCTCTAATTGATGTGCAACTTTTATTTATTAATAATATTTGCTTATTTATATAAAACACATTTAGATTCACATATAGAAGCCTCCCTAGTATTCAAATCATAGTTGAACTCATTCTTATGGAAGACATGGTGATGGTTATCTCATAAACTAATTGAAGATCTATATGCACAAACAATATTACCTTCTCTCATGAAACATCTATGATGCGTATGGCATCAATAGAACTTGAGTTGGCTCTTTTAAAGATAGGGTTCCGATGGATAGGAAGAGACACAAAGAGTTAGATTCCTAGTTATGAAAATTTCAACACGAGTAATTACATAAACGTAATTCTACAATGGCAACACGACATATAGGTGGTCAACAAATCCGTGAAAGAAAAACAAAAAATTACATTCTATTTTCATATGTAATGATTTTTATTGAATTTTTTGAATTTTTTGACTTGAGTAATTACATGATAGATGTAACTCTTAAATGGCAACACGACATATAGGTGGTCAACAAATCCGTGAAAGAAAAACAAAAATTTACATTCTATTTTCATATGTAATGATTTTTATTGAATTTTTTGACTTGAGTAATTACATGATAGATGTAACTCTTAAATGGCAACACGGCATATAGGTGGTCAACAAATATGTGAAAGAAAAACAAAAATCTAAATTCTTTCACAAAATTCTATTTTCATTGTTTAATTATAATATTTTTGTGTTTTTTTCCATCTAATAAATCATACAATGATTTATTTATTTATTATAGTTTACTAATCGAAAAAATACACTTTCGACATATTTTATATAGACTACCTTGAAGATATATATACTAGTGTAACTACTTCCATATTATCACTCCTTGACACACATTCACAACCCACTATACAAAAAAGTTTGTTGTATTGAAATGATATCCACCCCTTTGAGTGGAGGGTAACTTTAAGCATGATGAAAGGGGATTATTGATTCATGAAACCTTAGTATGAGCTTTGAGTCCTTTAGAAGTTGTAAGAACATTTAATGTTCATTTGTCATATCCTTGTTGCAAGAAAAATAAATGTTTCTATGTCAATAAAACAAATATAGGATTCAAATTTAAATTACAAAATTATAAGCTAACAAGTTCATAAATTTCAACTATTCGCAGGAATGTGGAGGCAATGAACACGTTAATGAAGCATGGGTGGAAAGACACATTTATGGTGACATGACAAAAGTTTGGTGGGGGAATGAAGTTAAAACATATAGCAAGTAAATTAATAATAGGAAGCTTTATTAGACGAGTCATAGACTTTTGTTGAAGTAGTGGTAATTGATTTGGCCACAAGCAACCTTTCTCCCATGGCTTTATTGAAGAATTTGATTGACTTGGGGCATGAGATCTCAGCCAATTTGAAGCCTAGGACCTGCTAGAGGTGAAACACTAGTGCGATTACTCGGCAAATTAAACTCTTATGTTTTGTTAGAGGAAATTATAGAGAACCACCATGTGCTTGCACTTCTTCTATTTGTGTTGCTTTGTCTTCAAGAAATACAATGTCATGCCCACATTTGCACATGGACATAAAAAAATGAAACAACAGTTTCTATTTTATTTGAATCGTCATTTAACTGATCTCTATCACTTTGCACTTGATAGAGGGACACACACACTTGTCAACATTGCATATGCAATTTTACAAAGAGCACACGACATGAAGTGAAGGAAGAGAAACAAATAAGTGGGTGTTGCAAAGCTCATTCCCCACTCCCTGCAATGAAGGAGGTAACCTAATTAGGGTAGGGTGTCTCTACATGAGATCCCTTAAGAGAGGACCTCCATGAGGTATGTGCCCCCTCTAAGTTCTTAGGTGATAGCGAAATAGTTGCACCTCCAAGGTACAACCCAAACACCTACAACTACAATGAAACCCTAACCAAGCTAATATTATAATTTAGATCATGGAAACATTTAACTAATTAATCAAATAATAGTTAAAAGCAAATAACGTACTAGGATAAAATACAAATTTAACAATATCTTTTCTAATTTTAAAACTATAAGATTTGCAATTTAAATGAATCATTTCAAAAGTTTACACTTCTAAGAATAACACAAATTTTAATTAAAACAATAATTATTTGGAAACACTTTTCCAAAACCAACACATTATATTTCTTTACCATTAATTTCAATTTAAATTAAATTCTATTTTTTAAAATTAAATTAAATTTAAAATAATCCATTCTCAAAACTAGATTATATAATTAATAATCCAAATTTATTAATTTGAATAAAACACACTAATACATTTAATTAAATAAGACAATAAGCAAATATTACCTAGTATATTAATAACCATTCAACTAAAAATTAAAATTTAAACTAAAATATCTCTTTTCAAGAGAATAAATATCTAATCCCATCCTAAAAGATTAATTAACCTTAAACATAATTAAAGATCCCAACTTTTTAGGGAAACACTAAAACCCTAATGTTCTAACTGTAAAGAATACTCTCCCTCACAACTCCCTCATTTATTTCAAGGGAAGAAGAGAAGGGGCTAAGAAAATTACTAGGTAAAACAATTTTTTTTTAATATTTTGATTTATTCAAATTATTTTGTATTTTGTATTTTTTTTTTCTCATTTATATATTTTTTGAAAATTAATTAATTTATTTTTATTTAAACATATTTAAGATAAAAATATTTGTACTATTAAATTAAAAAAAATAATAATAAAAATATTATTTTAGTAATAAACATTATTATTATAATAAATATTATTTTATTAATAAATACTATCATATATATACTATTGTAAAATAAATATATAAAATCTATTGTGATCTTTTTGGATATGGTTTTAATATTTCACAAAATCTACTTTTTTTTAATTAAATGAAGGAAGGGCATTGGAGTGGGTGAGTGGCCTTGTAGGAGGTTGTCCCTTAGCAAGGTGTCACGACTCCTCATGGGGGGGTTGAGCTCCCTTTGGTGGGGGCAAAGCCCCACCCTTGACTACAACAAATAATGGTTGAGGTTTGGTGTTGAACCCCTCCCCATGATAATGCCAGTGTCTTTTTTTTTAATATATATATATTTTTAAATATTTCACTCAATAAAATCTATTTTTAATATATATTTTTAAATGTAATCATTCATATATATATATATATATATATATAATTGTATTGAAAATGTATGTACACAAGTATACACACATAAGTAATTTTCTTTTTTCTTTACATTTTACAACAAATATGCATCTAAATAAATATTTTTTCAAAAGGATTTATGAATACACATGTACATTTTTTGAAAGTATTTAAAAATAATTGGATGCAAATAAATCTATACCCATGTATACATTTTTTATTTACTTTTGCATGAGCAATAACCTAACAAGCTATACATTTTCCATACTTCAATACATCTATTTTTCTTTCCAATAAATCTTTTTAAATCATGGATTCAACATAAATAATTCACATTTTTATATTTTCTCTATCTAATAGGACCAAATAAAATTCCATTTACAATTTGAGAAAATTATAAATGTTTACAAGACCCATTAAGGGTTGGTTTAGTACAAAAAATTTTGCACCAACACTCTCCCCCAAAAATAAAAGAAGTGATATGACTTTGAATCCAAGGTTAAAGGTCAAATGAGTCATTCCAATGGCATATAATTCTTCACACTTGATCCTTCAAAATATGTAAAACAACCTTCTCAACAAGGCCAATGGATGTGCTCACCTCCCAACTATTTGACTTTCTGACAAATCCACCCTTGAGCTAGGAGACCTTGAAGAGAATAGATTTACACAACACAAAGAAATAGCTCAACTTTTCTCGACTTAAGATCAAAACACAAAACCCTCTACCCATAGGTTTACACACAAATGAATTATACACACTATTCATTAAAAGGGGAGAAGAGGGGAATTTCTCTAAAATGAGAAAAAATAGAACCATGAAATAAAACACATTTTCAGACTATGTATGAAAATCTCTCATAGGAGATGCCACTTTTCTTTCCATCACAATCTCAAACAAAACATATCAATATTTTTCATAGAATATCTAAAATATCAAAAGGGAACTCTTACCCAACCTTTTTCTTCTCAAAAGAGGAAAATCATTTCCAATAAAGGTTTCTCATCTCTTTCAACCCAATACTTGGGTTGGTCTCACTGAGTGAGAGAGTTTAACCCATCAAAAAACCTATCTCATACAAAACACAAAATCACATCAATCAAACAAGAACACCAACAAAACAAAAAAATCTAATCAACATAACCATATCTAAACAACCCTATTTCACATATTTCATGAAGTTAAGGAACCTACCTCTCCAATATTTTCAAGAGTTGGAAGTGCTCTTGATGAAGCTTCTCCAAGAACTCATACAAACCCTTCATACTCAAGCTCCAAGTTCTCCAACAAGCTCTTTGTCGCTCTTCAAAACAAAGAAGTGAAAAACCAAAAAATAAAAAAGAACCAAAATGAAGGAATAACCCTTTTGAAAAATCCAAGAGGGATATATGTAATGGATACTACATCATTTCTCCTCCTCAAATGAGAAGGTGACACTTGGAATTAATATTACCCCCTCTTCCCCTCCACAAAACCCTAAGGGTAATGTAATCCCCACCCATGTTCACACATATGTGAGTATTGGGATGGGAAGTGTACTTCATACATTATTCTCTATGAGAGCTCCCAGGGATGCTCTCACATGTGTGAGATATCAAGAAATCTCACACATGAACGTAGGAGAGTGGAATCGGAAGTGACAAGTTACAAATTAATCACTCTTCCTAAGGGACTTTCAAAGGGTTATATCTTGCCCAAATTCTAAGATTTATGTCTAAACCAACCCATAGGTACTTGACCAAGGGTCTTAAAAACACTAAAAAATAAGATTTTTTTTTTTGAAGATCATTTAAAAATCCTTCTAAAGACATTCAAGTTTTTCCAACTAGCATGACACTCACCTCAAACTGCAGCTTAGACAAACCTTAGGACAATTAAAAATATATTTAACATCAAAAAAGAAATCACATTACAATATCAATTCACAAGTAAAGGCTTTAGTCCTCATCACGAATTGAGGACAAGGCATCACTAGGGATAACATAATTAGGGTTTTCTTAGGGAACCTCAAATTTTTATTGGCTATGAAAATTACTTACACACTCAATGGAAAGTATTAATATGTTCAATATAATAGCCAAAGCAACTTGAATTTAAAATGTAAACATGATCATGAAATATACAAAATCCATAATTCATATATATGACATCTAAAATCCATTTTACATCGTATTACATCAATTCAATTCTTATTCCACATCTTATAATGATTTTTGACACACTATGACTATATAGAATCTATCAATTTCAAATCAAATTAAGCTATTTGGATAATTTAAAGCATAATTGAAACTATTTTTTAAATTAAATCATGTCAATTAGAAGGGGAATATGTAGTATGCATTCATCACATAAAAATCAAAATAAAATTGACCATGTCAAAAAATTAGATCATCACCAAAAGCACATAGAAATTAAGCTATTTTATACATGATATCAATATCCAATATAGTTTTTCATTAGGATCATAAGTTCAAAACATATTAATATGCAATAACAAGGAGTGTCAAAAACATAATAGGTCTATTGGCACAAATTAGCTGACCACTAAAAAGAGGGCCTCATGTAAGGCTTAACAAATGATTCAATTAGCTAAGTAATACACATTCTTTTCAATAGGAAAAGTTCCACATGAGTCACATGTTGTACGTTATGCTCTAGTGGACTATGCATTTTTTGGAGGTGTTATAGTGGGCATTGCCTTAGTAGATAGGAACATGTCTTAGCTTGCTGCCAAGATGTATTGCTATTAGAGTTGAAGATAGATCTTAGTGCCTATGACATAAATAGATCTTTGTAACATGAGAAAAAGGGAACCCTAAGTTTAATGCATAAAACCTAGGATGAATCTCTTCCTTTTTCAAAGGTACATTATGATGTAAATCAACAAGGTGTTTTGATTGACTTTCAACCATGAAGGTGAGTTAATTAGATCTAGATGTGATCCTTTTGAGCCTTAGAAATGGACTAAAATTAATTTTCTATGATTAATCTAATTCATTTATGTACCCTAATATGAAAAATGCAATAATTCAAAAGTACACAGACTGAATAAACAATTTACAGGCAGATCTAGGAAGTGTTGAATGATGTGTACCTATCATAAAAAGTTGGATCTGCGTGTTGTAGCAAGACTAGGTCACCCCAGAGCGTATGGGTCCTTGTAGATCTTGCTTGAACTTCAAAACTTGATCTTGTAGCTCTCTATTTTTTACCCTGAGAACCTTCATCTTTAGATCTGGCCCTGCAATATATTTGCAAAAGAGATGGTGGGGTGGCTATATAGGAGTTTTCCTTAGTAAAACCCTTATTTTGGTATGTATACCTCCAAAATAGCCAATAAAATCGATTGATAAAAGTGTGTGTGCCCTAATCTTAAGTGTGTCTAAGGTTGTTATAGCTAAAAATGCATAAAACCCTAGTGAAGTGTATTAGAGAAGGATTCCTACATGAAAATGACAAGATCTACCTAGGGAGAAGTCAAACACCCTTAGGAAATCTGAAATATAATGATACCTTGCTTTAGGCTACAAATATGATGAAGCTTGAAGATGAGAAAATTATGAAACAAGTCATTAGGTTGAAGGAAATGACCAAATGCATCTCCAAAACCTAGAATCCATCATGCTCTTTTGTTGGCATCAATCTTCAATCATGACATAAGGCTTGATCAAAATCTGCAAATGAACTTGAAAACCTACAAATTCAAATGTGGTGGAATGATATCTTGCTCCTTTTTTCTCTTATTTCTTTTCTCCTTTCACTCTAGTTTCAAATGGTGAAAAGACTAGGTATTTATAGGTGTTTCTCTAATTTCCCAAAAATTAGATCCTAAAAGCCGACATTTGAAATTTGAATGTTAAAATGACCACTTCGACATATTAAAAATTGGTCCTTGACATAATGGGGGGACCCATACACCCATAGGGTATGGGTCTTGGCCTTATTTTCCAGGACACAATATATCAAGGGAAAAACATTAATTGATTGCATTTGTTCAATGCTTGCAATTTGTCAGAAAATGATAAAATGAGCCTTGAAATGCATAATTAAGGGGATTAGGACCTAGTTAGGAGGTGTTGAAAATGCATGAATGTAAAGGTCACTAAAATAGGTCCAAACTAAGCGTAAAATTGTACTATCACCTACAAGGGAGTACAATTTCCTATGCTACATTTAGCCCCCACTTTAGCAACCATATGACACTATGTGCATATGCAATCTAAAGTACTGAAAGTAAATCTTGCTACATAAAAATGATACTCATATGGATATTATTAATCATTGATGAATGGGAGAACGAAGCCCCCAATGTAGTCATCTACAAAACCACAATTTTAGGAACCACATCCTGCAAAATTGATTTGTTAGCTATTCAAAATTTTCTTATACTTTCAAACAAGCATGTCAACTTCTATGGAGAATCCAATTCGAGGTTAGATGTATGCTCCCCTAATTCCACTTGCTTTATGGAGGTGGAATCAAGGTAGCAATCTAACCACATCGAATTGCTAGGATTGGTGATGGAGATTTTTACAATAGGGTCATGAAATCACAACACTAACTATTAAAAAATATTGGATGTGATATATGTAAGTTTTACTATATATTAGTACAAAATCATATTTTTGACCATCATTTTCACTTTTACCATTTGAAGATTCTAAGAGAGATACCTTTATGCAGAGGAGTGAAGATGCCAAGTTGATAACCATACCAACCCCTAAGTCTTGAGTTCTTACGAGTAGAGGTCAATCAAGGCGCGATCACACCAATAGTGAGTTGTATGTATCTTTTCCCTATGATTTGCTTTCATATTTTACACTATTTTGAAGATTTTTTCAAAATACATGGCGTCCCTATCTTAACTGGGCGACAATGTCCATTTTGGGTGACCTTGTCCTAAAGTGGTACCCTTGTCCCATAATGGTGCCTCTGTCCCAGAATGGTGCCTATGTCTTGAGTTATACTTGTTTTACTTTTAACTATTCAGTTACTGATTTTGTTATGTGACTAATGATTTCCCTTTTTCTTCTTACAGGTCACATGATGTGCTCGACAATGTTTGGGAAGATGACTGTTCTCGCTACTTCGAGCGCAATTCACATGACTTTCTCAGGAGGAGAAAATTCTTCGCACCACTAGATTGTATTGGATATACCTCATGCCATCCATGAGGTATCATGATGCTATGATTTTGGCACTAGTTGAGCGGTGGAATGTAGATACTTCCATATTTCATCTCCCAACAAGGGAGATGACAATGACACTAGAGGATGTACACCACATATTCAGATTACTCATCCAAGGTGAGATCATTCATTTTGATGATTTTTGTACACCTTGATAGATGAGGAATGACATACATTACTACACTGACTATTATATATCTCCTACTGATCCTAGAGATCACATAAAGCTCAAATGGCTTCTTTATGCTAATGTTCCCTTGGTTCACCAGATCATGTGTGTTACTGTCGCTTTAGCCTTGGCACTAGATGGATGAGGCACACACTTTGATGGTAACCTTGTTCATACTATATGAGATATGGAGGAGCACCAAATAGTTTATG
This sequence comes from Sequoiadendron giganteum, assembly GCA_007115665.2. NCBI lineage: Eukaryota > Viridiplantae > Streptophyta > Pinopsida > Cupressales > Cupressaceae > Sequoiadendron > Sequoiadendron giganteum. Next base: position 14,330,018 of record VCHN02000014.1, read on the forward strand.
CTTGGGGACAAAGTATGCTTGCACATTTATATTATGATCTTGGTCGCTTTGTCTTTCAGGAGGCTTAGAGTATCATTCTTTGTAAACTTCTTCAAGTATGGGAGTTTGAGCACATTACATGTATTAGACCAACCAGATTTCTCATAGTTACAATGTTAGATTATCCATGAGTCTTCTACTATATACTTAGACGATCCTCACAGTGTGAAAATCTATTGCACTAGAGAGTTAGATTCAATCATCTAGAGGATGACATTGTATGGAGACTGTATGGGACTCTAAAGTAGTGGCCAAGTCTTACACAACCATTAGCCAAGATGCAACAAGATAGACTACTGGTTGGATGTCATGACTATATTATCATGCCCTTTTATTATGATCGTGTCATGAGATAGTTTGGTTAGATACATATAACACCTAGTTCGTGGCCTACTTTCCTAAGATCTGCATGTAGCAGTGCTAGACTCGGGGAAATCCATCATCCCACATTTGCGGACATTACCTCTAGTGACTTGAAGGATGAGGAGTGAGATGCACCCCCAACATTTGACAAGGATGACATAGGCACTTCGATTGCATACGATAGGTGATGGATGAAAACACGACCTTGACATGTCTTCCTTGATGATCATCCCATAGGCGACCCCAGACCTTTGCCATATTGAGGGGATGAGAGAGGATGGGGGCATTGATGGGGATACAAAAGATGATGATGATGCTGATATAGCAGAGGATTTGGAAGAGGGAGATGAGGATCCGCAGTCGGCAGGAGGGGATCTTAAGGAGTCAACAGAGGCCACATGTGCCCTCGAGGAGAGACCTAGATCTCATTCTCGCATCACCTGAGCACATCCTGCAGCTATAAAGAGCATCCAATCCCATAGGCATGGAGAGAACAACCATGCAACTCTCACCACAGCACCAACCCCTCAAAAGAGTCTTGATATGGCACCCATAATGTCCTATCGAGATCCTGATTGGCGGCTTGGAGATCCAAGTGATGATATGTTTATTTTTATCTTTTTGTCATATGATTAGCTTTAGATATTGTAGAGTCTAACTAATGTGTCATAGACTTGTGTAATTCAAGGGTGTACCTAGCTGAACAATCCACTTGACATTGCAAGCCTACATTAAATTATCAACCAAGGTTCGTAAACTTGTGATGGGTTTGCACTGTATGTGCACCATGAGAGAATTATAATCTATCATCATTGTGTGAATGAATAACTAAAATTCAATAACTTAAAACAAAACACAGTTAATGCTGAAAAAAACCTTTCTGCACAATAGTTGTTGCAGGTGCCTTCATGTAATAAATTGAATTATCTCCTTCTATATTATCTTCTATTTTTTTGCTTGATTACATACTCAAATATATAGGCTAAAAAAAATCTAATAGGTTTCCCATCATTCCTTCAAACAAGGAAAAGGATTGTTCTTCAAATGACACAAATACAATGACTAAACAATAAAGTCCTATTACAACTTTTTATCTGGCTGTTTGGAAAAGAGTTTGTTTGAATTGTTTTGTGATCAAACTGATTTTTTGGAGATTTTTTGATGTGTATAAATATATTGCAATCCATATCCAACTTCTTTTCAAGCTAAAACTCAGAGTATAGCAAATGGTGGAGGTTGGACTAAATTTATGCCTTCTCAGTAGCCACTTTTTACTCAATCAACTTCTATCATTAACAACTCCTTTCTTATTGGTATCTCTTCAAAAAATTTCTGGGGTTTGTGCTCCTCTTTTTCAGCTTTCTAGATCATTTTGAAAATTTGAATTTCATTAAGAAATGAGGGAGATATGCGTGTTTTACTGAAACTTCCTTTTTGACCTTTTTCTGCACTTTTCCAACAATAACTACATGTTGACAATTGTCAACTTGTTTCTCTTATTTTCAGCTGCATGAACGACTCATTCCTTCCATAAATGATATTTTAATCCTTCTACAAATACTTTAAATTTAATAATTATCATTCATCATAATATATCATCATAATTTAGCATCAACTAACTAAAACATACAAACGTTTATAAATCATCATTAATCATAGTTAATCCTTCAAGGAATCAAGGTAAAGTTCATAAATATCTTAGGAATGATATTATAACATCATGAACATGGATTAAATCATAAAGAATGGTGAAATAAATAAGAAAAATAATAAGCTCATCATTCCCCCCAATTGAAGTTCTGCTTGTCCTCAAGCAAGAGATGGACATTGGTTAGACATGAAAGCTACCAACATGAAGTCCAATGACTTTATCTTGCCTTCTTTTTCATCAAGATAGAAAATTTCTGTATGGATGTCTCTCCATATTCTCCTAACATCTTCTCTCTTTAATTCATTTTTGAGATAACATTAATAACATCTATTACAACTGCCCCTAAATACTTTTATCTTTTGTCACTTTGAGGCAATAATGGCAAAGGGCAATCAATAGAACAATATGTCAATTGAAGCAAACATAGTCATGAATGTAGGAGGTAGGTATGAAAATATACAAGCAAGTTCATCCTCCTATGGTCTAGGACAACAATACACGACATGCACATTTCCCCCCAGTTGAAAGGTCATTTGTCCTCAAATGCCAATGTATGAATGCGGGTGATAGAATAAATCAGTTATGAAGCATGTAATTAGAACAATGATAATTGATGAACATATTGTAATGCATAGGTAGTTAATTAACTAAAAATGATAAATATTACTAATGAATGAGAACCATAAATGTAAGTACCTACTATGATGTAGTGAAAAGCTATAAACTTGGTGAATAGTTGAAAGTACAGGTTCCTGAATAGCCGAATGCATAGGTCCCTCTAAGAGTGGCTGCTTATTTATCATTGATAGTTGTTGTAGGTTTCCTAGCTTCTCACTGCAGAAAATGTTTATCCATCCAATGACTTCTAATGTAACTTTAGATGTAGTTCATTACCATTGAATAAAATCTGATTATATCAATTGAATAGACATTTTTTTTTGATAGACATGAATCACAACCTTGAAGAGAAATGACTTTGGAATATGACCAAACAACCAACTATGAATACCTTTGAAATAGTCATCTAAACAAGAAGAAATGGGGAAAAAAACTACACCGGGCAACACCCAACTAACTATGCTTCAATATTTGGAGAAGAAGACATCCAAGACATTGTGCAACAACAATTATTGAATGAAAAACCTATCCTAACCTACACTAACCAACAAATAAAACTTGATCAAACAAAACCATTGACTGGTTCTATGAAATAGTTACCTTTCCTTAGCAACTTACAATGCTTCACATACTTGTGAGAAACCAAAAAGAGGTGCAACATAAGTAGAAACTTAATAAACAATTGCAACAGATTTTGACATACATAAAAAAACTCACTTACTACTTCATTTTGACAATACATACTTCTGTTTTGAAGGAAATAAGTAAGTTGAGACCATTTTTCTTTAACTGCAACTATGTATTTAGCTTCATCTTTAGTTGTAACTTCATGCTTGAATGCAAGCATGAATTGTGATGCTTTTGTGGCCTCCATTTCAGCTAGATGTCTGATAAGACATCCACGTGAAATAATTTTTTTTGAACCCTCCTTGTTGGTTTCATGCTGATGGGTTGCTTCTTTTGATAGCAGCATATAATTTTTTGCAAGATGCTCATGCTACTCATGTTTTTGATCTACAAAAGATACTGGTGTTGCATCTAAAGTTGAGAAAAACACCTCTAAGAAATCCCAAAATTGGTCTTCTTCAATCTCTTCTTTACTTTTCTTAATGAGAATACTAGTTTTGACTTCATAACAACTCTCTTCTTCAAGTAGGAGTTCTAATTTGATATCATGTTCATCTTGATCAACAAACTTGTGTATAACAACTTCTTCATTTGGAAAAACAAGGTTGTCCTCTTTAGCATCAATTCTTGAATAAATTCTTCTATGATGTTGGAGAACATGTCTTCATTGATTTCCAATTTACTCTTTTCAAGCATATCAATCTGATCCATTTTTTGTTACTAAATCTAATTGTGGTAACTTTCAAAATGCCTGATAATCCTAAGTGCTTTGAATAGAAATTATGATTCTACAAAAACAAGGAAGAACTTTTAAGAAACCTAGAGATTCTCATAGCTTGAAACCATCCTCAACAACGACGCCAAAAATGTAGAGTCTAACTAATGTGTTGTAGACTTGTGTAATTCAGGGGTGTACCTAGTTGAATAGCTCACTTGACATTGCAAGCCTACATTAAATTATCAACCAAGTTATATAAGCTTGCGATGGGTCTACACTGTATGTGCACCATGAGAGACTTCTAATCTATCATCATTGTGTGAAAGAATAACTAAAACTCAATAACTTAAACAAAACACAATTAATGCTAAAAAAAACCTTTCTGCATAGTAGTTGTTGTGAGTGCCTTCAAGTAATAAATTGAATTCTCTCCTATATTATCGTCTATATTTTTTACTTGATTACATACTCAAATATATAGGCTAATAAACATCTAATAGGTGTCCCATCATTTCTTCAAACAAGGAAAATGATTATTCTTCAAATGACATAAATACATGACTAGACAATAGAGTCCTATTACAACTTTTCATTTGGTTATTTGGAAAAGAGTTTGTTTGAACTCTTTTATGATAAAACTGATTTTTTGGAGATTTTTTGATGTGTATAGATATATTGCAATCCATATCCAACTTCTTTTCAAGTTAAAACTCATAGTATAACAAATGGGGAGGTTGGACTAAATTTTTGCCTTCTCAGTCACCACTTTTTACTCAGTCAAGTTTTGTCATTAACAAATCCTTTATTATTGTGTATCTCTTCAAAAAAATTCTATGTTTCATGCTTCTCTTTTTCATCTTTCCAGATCATTTTGAAAATCTGAATTTCATTAAGAAACAAGGGAGATATGTGTGTTTTACTGAAACTGCCTTTTTGACTTTTTATGCACTTTCCAAGCAACAACTACATGTTGACAACTGTCAACTTATTTCTCATCTTTTCAGCTGCATGAATGACTCATTCCTTCCAAAAATTATATTTTAATCCTTCTACAAATACTTGACATTTAATAATTATCATTCATCATAATATATCATCATAATTTACCATCAACTATTTAAAACATACAAACATTTATAAATCATCATTAATCATAGTTAATGCTTTAGGGAATGAAGGAAAAGTTCATAAATATCTTAGGAATGATATTATAACATCATGAACATGGATTAAATCATAAGGAATGGTGAAATAAATAGGACAATAATAAGCTCATTAGATATGTTTATGAATTATATCTTATTCAAGCTTATGTTGTGTTTTATTTTTTTACAGTTGGTACATGATATTGGCTCGACTTCTTTAGTCGAGTCACTACAGATATAGTTCCATAGATGCCCCCACACTGGCCGATACAGGTCGAGCATAGGCCACCATCGAGTGTGGGGTGCCATGCTGATTTGTTTGAGCACCTATCTTGGTGGAGGACATCCTATGATGATGCAATGAGGACCATTGAGGAGGTTTGAGCTAGAGAGGAGTAGACTAAGGCTAGAGAGGAGCAAGTGAGAGTTCTTTATGAGGAGCTCTAAGCTACACACAAGGATCTTAGGGATACACATGAGGAGCTTATAGCTAGTCAAGTTCCTACTAACAGTGATTCACAAGCCATTTTATGGGAGGAACTTAGGAGGGTTCAAATAGAGAGAGATCAGATCACACAAGAGAGGGATCAGGTCGAGTAAGAGTGTGTTGCAACACTCATGTGTGAGGCTACAATAGTATGCCAACTAGAGGGTCTAAATGAGCAGATCAACTCTAGAGGATATTCCCAATCCATCGTCTCACGACGAGCACCATTACTAGTCCCCAAGGAGTCTGGTAGCCATACACCTACTTAGATGTATTTTTCTACTACACACCACATTTTTCTATTGTGTTGACTATGATGTATATGAACCTTATGATATATATATATATATATATATATATATGTGTGTGTGTGTGTGTGTGTGTGTGTGTGTGTGTGTGTGTGTGTGTGTGTGTGTGTGTGAGCATGTTTTTGTTTCTATGCATTAGATTTCGATATGATCTATTAAACAATCTTGATGATATCTCTATAAACTAATTATTATGTGATCTAATTAAATACTTATGTCTACTTAAATGCTACATTTTTGGTTAAGTGCAATCATGTTAAAGTAGATGTCTTGATAAAATGTGTATGAACCTTGCAATTACATAAGTTACTGTTGATACATAAGGTATTGTTCATTCGATATTCTATTAGCTTGACTTGCCCTAGAAGGAAACCCTATTTTATGAGGGCATTGTATTATGATTGTGTATTGTGATGTATTCTAAGAGTTTGATAGTGGTCGTGCTGCCTCTGGATCTTTGGTTGGTGATACTCCTATGAGAAGATTTCTCTACAAGTATATTGCAATCTTTGTGATTTCTGAATAATATATTGGGTGACTTTTGGAGTGTGGGGTTTTTCTCCTAAAAGGGTTTTCCCCATGTAAATCACTGTGTTGTGCTATGCATGATATTTGTGTTTATTTCTCTTTAAGTTTCTGTAATTGTTAAAGATCTATAAAATTTTTACATTATTCTCCTCTCAAGATTAGTGTAGGAAGTTGTTCCGCTACCTTAGCTTCCTTACAAGATGCCCTTATGATCTAATTTCTAAAATTAAATGCATGTAATGATCTAATTTAACACAACACACACATGATTGAATAACATGCAAAATAGAGTAATAATTCAAGTACACGAACAATTACTCATAATAATTCAAGACACATACAAAAATATTTGTCAAGAATGAAGCAATGTGAGATAAAATAGAAACTATCTACTTAATCTAACATGCTTTAACATACATATTATTCAAAGATTGCTAAGTGTAATATCTGCACAAATGCTCAATATTTATAGGTTATTTTAGGGTTGTATCATCCATTTCTTTAAGTTTTTATGCTCTAGACTTGTAAACTTCATCAATGATATAGGGTCCTAACCAATTCGAGCTAAATTTTCCCTTCTCATTAGGAGCAGCATTGGCATTATGTTGATTTTCATACAACACCAAGTCTCCCTTGTTGAAAGAATGAGGAATTACATTATCATTATATTTATGTTGCATGCTTTTAGAATAGGATTGAAGATGCTCAAGAGAATTTATACGTTGTTGCAAGCATTGTTCCCTATAAGCATTATTATTAGTAAGGCCACTAAGAGAAACTCACAAAGAAGGAATTTCTAACTCTAATGACATTATTGCATCGAATCCATAAAGAAGATTATAGGGACTTGTGTTTCATGTAGATGTGTGAATACTTGTGCGATAAGTCCTTAATGCATAAGAGTTGAGTATGCCAATATTTGTTATGCTAAGTAACTGTTTTTCACAAGATTTGCTCAATTGTTTTGTTTGTTGCTTTTGCTTGACCATTAGATTGCAGATAATATGGTGTAGAGAAATGATGTTGAATGTGAAGTATGTCCGAAAAGTTATTAACTTCCTTGTTTTTAAATGGTGTTCCATTATTCGTGACTAGGGTTGAAGGAATACCAAATCGAGTAATAATGTTTTCTAGGATAGAATGAAAGATTATATTAGCAGTCGTGGAACGAAGAGGAATTGCTTCTACCCACTTTGTGAAATAATTTGTAGCGATGATTATGAATGTATGTCCTAAGGATGAGGGAGGGAATATATTCCCAATCAAATCCAAACCCCAGATCGAAAATGGCCAAATAGCCACTTGAGCATGAAGTTTGAATGCAAGAGCATGAATCAAATTGTTATGTTCTTGACACTTGTGACATTTCTTAACATGAATAAAAAAATATTGTTCCATGTTTTTCTAATGATAACCGATATGAATTAACCTTTTAAACCAAAGACCAACCTTCAAAATGTCCTCCACAAGCACTCGTGTGAGCTTCCTCAAGGGCTATAGGGAAATTTCAGATTTTTTAGACACTTAAGGAGAAGACCATTGAATGATCATCTATACAACACATCGGCTAGAATTATATAATGAGTTGTCAAATTTTGTATTTGATCCATAGTGTTCTTAATGTTTGGTTCAAGGAAGATGCCATCCTTTAAGTAATTAAATATTGGTGTGTACCACTCATTAGAAACTTCAATATTAGAAACCATTGTCTCTTTTGTATTTTCATTTATCAATGGTTCCCTGAGAGCATGAATAAAAAATGTGAAATATGAGGGAGTGTCATCAAGAGATACAATGGAATAAGAACTTTCCATTGCATCTGCATGTCGATTATCCATTCACGGAACATTGTCAATAGTGTATGATGTGAAATGCTCCAATATTGTTAATGCGAGGTCTTTATACTTAGATAACTTATCAAGTTTTGCTTGATATGAACCATTCATTTTTTTGATGATTAATTGAGATTCTCCAAATATACAAATGTATTGAACACCTAAGGACAAGGCTACACGTAATACTATGATAAGAGCCTCATATTTAACGATATTAGTTGTACATAGGAACTTTAAATGATAGGATAAGGGAATTGGCTTTCTTGAAGGAGGTATTAATATAACTCTAGCACCGAAGCTAGTTCAACACTTAGATCCATCAAAGTATAATTCCCATGTTTCATTATCATAGATGTTCAACACACTTTCATTAGGAAAAAAATCTTTATTTGGTAATGCTAATGGTGAAGGGGCCTCAACTAAATGGTTGCTCAACACTTGTCCTTTGATTTCTTTTTGAGAAATGAATTTAAGGTCAAACTCAGTTAACAACATATCCCATTTAGCTAAGCATCCTGACAAATTTTTTATAGCAAAAAGATGTTTTAAAGGATCAAACTTTGTAATAAATTGCACCTCAACATTTAATAAATAATGCATCAATTTATTAGTCGCAAACAAAAGAGCCAAACATTATTGTTCTATAGTTGTATAATGAGTCTCATAATCATTCAATGTTTGACTAATGTAATATGTAGTATTATCTTTACCATTCTCATCTTGTTGCACTAATAACGCCACAAGGACATGATTTGAAGTTGAGATATAGAGGATAAAATTTTTCCCTTGTATGGATGGTTGAAAAATATGAGGATTGGATAAATATTGTTTTAAGTCTTCAAACACTTTGTGATAATACTCATTCCATTTAAATTCTAAATCTTTCTTAAGGAGCTAAGTGAAGGTAAGAGTCCAATTTGTTGATGGTCAAAATAAAACATCAACGTTAAAACAAAATATTTCTACTCTATTTCTCCTAAAAAAGATAAACAACCTATAGCCACCTATCTTCCAAGGTCTCTGTAGTTGGTTCTCAACTATGTTGATGTTGTCAGTGGCCTATGCAACTGTAATATTCAAGGGGTTTGTTGGTAAAGGGTACAAACTGCATTATATGAACTAACTTAACATTTTTGGGGGTGTAAATAAATATCAAAAGATAGAACAGAGCTTGAAAGAACAAACATAAATGTAAATTCCTTTTAATTCAAACATAGAAACTTCACAATGAGCATTTTTTTTTAAATAACTAAAACCATAAATGATACAATCCATAAAATACTCTATACCATTGCATTCATTCATAGTGCTAATTCAAGACATACAATCATTCATCATCGTTAAAATTTGAAATCAAATCAAAACATATTACCAACTCATTACCAAAATTCATAGATCAACAAACATAAAGAACTTGCATTCACATATAACTCAATGAAATAGTCTCAAATTCAAAATCTTCTATTGATTTTAATCAAATAAGAGACATTTATGCACAATATTCACTGGCATATGAATGACTATTGTTCATTAACATTACCATTGGAATTCATTATGGAAACAACATAAACAGTATTGAAAACTTATAAAAATGTCTAAGTATCTTTGCATAAAATTTGTAAAAAGCTTCTAAAAAGTTGTAAAACTATCCTAGATCTCTCTTTAGGTGGCTAATCCTTGCTTCAATCAACTGACCTTTACAACATGGAGAGAAATTCTACATATAGAATTTTTTTGCACTAATTCCTCTAATCAAAAATTTAGATCCACAAATCATGGAGCAACTGGGGGAACGTAGGATGACTATCCATCATGATCTTCAGTTACTGATTGATCATCCCTTATCAAAATCTATGCTCAAGAGGGGGAAGATAGAACTGCTAGGATCTCTGGTTGAACTTGTTTCATAATCTTGTAAAATAGGAAAGGGAGCTATCTAGCTAGCCATGCCTTTTTGATGCTCATCTGGCAAAGGGATATGTCACTGCCACTTTATTCCTATGTTTTCTGCTCAAGTATGTACTCATCATAATTAATGAACACTTGTTGAAGTACATCCATCTCTAGTCCGTCTACCCAACCATCTTCAAACTTTATTCTCTTCAGTTCAACAAAGGCAAACTCTTGCATATCTCCAAGTTTAATAAGCTCCCTTCTAGCAACCTTTATTTCTTCCTTGATATTCATAAGCCTATCCATCAAGAGTTCATTGCCATCATCCCCTTTTTGCATCACCTCCTCAAACCTACCACTCCATTTCTCTTTAAGTTTATCAAGAAGGAGGCCATCTGTCACAGGGATGTCTTCATTAACAAGTATAACAATACTTGCTCCCAACTCCTCAACTTTCTCATGTAGATCCTTTCCAGCTTGTTGCACCTCATTCCTATGTCCATAAATAAATGAAGACTGAAATCTAATAATGTTGATGGTCCTTTCAATGAAGTATGCATTATCCTCTTCAAGGATGAACTGTTCTAACAAGGTTTGTATTAGAAGTTTATTGATATCTTTCAACTTCTTTGCATACTCTGTATATTCCTCCTCCTGTTTTCCAAGAGTCTCTGCATGTGAAACCATATCATTAACCAATTCTAGTGCTCCTTCATGAGATTTACAACTGTCAACAAGTAAATACTCTACTTCTTGATTCAACTTGACAATCCATCTATCCATCATTCTCACCTTATTTCTCATTTCAACAAGGTTGTCTGCCTCTTTCTTGCTTAACAAAACTGGTGTCTCAAGAGCAACAGATTGTGAAGAAATAGGAGAAGAAAAATCTCTCAAAAATTTATTTAATTGGTCTACTTGAGATTTGAGCTCATCCTTCCTTTGCTTGTCCTTTACCATTCTTGATTTGGTGGAAGAGGCTACAATATCAATAAGATCCATCTATTGGTTCCTTGTATGCCTTCCCAAATTCACTGTGCCTAGTTGATAACCACTTAACTGCATTTCTTGTTTATCTTTATCAACCATTGGAATGGCACATTCAACTACAATCTCCCCAACATCCATTAGCCTAGTAGAATGTGGAACTCTAGCCCTTTTCTTGGGCCTCTCCTTCTCAATCTCTTTCATCACATCATCCCAATTAAGGGGCTGGGGTTGTACTATCTGTTTTCTTTCCAAATTAAATTTTAACCATGTTGGGGTAGTAGGAGGAGTTACAAGTTATGTAGAAGAAGATGTGGCAGGAGAGAGGGGTTTCTAGAGTGCTACCTTAGGTTGAGAATCAACCTCTTGTTGCTTTTCCTTTTCTACCTTTTCCTTGGCAAGCCTACCAGCCTCAACTTTCTCTCTTTCTTCTTCTTTCCTCCTTTCTTCCAACATTTCATCTCTTTGTTTCTCTAACTCTTTGACCTTTTCCCACAATTTGGCAGCTTCTTGCTCTTGCTTAGCTTGTTCCTCTTCTTCAAGTATTCTTAATTCGAGCTCTTCTTCTTCTTTATTTCTCTGAGCTTCTTCTATGACTCTAAACTTAACCTCAATGGCTTCTCTTTCTCTCTTTTGCTGAGCCTTTTCTTCTTCCAGTTCATGGATTTTCTGTAACAAAGCTAACTTATCTCTTTCTTCTTTATCTTTTCACTCTGTTTCCCTTTGTTGCAGAAAAATATCTTCTTTCTCTTTTTATTTTCTTGCCAATTCTTCAAATTTTTCCTTAGCTTCCAATTCTTGTTGCTCGACAAGTGCATCAACTTTAGCTTTAGCCTTTAATTCCTACTGTTTGGCTATTGCATTAGCTTTAGCTTTGGCATCTGCTTCCTTATTTGCATCTTCAAAGAGCTTCCATTGGTCCTCTGGAGTCAGGACATGCTCAGTCTCAATACCTTCAATGTCTTTAGTGGAAGCAGTCACAAGAGGCCCATTATCTGATTGTGTGGCCTCTGAATCGGTATTTACGTCACAAATTTATATCTCCTTCTCCTTTCCCCTCAAAGTTTTAGCTTGCTCATGCAAGGTCCCTACAGGCACTTCTTCAAAAGATTTTTTAGGGAGAGAAGGATGAGATGAATATCCTTCTCCAGATGTGGTAGTTTCCAAACCCAATGATTCATGGGTTTCTTGAACGAGTACTTCTGGAACAACATCTCCTCCAGAGATAGGAGAAAAATATTCCAATTTCTCTTTAGGAGTTGTCCTCCTCTTAGTTCTTTTATATCCCTGGGTAGCTCCTGTTGGAATCAGGGAACATTGAGAGGGGGGGGGGGGGGGGGAATCAGTATTCAAAAGAATTTAACTTTATTAATCTGATCTTTAAACCACTTACAACATTGAACTGAAAGAAATATGCAAACATATAAAGCAATCATCCACAACACCATAACACAAGGATTTTTACGTGGAAACCCTATTAAGGGAAAACCATGGTGGAGGTCAATCCACAATTTGAGTACTCAAATATAAGTTTTACAAAATGAGAATGCACTTGCATTCATGCACACTGCCTAGAGCTCATTGCTCAAAATAGAAAGGATCACTACCTTACAATCAGTGTCAAAAGACAACAAAAGTGGTGAACTATGAATTAGAATATGCAAATACTTGGGAATAGTTCTGATTAAGCACATTAGTCTATTTCATGACCTTCTGTCTGATTTTTCTCTTCTGCTTTGCTTTGGTATAATTTGCATCACAAATCTTATATGCGCAAGTGAATTCACTCAACTATCCTTCTAAATTTTGCATCACACACCAACACACTTCACATCAATCTCAAAATGATACAATCGATTACTTATATATATCTGCAACTAAAGATTTGATCGCTACCTATTGGCTTCAATAAGACAAAGTATTTTCTAACGGTCGACTAAATCCACAAATGATTTTCAATGCGCATCATCCAAAGTCATCCATAACATAGTGATGACCCAAATCAACATGATAGAACATAAAATTACTTAAACAATTTCTCCTAAAATATCTGCAACATATTATATTCATCAAGTCGGCTCTTTGCATTGTTTAAACATAAAATCAATCAATTGGATCTCCTAACTCGTACACCACTTGATGTAATGACACAAAAATTGAGAATAAGATATTCTAGATGCTCAACGACCTTCCTTGAGATCCGCAACATGAAATGATAAATTGGTTATGCAAGTGGGTTCAACTTCAGTTGGATACCTTGTTCTTCATTTTGTGTTCTAGTATGAACATATATAGATATGCGCACCAAATCACTGAATTAGGTTGCCATCAATGACAAAAATAGAAGCCATATGCCAAAAAATCCTACCTTTCTCTTCTTTGAAGCTTGAGCCTGTGGCTCCTTTACCCTCATGACCACACACTGGATACTTCTATCCATCACCGTCCTAGAAATTTGTTTAATATCAACATGAACTCTTCCTCATCCCAGTTTATTGGGTCTAAGTTCTTGGTGCCTATCTTTCCCACTTCATATTCGGGGTATAGAATTACACCATCATCTGATAGTGTATCAGGAATATCCTCCTTCACCCTGATTGGACTAAATTGTGGTTTTAATTTACTTTTTAAGTAGGTTTGATTTAAGTTCTTGTAAATGGTTTCCTCAGTTTATCCTAAAGTGTCAATCTGGGAACGTACGCTTTTGAACCGTGTTGTGGCAATATGTCGAAGAGCTGCAATTTATAAACCAAGGGTTGATGAATGAAAACTAATGTAACCTATATTTAAACAAAATTCCAATTGGCAGACTTCCTGTCACAAATGTGACTGGAACCCGTAAAGAGATAATTCTGCAACAAAAATCGATTACTGACATAAAACAAAACATAATTAAAAATTTATGAAGCGGAATAAAGAGTATGATAAAAACAAAATCAAAGGTGTTGATTGTAAAATAGATTATCTCACTTTTCCATGTTTAGCTTTTTATGATTGTCCTACAGTACCAAACTATTCTCAACTTTGGCAATAACTAATTCGATGAAACATACATACCAACAAATATTAAATGAAACAATAAGGGTTCAAACAAAAACAATTAATACAAAATGAATTACACAGATGCAGTAAACAAATCAATTCAAAAATGGGAATCAATCATTTAATCACATAAATCAAATCAATCAAACAACTATAAAACACACATTACCATGCATACAAATCTAAAGCTAAAATCACCAACAATCGAGGAAGTGGGCCTTGCCTTCACCAGTTATCGAATGAGGAACTCACAAATGCAAATCTACTCCACGCTAGTTCTCATTTAACAAAGTTATAGATACATAATAAAATTTCGATCCTTTTCTATTATGCAGGTCTGATTTCTTAATTATCTATTATATTTTGTTTCCATCATGTATACATATATATTGTTTGATCATACTATAAAAAAAAAAAAAGTTTGTTTGTTCGTTCGACCTTTCGACCACTCACAAACAAGAGTCTTAAGATTGATAAAAGGCCGTAGGCCACTTTTAGCACTAAATCAAAACAACTTTAACTAAAATAATAAGTCTTAACAACATCTTGCCAATTTCACTTCATTAATTTCCTGAGGTCCTCCCGTTTGTAACAGCCTTCAACTTCCTTTTGAACTATCTCCTGCCATTTGGACACAAAACAATCAGATTTATCATGATTTTCAATAAAATTATTAATCCCAACTTCTTTTCTTATTTTATTAAATATTAAGGTTCCTTTATCAAATGGTGACAAGATTTTGGACAAGGGCATAGATAAAAAGGAAATTCTAAGGTAAAAATAGTGGACTTATTCTATATTCATCATTTCCCCCCAGCTGGAAATTTTGCATGTATCTATGCAAAGGTTATAAACCTGGCAGAGTTGTGAGGTTTTGCAGAGTGCCCTCGAATTCATCAATCCATTGTTTTCGTATTGCTTGAACCTTCTGTTCATGTTCCTGGATAGACATCTGTGAAGCTATTTTTTTATCAAGTTTAGCCTTGAGTTCTCCTATTTCCTTTGCTTGAGAATTGATAGTAGAATGGGCTTCTTGGAGCAGACCATGCAAAGTCTAGTTTTCTACCTGTACTTTGATCAATTCCTCTTTCAAGTCATGTAATTCATTTTCTGTCATACTTAAAGGAGGGTCTTCTTCCTCAAATTCTTCTAGAGCTTCAGGACTCTCAGACTGAACATTTTCATTCTCATTCTCGATCATTTCATCCACCTTTTCTTCTTCTTGGGGATCAAGAGAAGATGGTATATCTTGCTCTTCATGGACAATGTCTTCTACAAAAACTTGTGTTTGAGAGTTATTATCAATACTATCCATTGGTTCCTCCAGAACGTATTCTTCATTTTCTGGAGCTAGCTTTTTCACAACCTCCTATTCTTGATTTATTTTTGATGGTGTCACAACCCTAGTATCTTCTGCTTGTTCTGGTTGAATTTCAGCTAGCTCATTTTCCAAGTCAATACTGGGTGAATCTTATGGAGATTCGTCGGCTTGTTGTCTAGATTCCTATTCTTTTTCCCTCTGACATTTTTCCATACTCAATTCTTTGTGAAATTTTCCCCGCTTCCCTGAGACTTCAGATAAAACCTCTATTTCCTCAGACCCCAACACATTACCAGCTACCTGAGCTAGGTTATCTAACTTAGTCAAAGCATATAACTTTTTTTTCCCCTCCTCTCACCAGATTGACCAATGGGTGTCGGCTCCAAGGATTTCTTTTTCTCACAGCTTTCCTCACCAAAAAGCGAGGGTTTTGAATTGTTGGGTTTGGAGGAATCTTTCTTTGTAGCACTTTTAGTTATTCTTTTTCCAGGTCTTGGGGTTTGTACAAAAGACTCACCAGGGCTTCCCTTAGTTTTCTTGTCATTGGATTTCTTAGGTGTTTTATCAGAACCAAACTCCTCATCCGAAGAGTTGTCTTTAGAGGAACCCTCTGCGAAAGATTCCTCTTCCTCAGAGGGTCTAGTATCTTCACCATCCTGAGAATGGACAAATGAATCCCAATCACCAAGAGGAGTCAAAATTTTTAATTCCTGGACTACCAATTTTTTTATTAAGCCATGGTGAGACAAACAATGAGGTTTACCACTTCTAACTATTTTATACATTCATTACAAAGCTCAATACAGAAAGTATGGAATATTAATCAACAACCCTTGTCGTAAATGCAAAATTAATTTGAAATATTGAGAAAAAAAATACTGAAATCTTCCTTCACAGGTAATATATTGAATTATGTACCTGGCAACTTCCCTCCAATGCCTTGGTAAAGATTGTAGCTTGGTACCCTACCTGGAAACCATTTCTACAGATTCTCCTCTTTGCAAAAATTTCTTCCGTGTTGGTTGTAACTCTGTGGATTGCTTCGACTTCTTTGGAAAATACTGTTCTCCGCTCAACAGGAGTCCAAAAAATTCTGCAATGGTGTCCATTGTAACTGTGATATCAATCCCACAAATAGTAGCCTTTTGGTTGCAGAAATTATGGGAAAATTCCAACGCCACCCTCTCATCAAACCCTCGTAACCATTTGAAATAAGTATCCCAATGAGCCTTCTGAAACTTTGCATACGCCTCAACATGTGTTTTCAAATTTTGCATGGTGATGGGATCATGCCACAGATGGTGACCTCTTTCCATGTTCATAGGAACACACTATAAATAAATACCAGAATTTGAAGGAATACAACTTCCAGAGAGATGGTGTTTAACAGTTAGATTTAGCAATGAATATTTGGCTAAAAGATAACGACAAGTATAGTAAATGAGAGTTTTAATGCAGAAATAATGGCGATGATAACCCTCAGAAGAAATGATGACATAGACAACCTGTCCCCCCAGCTGATTGGTTGAACCATCCATGGGGCAAAGTAACATTTGACAGAAGGAAACCATAATATAAAATAAAATAAAATAAAAAATAGAGAAAAATCCGTTACCGATTACCACAATCACCAAAAGGTATGTAGGAAGAAGAGTTCCTGTAGTATAAAGAAGAAGAACACATCACCGATCAAAAAAATGTTTGTTGGCTGAAAGCCAAAAACAACCATGGGAAAAGTGGATAGGAGAGGCAGAGAAATGGACAGAACAATCCCGGCAGAGAAAAGGATAGGAGCGTTGCTTTTTTGTGTTTTTTTTAAATGATATATGTGGTCAATCCCAAAGGAGACCAAAAGGAACAACAATAAGTTCCTGTGCCATCGCGAGAAAGAAAGCTTCTTTTGAAAGAGGCTTCTTGTAAAGTTTAAGGCAGTGGCCATTAACAATGAGAGTTGTTCATTCAGAGTCCACTATACAAAGACAAACAACACCATTATCATATATTGTTTGGATCTCGTAGGGTCCTAGCCATCATGTGTGAAACTTCCCCTTGAAGTCCTGAAAGCGGGTGTCATATAAAAGTTCCCAATCACTAGGTTGAAATGATCGTTGACGAATGTGACGGTCATGCCATAAGGCACGCTGTTTCTGAACAACCTCAGAGTGAAAGAGTGCTTCCTGGCGCAATTCATGTAAGGAATGTAGTTGATCAATCTGTGCTTTCTGTGCATCTAAAATATTCATACCCAACTGAAGTGCAGTGAGAAGAGTCTTTACCTCAAACTCAATGGGAAGGATTGCCTTCTTACCATAGACAAGTTCATAAGGGGTCAAACCAGTGGTGGTTTTTCACATTGTACGATAGGCCCACGCAGCTTCGGGAAGCCATGTAGCCCAATCACGCCTATGAAGTGCAACTGTCTTGGTAAGAATATTTTTGATCTCTCTATAATTGGTAACTTCTACATGTCCATTGGCCTGAGGATGATAAGGTGAAGACTTTCGATGGCGAATCTCATATTCACGAACCAAAGCAAAGATGAGCTCAGATGTAAATTGTGGTCCTTGATCTGTGGTTATTTCTCGGGGTACACCAAACCTTGTAAAAATCTCAGAATACAAGAAATCTGCTACCTTTGTATCTCTGGTATGTTTGAGAGCTACTACCTCAACCCACTTGGTGACATAATCAGTGCATACAAGGATATATTCCTTGTTTCGTGAGGGTGGATTGATTGGGCCAACAAAATCAAGGCCCCATTTCTCAAATGGCTTGATAGACAACTGAGGGTGCAAAGGCATCTCATCCGATCGTGTAGGTCGACCCATGTGCTGAAATTTGTCACAATGATGAACATAGCGCCTACAATCTTTGTGGATTGTAGGCCAATAGTATCTGGCAGTAAGAATTTTTTGGGTGGTTCTTCGAGCAGCAAAATGTGCCCCATATGGCTCTGTATGATATGCATGAAGTATATCGAAAACATCATCTTCACATAAACAACATCGCATGATATTATCAATGCCAATACAGAAGAGTAACCCATTGATCCATGCATATTGTCCACTAAGGCCAACCAAATTTCGTTGTTCTCAGGAAGAGAAGTGTGGTGGAAACTTGCATGTGACTAGATAATTTTCAATATCAGCAAACCACGGGCTTTTTGTGGATATGGCAAAGAGATGTTCGTCTGGAAATGCATCATTGATTGGAGAGGGTTCAGTGTCAAAGTGTTGTAACCTGGACAAAAAGTCTGCAACCACATTTTCTCGACTAGGCTTATCAAGTATAGTTATATCAAACTCCTAAAGTAAAAGCAACCATCTAATGACTCTACTAGCTACCACAGGTTTATTCATTAAAAATCATATTGCAGAATGATCCGTGTGAACAAACACTTTATACCTAGTAATATAATGCCAAAATTTATTAATTGCATAGACAACAGCTAAAAATTCTTTTTCAGTTATCGTGTAATTTACCTTAGCCCCTTAGAAATTCTTGCTGATGTAGTAAATAGAGTAGAAGATATTATCCTCCTTATGGCCAAGTATAGCTCCCATTGAGCAATTTGAAGCATCGGTATGAATATGAAACGGTAACTCCCAATTGGGACCTCGTAAAATTGGTGTGGTTACAAGCTTTGTTTTGATGGCCTCAAAGGCTTCCTTACACTCAGGTTTCCAGGAGAAAGTAACGTCTTTAGCAAGCAAAGCAAACAAAGGAGAAGCAATTTTACTGAAATTTTGAATAAGTCTCCAATAATATCCTGCATGACCAAGAAAACTTCGAATATCTTTTTGACTAGAAGGTGTGGGAAAGTCTTGGATGATTTGGATCTTTTTAGGATTCACTTGTATACCTTTAGAGGAGATGTAATGGCCAAGCACAATTACTTCAGTCATAAGCATATGGCATTTTTCATGACTTAATGATAAATTAGTATCTATACAATGCCTAAGTAATTTTTCTAAATTTTCCTTGGCCTCTTCATAAGTATCACCATGGACAGTAAAATCATCCATATATACTTCCACACAGTCATTAACAAGATCTGCAAAAAAGCTTAACACTACCCATTGAAAAGTAGTAGGAGCATTACACAAACCAAATGGCAAGAATCTATAAGAAAAAGTCCCCCAAGGACAAGTAAAAGTAGTTTTGTCTTGATCTTCCACTACAATCCGAATTTGATTGTAGCCATTGAATCCATCCAGAAAAGAAAATAATTTCTTACCTACAAGAGTATCCAACACTTGATCAATAAATGGTAATGGAAAATGATCTTTCTTAGTATATTTATTTAATGCTCTATAATCCACACAAATTCACCATTTACCATTTTTCTTAGGAACCACAACTAAAGGAGAAATCCTTTGACTATCCGAAATAGGATATATAAACCCAAAATTTAACCATTTTTGTAATTCCTCCTTAACTATTTCAAGCAAAGCAAGATTAAGCCGACGTTGTGGTTGCCTAATTGGATGACTTCCTTCTTCAATGTAGATACGGTGGGTACATGTATCAGGATGAATGCCACACATATTTTGGTATTCCAAAGCAAATGCATCTTTGTTTTTCCTAAGCATGGTAATAAGGTCATGGATTTGTTCAGGGGTTAATTGTGGATTAATGTTGAGTGTACGATTAGGAAAAATTTCCATAGCTTCGGATTGTATAGGTGAGTTAATGGCTAAGGCTTGCAAAACATGTGGCCTATCAGAAAATAAAAATGAACCGTACAAGCAATTATGGAGTAGCAATTGATACAATGTGATAAAATATTGGAGAGATTGTGAAATACCAACTAATGGAAAATTCCCAAAAGGACATTGAGTATTTATACCTAAATGAAGGACCATATTTTCAAAAATTTCATCAGATGTATACCTGTTAAGAAGAAAATTAACAAGAACATTATCCTCAGTAGGTTCCTCCATATCTAGGGCTTTATCAATTGTTAGAATTGGTAATGTCTCATCCAAGTCACTATCAATCCAAAATGGGTCCTCTGTTTCCAATAAAGGTTGTGCTGGCAGGTATAGAGTCAACTACTTCTTGTGCTTGCCATTAGAAGTAACAATGTTCCCTAATCGAAAATTAATATAGGCATCCACAGTTGCTAACCAAGGTCATCCCAAAATTAGGGGGTATCCCCCCAACTTAATCTTTGGCTGCAAAATCATAAAGTCAGTCGGATATTCCCATGAATCAATAGAAAGAATTACATCCTCTATTACTCCTTTAGGCTTAACCAAAGATCTATCGGCCATTTGAAGAACTGTAGGAGTAGGCCTAAGTCCTTCTAACAACAATTTCTCCCTTGTTTCATTTGTCATTACATTAATTGCAGCACCCAAATCCACAAGAGTATTAGGAATACTTACTTTACCAATTGTTACCTTAATGACCGGACTCCCAGGATCATCATATTTTGGAATGGTTAAGTTCCCAAGCATAAGATCTACCAATTGTCCAATGACTTGAACAATCTTCAAATCTTGCTTCTTTTTTTGCTTCTGAGTACAAAGTTCACAAATTGTTTTTGTGTAAACAAGAATATCCTTGATAGCCTGCAATAAAGTAATTTTGATGTCAACATTGCATAATTCATTAACAAAATCAATATTAGATTGAGAATCCTCCCTTTGTATCGGTTCAGGTTGAAATATTTCAAGAAAAGGTGGTTCCTTAGTTGGCTTTGGTTCCGATTCTTCATTGATTTTTGTAATAGTGGGCCCCAAAAGAGCCTTCCCTGACCTCAACTGGACTCCATCTATCTCTAATGTGTTTATGGGATAAGTGGAGTATCCTATTGGCTCATTGTTATACACTGGATGAGTAGCCTTATTATTGGGGTTGGGATTTGGTAGGGTTGGCATAGATGTAGGTCTTTGTGGTTGTGGTGGATGATTCGTTGGATTTATAGGTTGAGTAGTCGAAGATGGAAAACCCAAAAGAATTTGTTGCGATTGATGGAATGGGTTAACCATAGAAGGTGGTGGAAATGGGAATGGTTGTTGATATGTTGATGGTTGTGGTGGTTGTGTCCTCCATGTCTGTTGCCACGACTATGAAGTATATGGATACTGTGGCATCCACTGAGGGTATGGAGTTTGTTGCCATCCCCCATTCCATCCAGATTGGTAGGAGTTGGATTGAATAGGTCCTGAAACAAGATAATCATTCAACACACTAGGATGCATAGCCCATGGTGGAAAAGATCGCCTAGGGGCCATGCAATAGACAGGTTCCTCATAATATTCCATTTTGAGCATTCTTGTAGGGAAAGGTTTCAGTGTGGAGGTCTTACTAACCTCTTCTAGGGATGAAATGTTTGTCCTATTGTATGGGTAGTCCTCACTACCATGATTTTTATGACATATTGGACAAAACACAGCTAAAGCCTTCTCAGCTTCTTCTTGCTTCCTACGGGTGTAAAGAGTATCTATCTGTTTCCCCATATGATTTAGCAAATCTGTTTTAAGGTCTTCAAGTAAATTGCCTATTTCCCTCTTTGTGATACCTGTCATATTATTTGTGGTACAAGGTTTAATTGGATAACTCCTTCTGAAACGTCGTGACCTTGAATAGTTCCTGCAAATATCACAAATATCAGTAAATTCCAATTTAGAGATATTTCCTTTTCCTATTAAATTCAATGCTTCCATAACATCATCTCTTATGCCCCTAAGAAATAACATTTTAACAGTATCATCATTTCATTCCTCCTGGTGAGATCGTTGAAGACTAAACATAAAGCGTTCAAGGTAGTCTTCTATGGACTCCTCTTTTTGAGTCATGCGGAAAATCTCATCCCAAACCTCCTTTATTTTGCAATATTCTTGATATTTGTTCAAGAATAGTTCCTTCATGATTTCCCATGTTCTAATATTCTGAAGGTTCATAAACCATCACAAAGCAACATCCTTCAATGTAGCTGGAAATAGTTTGAGTTTCTGTGCATCATTTTGATAGTCATAACTGTGACACAACACATCAAATTCAAACAAAAACATTCAGGATCTTCTACTGAAATACCGAGAAAAATAGGTAAAGCAGAATGAGGAATATTCTTCATGGGGGCATCTCTCCCGAGATCTATGATTGGAAACTCAAAAGTAACTGGATTTTTGTTGGCCAATGCCCTGTTATGATCGTCGTTATTGTTGTTGTTGTCATTATTGTTTTTTTTTAGGATCCATAACTTGAAATGCCCAAGGAGTAAAATAAGTTTTAGAGGGCTCGTGACCTTCCTCAGCAAATGGACCAACTTTTTCCCTGTAAGACCCTTTGAGAATTTGTTCAACCTTTTTGTGTAATACTTCAGAAGAACTTGGTTGGGTATTTGCAGGTGTTTGAACAATAGTGGTCTCAATAGAACACTTCTCTAGATTAGGTTCAGGTAATTCTAACAAAGGTAATTTGGATTTCACTACCTCCTGAGTTGAGCTACCCTCCTTAATAAATGCTTTTGACTTATCTTGCAATTCTTCAAGTTGTGGCTTCTCAATGGATGGTGTTGACTTATTTTTGGATTTTTCAGGTTGTGAATTACTTCCCTTCTCTTTCCTAATGAATCTTCCCTTATTATATCTATTACGATTCATACACCTAAATGACCTATGGAAAAGAAAACTAAGGATAATTACCCAAACAATTGTGTGGACTTTCTCCTTAACGCAATGTTCCTAACTTAGTCTATTGAAAATGTAGGTCTTTAACACCGTTCCTCGGCAATGGCACCAAAATGATTGGAATAAACTGTGGTTTTAGTTTACTTTTGAAGTAGGTTTGATTTAAGTTCTTGGAAATGGTTTCCTCAATTTATCCTAAAGTGTCAATTTGGGAACGTACGTTTTTGAACCATATTGTGGCAATATGTCGAAGAGCTGCAATTTATAAACCAAGGGTTGATGAATGCAAACTAATGTAACCTGTATTTGAACAAAATTCCAATTGGAAGACTTCCTATCACAAATGTGACAAGAACCTGTAAAGAGATAATTCTGCAACAAAAACAGATTACTGACATAAAACAAAACATATTTAAAACTTTATGAAGCAGAATAAAGAGTATGATAAAAATAGAATCAAAGGTGCTGATTGTAAAATAGATTATCTCACTTTTCCATGTTTAGCTTTTTATGATTCTGTCCTACAGTACCAAACTGTTCTCAACTTTGGCAATAACTAATTTGATGAAACATACATACCAACAGATATTAAATGAAATAGTAAGGATCCAAACAACAGGAATTAATATAAAATGAATTACACAGATGCAATAAACGAATCAATTCAGAAATAGGAATCAATCAAACAACTATAAAACACACATTACCACACATATAAATCTAATGCTGAAATCACCAACAACCGAGGAAGTGGGCCTTGCCTTTGCCAGTTATTGAATGATGGAACTCACAAACGCAAATCTACTCCACGCTAGTTCTCATTTAACAGAGTTACAGATACAAAATAAAATGTTGATGCTTTCTATTACGTGGGTTTGATTTCTTAATTATCTATTATATTTTGTTTCCATCACACATACATATATATTGTTTGATCATACTATAAACATCAGATAAGTTTGTTTGTTCGTTTGGCTTTTCGGTCACTCACAAATGAGAGTCTTAAGATCGATAAAAGGCTGCAGACCACTTTTAGCACTAAATCAAAATAACTTTAACTAAAATAATAAGTCTTAACAACATCTTGCCAATTTCACTTCATTAATTTCCTGAGGTCCTCCCATTTGTAAGATCCTTCAACTTCCTTTCGAACTATCTCTTGCCATTTGGACACAAAATGATTAGATTTATCATGATTTTTAGTAAACTTATTTATCCCAACTTCTTTTCTTATTTTATTAAATATTAAGGTTCCTTTAGCAAATGGTGACAGGATTAGGGACAAGGGCACAGATAAAAAGGAAATTATAAGGTAAAAATAGTGGACTTCTTCTATACTCATCACACCCCATACTCAATCATTTGTGGGATGGTCAGAATTTCATAGCTCCTCCTCCTAACATCATATTCATCCTGTAAATCAATCCAAAAATCTTCCAACAAATTGTAATGTTTATCAAAAATGATGGGATTTAGACCATTCATTTTATGCTCTGGGTCAAATATTTTTCGGGCTGTATATAATCTCAATTTCAAGTAACTCGATTCTTCACAAACTGCCTTTGCAACCAAATTGTGAAAGCAACAATATTCTCCCAATTTCATGGGGAACTTGTGGCATCCAGGCTTATGCTTGTTGGAAAATTTTGCATTGAATCCCATAGCTTGGTATATGAATTCCATAAGGAGAATCCTATCATTGCAACATCTTGGGAGTAGGTAAGGATGTCCATCAAATCTTGCCAACCTGAAGTAGGAGAACTTGGGATATTGGATTTACCAATGTCCCTACCTAGCAATGAGATCCATGGCATCTCTACTTAACCTAAATCCAACATCCCCAGTCAATCGATTGATGATGACATAAAGGAATGCATCATCGACCCTTCTATAGTGCAAATATGATGTTTGTAAGGTCAATTGATCATAATGATCGCAAACCTTCTTCTATCCAGGAGCTTCTCCCAATATTCCTACTGCATTCAACCCAATAAAAATACCCATCCTTGCAACAACAAATACAACACAAGAGGTCATAAAGAAGCTCTTTGTTTGCCTCACCCTCAACATATGATTGTGCAAATTATTAGATAAGATCATGCCCCAATCAAACTGCTGCTTGCCAACAAAAATAGCTTCAATGAATGGGAACATCCATTCCTTGAAGCATGCAAAGTCCTTCTTTCCAAACACCCTGGAAAGCATCAGAATCAAGTCATCAACTTCCTTCTTGAAGTCTCCCCTCTTGGGTTGTTCAGGAACCTTGGTTTAGGACTTCTTCTCAGTCCTCAACCACTTCTTGTTCATGTGGGATCTATTGACTTCTTTACTTTTATTGAATATTTGCAATGCTTTTGCTTCATTTACCTATTTGAGGCTCTTTGGAGTAGGTGCATTAAACACAAACCTCATCATCTATGGGGATAGATAAATGATCACATTTCCTTGTTGATCCATACACTGCCTTGATACAGGATTGTAAGCTCCTGCTGCAATTAAGATGAGCTCCGGGAATTGAACTGACAGAGGGAAGAGTGTGACATGTGCTAGCCCAGATTGGACTATTCTTTATGTCCTCCCAGTCACCTCTTTTGCAAAAGTATCAAGAGTTAGCTCTTCATAATTGAATGATCCCAAATTGGTGTATGTAATATAAGCCCATCCCGAATCTAACTTGCTAGTTGCAAGTGTTACATCTT
Source organism: Sequoiadendron giganteum (assembly GCA_007115665.2). NCBI lineage: Eukaryota > Viridiplantae > Streptophyta > Pinopsida > Cupressales > Cupressaceae > Sequoiadendron > Sequoiadendron giganteum. The sequence continues at coordinate 14,355,919 of VCHN02000014.1, forward strand.
GGTGTTTGTATCTCAAGGTGTAGGATAGTTGCTCCACCTTTATCTTCTTTGTATTTTCTCCTTTTGAGCTTTCAACAACTTGCCCTTCCTTTTGTGAAATGTCTCCAGATATTCCAAACATTATTTATTCTTGCAAGAAGACCCTAGATTAGATCAATAGAAAGCATGAATATCATCATTAGAAGGTTTACCTTTCATATTACCCTGTCCTGCTCTAGGTAGCCTTTTAATACTTAGTAAAACTTGAAACTCGTCGGAGGCGGAACCAAGAAAGGGATTAGCATTGGAAAGCTTCTAGTATTGGTAGGATTGGGGTCAAGATCAATATCGGAACCGAGATCGGGATCAAAATGAAAACTAGACCCAAAACATTACATAGTTCCAAGTCTTGATTTCACTCTGGTGCCGCTTCCTCTAGTGAAAATTTTGTGGAGTAGAGTCAAAACCTCATTGGGAGCAAGCTTGAAATCGGAAATAAACTCATACCCACATACTTATGGATTGAGTTTGTGTCCCGATTTGCTCCTGCCACTTTATCATTAAGCATGAAGCAATCTTAACCAAGCACTCATAATGACTTAGAACGAGGTCACATGAGGGGGCAAGGAGACTTAAAATAAAGGCACAATTCCACTATTGATATTACTGAGGTAGGACCAAGCCGGCTAGGGCACAATATTATAAAGAAAACAATGTACAAACCCTAGTTTGTGTAACCCGTTGACTCAAGAAATTAGGGCATCACTAACTTGACATGAAAACCATTGAATCGACATAGGAATAAGATTAGAGGGGTCCCTAACAGATTTTAAACCCTTTTAAAACATTCAAGACCCCCTCAAAAATAAAACCCTAATGAAATTAGGGCACAACAGTATGAATACCACCAAAACGTGAAAACGACAATAGATCGACAAAAACCAACAAAAAAAAAAGAAAAGAAAATAGAAAATGACAGAAAAAGATAAACCGAAGAAGGCAAAACAAAAACGAAACACCAAAACAAAGAAAAGATTCACGAGGAAGCACTCACGAACACTCCAAGAACACAACGAACACCAAACGAGAAACAACACGTGAAACAAAACATGAGAAAACCACCTACCTCAAAACGCTACCAAATAGGATGAAAACTCGATCAAAATCCCCTTGCAGGTGCTTTCCTTCGACCAAATCACCCTTCTCTTTGAATTACTTTAGCTTTGGCTCATTAAGACAACTTAGGCAATAATAATAATGAGCCAATTAACCTTGATTAAGGTTTAAAATTTGATTTCATGAGTGTGAAGATCCTATAGTTAATGCAATTAATGTGGTTGGTTGGGCACAAAATCAAAGCAGGAATGAGTACATAACTATCATGTAACAAAAGTAAAGTGGGCGCAAAAAACAACAAAGGAACGGGGCGGGATTAGGACCAAAACCGATCAGGGAACCTTTTGCAAAGTTTCTGGTTCGAGTTCATTTCCGTTTGCACTCTTGTCAAAGACGAAAAAAGGAAAAGAACAAAAAAGGCAAGAAAAGGAAAGAAGGTAGGGTCAAGACTAAAGGAACCAAACCCAAAATAAAACAAAAGAAAAAAATACCAAGGCGGAGGTGGAGGCGAAATGGGAACCAAACTTGGAACTTTGTAAAAGTTCCGAGTTCAAGTTCTGATACAACTCCGATCCTGCCAAAAGAAAATAAAACCGACACAAGAAAAACACAAAAGACAAAGGAGGAAGGACCAAGGTGAAGCTTGTCCCAAAGGAACCGAACCCCCCGCCAAAATAAATAATAGGACACCAAGGCAGAGGTGGAGGCAAAATGAGAACCGAACTTGGAACTTTGTAAAAGTTTCGAGTTCAAGTTATGATACAACTCCGATCCCACCAAAAGAAAATAACACCAACACAAGAAAACAACAAAAGACAAAGGAGGCAGGACCAAGGTGAAGCCTGTCCCAAATAAAACACTAAGAAATGACAAAAACATAAGGAAAACAAATGTGAGTAGAAATGAAACCAAATCCAGACATGGAACCTTCACAAGTTCCAAGTTCGGGTTTCGTTCCAGTTCTGCTTCTACTAGAGAAGAAGAAAATAAAGACTTAGGATAAAAAGAATAAGTCCTAAGTCATGAACCAAAAAAATCAAGGACAAACAAAAACAAAGGGGGACCCATTTTGACCAAAATTAAAACGGGGTGGTTATGCAAGGCATAACACAATCCACCAAGGATTTCACAAAACGAAAAATAGCTTGTACCTGTCCTTGTAAGCTACACAATTTTGAAATGTTATTATGATGTGGCATATTCATTATTGCATCAATCTTCCTTGTTTCCACCTCAATGCCTCTATGTGACACTATGAATCCCAACAACCTTTTCACTATCCACATCAAAGACACATTTCTTTGGATTCAATCTCATGTTTTACTTGCAAATTATTTCAAATATTTTACGAAGGACTTTGACATGGTCTTGTTATAGACAACCAAAATATCATCAACATAATATTCCAAGATGTGGTGCATGAAAGAATGAAATATTAAGGCCATAGCTCTTTGATATGTGGCTCCAACATTCTTCAATCCAAAAGGCATAACCACCCAACAAAATGTTCCCCAAGGTGTAATGAAAGTTTTTTAATATTGATCTTTGAGGATTAATGAAAATTTGATTATATCTTGAAAAATCACCCATAAATGATAATAAAGCATGTCTCACAGTTGAATCCACTATCATGCCAATATTAGGAAATGGAAATAATCCTTTAAAGATGCTTTATTAAGATCACAAAAATCCATACACATCCTAATACGACTATCAGGTTTTTCTACTGTCGCAATGTTAGAGATCCAAGGTGAATAATCAATAGGGCAGATGAAACCAACTTGTAAGAGTTTTTCAATCTTATCCTTAACCAATAAAACTATATTAGGATTCATATTTCATATCTTTTGTCTCACGAGTTTAGCATCTTTCTCAAGAATAATGTTGTGTGTGACTATTTTTGTAAAGATGGTTGTTGTTGCACCAAAAGATCAGCTTGTTAATGCCCAATACAACCACCAGAGTTAATGAATCCAGTGGAGGTAGTTAAGCCATGCCATGAACCTAAATTTTGTGTTGTACAAGACAAGGAGACCAATGGCACACACCTTGAAATAATCCCCCTAGCATAAGTGAGGGGTTTGAACCTGTGACTCAGGCTATGATACGAATTGTTACATAGACGGTTGCTATTGCACCAAAAGTCGACCTATTAATGCCCGATACGATTGACATAGTTAATGAATCCACGAGAGGTGGTTAAGCCATGTCATGAACCCAAGCACTACACTGCACAACACAAGGAGACCAATGGCGCACACCTTGCAACACTATCTTAGGGTCAATACCCGAAATATTCGAATAAGTACAAGCAAATATTTTAGGAAATTCATGTAATAAATTTGCATGGTCCTCTTGTTCATATTCATGAAGAAATTTTCCAATTGTATAACTTTCTCTTCATTAAATGTATCCATTGGTACTTCCAAGGTATCTCCCACAAGTAATGCATTACAATTTGAATCATCAAGGATTATTTTAGATTCATCTTGTTCATCATTACATATTTCATTTTCTTTCCCACAACCACCTTTAACATTTAAACAATAGGAAATCCGTTGGTTACAATTTTCTCTAGGTAAAGTGTCCATTCCCAAGAATTCTTCTAGAGACATCATTTTAAAAGACATCTAATGACATATCCTCACATGTAGTGTCTATCAGTTCAGGATGCACCAATTTTAAAGTTGTCTTAGAAGAATGTTGCATGATAACATTGACATTAAGTGAAGGTATCCTTGATTCGTATATTTCTTTTGAAGGGAAATAACCAAGACCTCTTGTTGCTTCTTGTGTATTAAGCTTTATAGGAATATGAATGCCTTGTTCTTTCACTCTACATCCTTTTCCATTATAACCAAATTGTTTCAAGAGCTGGTACCCTCTTCCATAAATTTCTTCCATTTATTTCAAGGAGGGTGGTTTCTCATAATCATTTTCATCATAGGTAGATGTGTAATTCATTCTTTCCTCATTAATAGAAGTTGTGAATTCTTGTGTCTTGGATGTTTCAGCGTTAGATTGTGTTGATACCACCACAACTTCTTTCTCTTTTTCTTCTTTTGATTGCATAATCTTATATTCCCCCATGAATGTAGGTGTGAAATCTAATGAACCCCAATAATCCTTCAAAAAATTTGTCACTGATGAAATAAATATTTATTTATCTTCAGGTTGTAGAGGTTCCACTTTTGTAGCTGATGTCAATGTTCTCAGAGGGTTTTGCATCCCTGTGTCAGTTTGTAAGAAATTTTTAGATTTTAGATCAACTTTTAACGTGTCAAACTTATTGTTTTATGTGTATTTCATTAGATGATGATGCATTGAAGGCACTCCTTTCATCTCATGGATCCATGGTCTACCCAAGAGAAGATTATATGACAGATCATGGGGCATGGCATGGATAGGAGTTTGCAACACAACCTTACCAAATTTGATAGGTAATGTTATCATACCAAGTGGTTGTTTACCCACATTATTAAAACCACAGATGGAAAAATTATCTTGTTGAATTTTAGTCTTATCCGCTGCAATCTTGTCCAAAAGATTCACTCTACAAACATTAAGTCCCAAACCATTATCAATAAGAGTATGTCTAATCCCAACCCTGTTAATAATATCCATTATCACCAAAGCATCATTTTATTTTTGTGTTTCCAAAGGAGGTAATTCACTTTGATGAAAGACATCTAAATTGATTGAATTCATACCCTCAATTAAGGCTGCTACATCAGTTGGTTGCGCACTAGGAGGGACCACAAATTTTTGCAAAGCCAATTGAAGCATTCCATGGTAATTTGGTGAGGTTTGAATTAGATCCCACAATGAAATCTTAGCATGAGTGTTACGAAGTTGCTCCACAAGATCATACTTGTTTCCACTATTTTGAGGTAAACGAGGGGCACTAGGTAAAACAAGTTGTGGGAGTGGTATTAATGAAGGAATGGTTTGTGTTTGTATTGGTTTCTTGTTATTCCTTGTGTTATTTGTTTGAGCAACTATATGGTAAGTTGGTTGTTGCAATACATGATTACTAGTGAGTTGCTTTGTGAAGTTTAAGATAGAAACTAAAGGTTTATTTTTGTTTTGAGGTGGTCCTATGATCAAAATGATTTTGGTTTGAAATTTGGGGTTGTTGCGTAGGAGGATAAATGATAAGTTGAGGTGTGATTGCATTGATTGTTCTTTGTTGTGTGGGAATGTTGAAAGCCTTGGTGGATGATATTAGTGAGATTAAATCCTCAAGGGCTTCATCTAACATGTCAAATTCATCACAACTAAAGGGCTTATGGTATACAATGCAATCATAGAAATAGATCTAAAATTATTAGATGAATATGCTTTCTCCAAGATTAATCATTAATCTCCAACTCACGTTTAAGCTAACTAGGGTTAAAAAATAGGTTTACAGACCTGCTACAAGTCTAGAAATCAGATTGCAAACCTGCAAATTGATAGAAAATATCAATTTGTTCTTGAGTTATAAATCTATTTTTGGAGGACTTAGATGCCCCAAGGCGTCTGCGTCTTGGTAAGGATTTTTCAAAACTGTCAATGTCAAAGGCTTTAGTAATAGAAAATAACTATGTGACTATTTGCAAACCCAATTTTAGAATTGGTTCTACCACTATTTTGTGAGTTTCTAATTTGTGTAATGTGTTGTAACAATCTAGGGTTTTTATTTTTTTGTAAAATGAAAACTAATTTACCTAGATTATGCAATGATTCAGAAAATGCAAACTTTTTTCCTACAAATCTGAAAATTTCAAGTATTGGAAAGTAAAATTCTTTCAATTTTTTTAACAAGCTAAGAAAAATGACATTTCTTTAACATGCAATAACATTGTTTCAGAATTTCAAAATAGACATTTACAAGTAGAAACCACATAAAAGTACAAAGACATAAATATGTGCAAAGTTTCATTGAGCCACCTGTAGTAGGACAAGGACACCCAGGGGCGTCTAAGTCCCTGACAGGGGCTCAAAAAACTAAAAAACTAAATGCTTTTGTTGTTGTTTAAGGTTATTGTTTTTGCTTGCAAAATGGTTTCATAGTTATTGTTTTTCTAGAATTTTCCAATGCAAATGTGTGATAATGTGTAAAAAAAAAGTGACAATTATGAGTGCAAATTTGGATGAAAATATGGTCTAAATGACTGGAACACACCCTAATGCAAGCTATGATGCAATATGTGCAATATTTTTGAATTTTATGACTTTTTATGATGCAAAAATGAAACCTTAAATGAGAAATGCAAAGGAATGCAATGCAAAACTTAGATCTAAGGTGAATGAGTGCAATTTTCAGAAGGTCTATAATGTCAAAATGTTGGTTTCACCAAAATGTAACATGAGAAAAAGGGAACCCTAAGTTTAATGCATAAAACCTAGGATGAATCTCTTCCTTTTTCAAAGGTGCATTAGGATGCAAATCAACAAGGTGTTTAGATTGATTTTCAACCATGAAGGTGAATCAATCAGACCTGGATCTGATCCTTTTGAGCATTAGAAATGGATTGAAATTGATTTGTTGTGATTAACCTAATTCAATTATGTACCCTAGTATGAAAAATGCAATAATTTAGAAGTACACAAACTACATCAACAATTTGCAGGAAGATTTGGGAAGTGTGGAATGATGTGCACCTTCATAAAAAGTTGAATCTAAGTGTTGTAGCAAGACTAGGTCACCCAGGGGCATATGGGTCCTTGTAGACCTTGTCTGAACTTCAAAAATTGATCTTGTATCTCTGTGCTCTCTTTTTCTACCCTTCAAACCTTCATCTTTGGGTCTAGACCTGTAATAAATCCGTAAAATAGATGGTGGGGGTGGATATATAGGAGTTTTCCTTAGTCAAACCCCTATTTTGGTATTTCTACCTCCACAATAGCCAATAAAATTTATTGATAGAAAGTGTGAGTGCCCTAACCTTAAGTGTGTCTAAGGTTGTTATGAGCTAAAAATGTATTAAACCCTACTCAAGTGTATTAGACAAGGATTCCTACATGAAATGACAAGATCTACCTAGGGAGAAGTCAAACACCCTTCGGAAATCTGAAATATAATGATACCTTTCTTTGGGCTACAAATAGGATGAAGCTTGAAGATGAGAACACTATGGAACAAGTCATTAGGTTGAAGGAAATGGCCAAATGCACTCCCAAACCTATAATCCATCATGCTCTTCTATTGGAATCAATCTTCAATCATGATATAAGGCTTGATCAAAATCTGAAAATGAACTTAAAAACCTGCAAATTCAAATGTGGTGAAATGATCTCTTGCTTCTCTTTTTTTCTCTTATTTCTTTTCTTCTTTCATTCTAGTTTTAAATGGTGAAAAGACTATGTATTTATCGGTGTTTCTCTAATTTTTCAAAAAATAGATCTCAAAAGCCGACATTTGAAATTTGAAATTTGAATGTTAAAATGGCCACTCTGACGTATTAAAAGTTAGTCCCTGATAGAATAGGGGGACCCATACACGCATGAGCATATGGGTCTTAGCCCTATTTTCCAAGACATAATGTATCAGGCGGAAAAACATTAATTGAATGCATTTGTTCAATGCTTACAATTTGTCAGAAAACAATAAAATGGGCCTCAAAATGCATAATTAAGGGGATTAGGACCTAGTTAGGAAGTGTTGAAAATGCATGAATGCAAAGGTCACTAAAATAGGTCCAAACTAAGCATGAAATTTTAGTATCACCTACAAGGGAGACAAATTTCCTATGCTACAATCTTCAACATCATTCTCGTAGTTAAACAACACAATTATAGAGTGGCTCATTTTATTATTTTGGAGATTCTAGAAGCTATACTGTGAGAATTTTTATTCTTTAAATGGAACCTCCCTCTAGAAGTTGGAACAATAATGGGGTTATGTATCAATGATTGAAAATCGCTAGTAAGATTATATTGTTTGGTTCTTTTGGTAAGCCATAGTATCCCTTAGTTTTCTACCTACAAAATAATGCTTTGAAGAAAAATAAAGATGTAAGTATTTTTTTTACAAGTATTTTGGTGTTGAGGCTTGTTTGGTAAATTAAAGAAGGAAAGAACCCAATGGGAGAAAATGATTAGTTTAGATACACTAATGTTATGGGGCTTTGTGTTTGTGAAAACCCTTATGTTTATCTTGAATATATGGTAATATTGTACACAAGATTGCCTAAAGTTATTCTTAGTCTTTACCTTGGTGTAGTATTTGTTCCAAAGAGTTCTTGTATTGATTTGGGAAGCATTGAATATGTTTCAACCTATATTTAGGGTTAAATTTATTACTTCTAGGTAGAAAATGTAATTGCTCCTATGTGTTCACAACCCTAAGGTTTACTCTTTAATCTCGTTCATAGTTATTTTATGATGAATATTTTCTAATATGTAATAGATAGATCAAAACCTTTGAGGTTAGGGGATTGTCTCCTTGAAATATACATTTTTATTAAGGAAGATGAAACCCTTGTATCATAGAATGAACCATTGGTTTTAGTAAGAAGACTTTGTACACTCAATCCAATAATTTTAGTAATGTGTATTTTAGAATCATATATAAAGTATTGAATGCATTGTGCTATTTATAAGAAAATACTTGGGTAGATCTAGTAGGTGGATCTATAACCCTCTATTATTTTGTTATCATGATATTAATTCTCTAATTGAAAATGAACACTTGATTTTTTGTGAGGTACTTAAGAAAAGGAACACAATACTTATGTTTCATTCCTTGGCTATATTGGTTAGGTTCATTGGTAATTTATTTTGAGTTCACATGGTCTCATGCTAATTTTTGAATAGTTAACTATTTATGGAATACATTGAGTGTGATAATTTTATTTATAGCTTGGGATTTTATTAGAAATTATTCATCTATTTCATGTTAATCAACATGAATTATGTAATACATCACCTTACATAGTATTTGATTTAAAATAACTTTATCCTTTAATGGGATATATACATTAGGACATTGCATGTTGATATGAGAGTGATAAGAATGTCACTATGACATATCATAACATATGTATTATAATTATTTAGTATTCATAGTACATCGATACATCCTAGTGAATAAGTTATAGTATACCAATTAGACATGTATATGATGGCCTTGTTTTAAGGGAAATCTGTTAATATTTATTTTATTGAGAAAGTTGTATGGTCTTTATAACTTTTAATACCCTTAGACTTTAGCATAAAATTATTGAGAAAATGATTAGTATTTTTTTTGGTAATGTTTTGAACCTTAAGTCTCTATGTTAGCAATAATATGATGTACCTAAATTTTGACTCTAGAAATGAGAGCTATTAGATCATTATTTTCATAGGAATGCATACTATTACTAGACATTCATTTTTTAATGGGTCCATTATAATTGTTCTAGCAGGTTATGGTGAGAAATATTATTTGACTTGTTTGAATGTTAACTATTATCTAAGAGATCTATTAATTGTTATATATTAATTATTATGGATACTTAGAATCATTCTCTCTAGTTGATGTTAAATTTAGTATTTGACATGAGTTGTTTATACTCTTATTGAGTTGTTATGAATTAATCGTATTTTTGTTCTCAAGGCCTTGTCAATGAAGTATTACAATTCAAAATTGTGAACTTAGTTGGGTTTCCATGCATATTAACAAAAAATATTATTTGAAGGATGAGTTTAGTGATTTGATCTATAGGGAATCCCTAATTGGTTTTAGAAAATAAATGTATATATATATTATTCATGGCCTTTTTCATTAATGTGTACTTGTACATTAGGGAAATTGTAGCTTCAAGATGTTCTTGATTAAAATTTTAGTATGATGATTGACACATGGAAGATATTGTCCTGCACTACTTGGGGATAATAATTTATTATTTTTGATTAAGGTAAGCAAGAATTTTGAAAGGGCCTAGATAATAATTTATTATAATCACCATGTGTTTTAACATTATTTCATTGCATGGGAAACATAACCATTAATATGGGCCCCATTAAGGGAAAAGAACTATGTTTTTACTTAGCACAAGTAGATTCCCTAATAATGTTGCACAATTATCTAGGAAACTAATTGTAAGGTCAATTCAATTGAAATATAGGTATGTGTTGATTTACAAATATATTGTTATAATTTAAAATCACTTACAACTAACTAATAAGGTCATATTTAGTTATAACTAATTATGACATTATTGGTTAGTCATAAGTGGCGAAGACAAATATTTTCTATTCACTAAAATAGACTATTTTAAGAATATTGGATTGCACCATAAGATCAATGGAGTTAGAAGGTTAAGAATATTATTATTATGGAGTATATATCTTCATGTGATGATTTAATGGATATAGTGTTGGAAATTGTCTTGGGTATGACTCGGGTATTGTTCATTCTTAAAGTAATTTAATAACTATTGTGGTCTGTCAAATTGTTAGATAGTTTTTTTGTGGCCTTCACAATGCATGTTGTGATTTGTTTAAGAGGGATTCCATACTATAATATGATTAGAATACTTGATATCATTAAATCATATTATAGTAGGACATCACTTGGAGTCATATCATGGCTTTGCATAATTGTTGCATTAGGAAGATATTTTGGTTGTTAGTTTCTTGCACTTTGATATATGACTAGATTTATTTTATATTGATTAGATATTATGCATATTTATCTGTATTTTGGTAATATTTTAAATTGTTGGTATGAAACCCTAAACCTAGGAATCCATGTGTATTTTTTTTGAGATATTAAGGTGAGAAGAACTACATGTGTTTTTGATCTCATTTGGAAGTAGATATGTGGGTAGTCCTTGGGTGAAGGACACCCTTGTGATCTAAGTGAGTGAAGGAGGTGTTTTATGAATATCTCCAGGGTTTTGGGTTGTTCCTAAAATTGATCAACCCTTCCTCTTCAATATGCTTCAAATTGAAGCTAAAATATACATTATTTGGCTATGAAATCACCATTCCAATTTATATGTCCCCACTATACAGGTTTTATAAAAGACAATCTATTATCATCAAGCTTATCTATAATGAGATTTGTTGTGTTTGGATTTCTAAATTTACTCCAACCTTGAATGAACTTTTAAAATCATTATCATCATGGTTTTTCTTTGATACAAATATAGGGAAACATAGAGTTTGAAACATCCCATTATCTATTGAGGCACGTATTAAAACCATAAAGTATATTCCTAGTTATATCTATAATACATATTAACAACCACAATAATATTTTGACCATTATAGAGCTCCATCTTCCTTTCTTGAGTTACTTTTCTTATGGATTTATGAGCAAGTGGAGGGAGTGGATGGTATTAATATTTCTTACTTTATGAGTACATATTTATATTTCTGTATGTGTTTAGCTTAAATCTAGTTTGGAAGGGCTTAATGTGTATAGGTTAATGGATCCCTTTATGTTGTATTGTAATAGTATTAATTACTCTAAGGTATAAACCCTTAGGATGGTATATGTAATATAGGAAAAATGATTTAACCTAGAATATTTCCTTATTTTCCAAATCAAATTGCCTCCCTACATTACTTCTAAGATATGTCTAGTTTTTGTGAATGTGATCTTTTTGTTACTATTTTTGACACAAAAGAGAAATAATATTATATTATCTTAGGATGTTTTAAACTTGGATTTTTTTTCATTGAGTTAAAACAATGCAAAAATGAGAAAATATAATTTTACTACAAACTAGAATATAAATTTGATGATTTGAACTCATAAAAAAATGATAAATGAAAGGGAACTTAAAGTTGAAAGCTAAATATCTCTACAAAGGATGCTTGCACAACATATGGATGTTTGAAAAACACACTATTGTTCGTATAAATTATTTAGCACGTAACAATAGTAAAAATTAATTTTCCCCTTGAAATCTACACCCAACTATACAAAACAAATTATAAAGACAAAGCATCAATCTAGGTGACACTAAAAATGAAAATAAAAATTTATCTATGCATTTTATAAAATGAAAATGATTATAATAAGAGGAGTGCAAACCACCTAGTGATGAAGAGATCCAATAAAAAATATAGCTGAAATGAGAGGATATGTTAGGGTTGCTTAGGAGCTTGTCATGAATGGTCAAGCCCTTATTTTGGTCTTTATACCTTCACAGGAAACTAGTATGTGACTAGGAACTAAAAGTAGTGACAAAATTTATGGATACAACTCTTAGGTATATAAAGAGTGATAAAATAGTTTGTATATCAAAATGGAGTGGAAATCGAATGGTGCCAAATACAATACAAAGGATTTTTCAATAATGGAAAGAAGCAAAGAAGAAGGTAATAACACTTTCACCTCAAACTAGAAATTTGCACATGAAAACTACAAAATAACATGAACATGATTACTCAATCAATGTGAAGAAGCAAAGGGAGATCAAGCTAGTTGTAATGTTCTTGAAAGAACTTCAATAGAGTGTTGGCAAGTGTTGTTGAATTTCACCTAAAAATAATAATTCTCAAGAGAAATAGAGTGTTGTGGAATCTGTAGAATGCTTCAAACATTTATTTAGAGGGCTATAGATTGAAATATATTGATTTAAGAAGGATATTGAGAGGGAAAAAGAGAGATTCAAAGGTCCAAAGAGTCATCCCTTTTTTATTCATAGTGATTAACACCAACTTGGAAACAAAATAAGGTGATTAAACAATTGGACATAGTCATTGTACAATAGTTTTTTGTGGGACCTTTGTGTATCGTGTGGAGGTTTATGTGTCATGCTAGTTTCTTGATATTTTCAACTCTTGGGAAGGACAAACATCAAGAAATAACAAGATTAATACAATTGGAACATAATTTTATTTAAAATAGACCATGAGAGAGTATTGTTAGAGTTGTCTATAAAGATACCCAAGATCTAGAGGAGAGGCCAAATGGAAAGCACAAAGAGATCAATATGCAATGCTCAAGACTATGATGGAATTGTTTATCCAACAACTCAATATAAAAATGAGAACCCCTTGGTTATATAGCCAAGGTGAGACATAGGATTAGACAAGATCATGAAAAATGTCTTAATCCTACGACATGAGACAACTAGCTTGACATAAAGTTTAAAAAGATAAGATCTAGACATGACAACTAAGTCTTCTAGAAAGAATCTTAGCACCTAAGGAAAATTAACATGTGAATATGTCCCCTAAGTCCCTAGTAAGTGAATTAACTAGGTACAAGACATTTATTCACACCAACACCGATGGGTTCCGACTATGAGGCCATGTTAGGTACCCATGTACAAATGCAAATGCAATCTCTCACAAATGAAGAAAAGGAGAAAACCCAGTGGGACAAAGCTCCTCTCCAAAAGAGAGATGAAAACAAAAATCCTCTCACTAAAGAATGAGAAGTCCAAAGCCCCATACGAGGAAAAAGATCCCCCATAAGAGAGAAGAAAAAGAGAGACCATAAAATGCCCCCCTCAATGGTGAGTCTCCTATAATGCTAGAAGCTCAACATTGACTATAGAAGATGATCCAATATCGCCGAACAATGTTTCTCCCCTTAGGAAGAAACAAAACCAAGAATATATGCAAGATGTTGTCTCATTCTTGAAAGGAAGATGTAGGAAGAAGAATGATATGTGATGTCTCTGAACTACACTCAAGTGTCTCCATGTCGATGCCAAAAATTGACACACTCTAAACATGCATTCTAGGCCAGACAACTGAAGATGTCAATCCAAAATCTCCTAGAGACGAATGTAGAACACAATAAAAAGACAAAAATACCTCCTCTAAAGATAAATAAGCCTCCAATTTTTTTCAAAAAGTATCCACACTCACACAAAACTGTGAAGAATGATCATGTAGAGAATGAACAAGAGGATCAAAGTATTCCCTTGTAACAACTAAAGAAGAATCATTTTCATGAAAGAGAAGATGTATGCAAATAATGGTGTCTCCCAAATCTAAAATGTGAGATTTAAAAAAAAACCCACTAATGTCTGTCAAGTATGCATCCCAAGTAGATGTAGCTAGAAGATTATGAAAATCCTACTGCACTAAATCACAAGAAGCCATATTTGTAGTAACACAAGCATCATCAAATGCAATAGTATATGGAGGAGATGAAATTCAAGGCTCAAGAATATGATCTGATGTGATAAATCCCAAGTTAAAGTATCCAAAAGTCTCCTCAAAGTCATGGTTCACACTAGAAGTGTGATAAAAAATTGAAGGAACAATGTCACCATTAGAAGAAAAAATTGTTAAGGTATACAACCGAGATGAATGATCAACCATCCCAATAGCATTAATCTCTCTACTCTTCAAGTCTCTAATGATAATTGAATCAGGAGTGAATTCCATAGTCCTCCCATATCTACCATGTGTAATCTACTATATGGGAAGAAGATTATTCAAGAAATGAGGTACACATATAACATCATCGAAAGCTCCCTCCCCCATATCAATAGATCCCTTCCCAATTACACTCATGTATGTATTATTTTCCATCAAAATAAGAGACATAGCACAAGGCTCAAAATAAGAGAATATAGACTATGAAGATTCCATATGATGAGATGCTCCTGAATCTAGAAGTCATCTCCCTGATCCAAGACCTGTAGTAGCACAAAGAGATTTCCTCTTATTTACTAATGTATAAGCCAAACTAACATGACCTTTGTCCTTATTAGACTATTTTGAAGAAGATGAAGTTGAATCATACATTCTAGAAGGCAATTCAATCTGAGTCTTTTTTGAGAAGATGTTTCAACTCATCAATATCCTTCTTATAACAAGAATGTTCATCATGTCCAAGCTTCTTTCAATATGAAAAAGTTGGCTTCTCCTTCTTAGATGAATTCTCTTTGGAAGAGAATTTATTCTTTGCTTGATTTGAATGTGGATTATTCATTTCTTTCTTTTGTTTCTTATCTGATTCTTTCACCCGACTAACCAACAATGCTTGAGATTTAGAAGTCTTGATGAGACCCATTGAGATAATATTTTATTGCTCATGTATCTGTTACCTATTTTTCACTACTAGCTCAAACAGGTAGAGCTGAATTGTAAATTCATGCTAAGGTACACAACTTGTTTTAAAGAAATTTCTGCTAAAGTACTCATATCGTGCATTGATTTATTACAATATAAATTTCAGTATGTTATGCAAAAAACATCTCAAAATGATATCACAAGTTTGCATAATGTTTGCTATTATATTCATAATGTGTGAACCAGAATCACACACAAGCTGTGGGAGTAACTCATTATTTGATTTTTTATAATCAAGAAAAAGATGCATGAATAAAAGCAAAGTATACAACTGAGAATAGCGAAAGCATAGGGTAGAAAGTGATTCGTCATTTCTTGGAATGACGAATCATTGAAAGTTGAGGCTTTCAGTTGTGATGCCAGCTCCAACTCCAGCTCCGTTTCCATTTTCAGCTCCAGCTCCGTGTACCTACAGGTTTGAGGGAAATGTTGTTAGAGCAATGCGGATCAAATCCTATCATATGCCTGTGCTACTAACAGAAATATAAGATACAGTCAATCAGGCATCCATCAGATGATTACAAAAATTCAAACAACATAAGGAGAAAAGAGAGGACTTTCAACTTCTTTTATTTTTGCTAACATGTTTGTTCATTGTGCAGGAACAGGTGCATTATGTTCATGATAATTTCATCAGATATGTGGAGTAAAATGGGCTCCCACAAGGGTTGAGCCCGACATATCAAATAGGACACTCTCAGGTTACACACGAGAGTCATTTACATGGATAACAGTCATTTAAGGAGCTGCTGAAACAAAGAAATTGATATAAAAACAACCCTATTTTGAAGTTATTACTCTGTTTCAGCTCTACTTTATTTATTTTTTCCACATTACATTTAAATGAGGTATCGAGCCTCTTTACATTGAAGAGAACAAAATCAGAATAATCAAGCATGGAGTTTTTCATGGAGCTTTAGCATTGTTTTTACATGAGACAATGAGTATTCACCATCCTAGCTCGAGATAAGCATGTTTGCTTTCAATACATTTTTTTTATCATGCTGAAACAGAATCATTGGTAAGAAAACAACTTGTATTTTACAGAGATCAAAAAATCCAAGTGCCATTATTGTGATAACTTTCAACAAAAATCATTAAGGACAACAAAAGAAATCTAAGTTGTGTAAAGAGCAGTGAAGATTGTGAAGGAGCTTGGTTTCTACTAATCAAAGGTCATACCAGTTTCATAATGGCTTTTGAAATAGCCATGGTTCAGCATGAATAGAAGTTTCACTTGGAAATAAAAGGATGGTATGCTATAAGATTGCAAAGTAATTAATAGGTTTTGACTCCAAAAAATGTGAAGGTAGTCTTAGCACTAATCAGGGTGATGTGCTATGACTCAAAGTTATAGTGGCAATTGATTATAAAGCATAGTCATGGCAAATATAATCCTATTTGTTACATAGTCAAATAGCAGTGCCAAATATGGAATATATAGGAAAATACAAAGAATTGGAGGAGTAGTGAATAGGTACAGTCATGTTTCTTTGGTTCAATAAGATCTATGCTCTTTTCCATTTATCAAGGGAGTTGAATTCCAGAGAAAACCAAAAGTAAACTTGTTGCCAGAAGGGTTTAAAGAGCAGTTCAAGAATGACAGTCTTAAGGGCATATCTTATCAGAAAAGAGCCAAGCATGTTCACATGTTAAAAAAATAGTCACTACAACAATTATATAATGCAACAGATTTTCAAAGGAGCTCTACAATGGTAAAGGACACCAGATTTGATTAAGTGCTGAAATAATACCATAAAAATACAGAAATGATGTCATAACAGGAGCAATGATTCAATAGTGGGAAGGTTACAATCTTTGCAAGGAAAAATTCTTCATGCAGAGTATAGTATTTTAAGCAGAAAAATAAACATAGATGGGTGATTATCATGACAGCCTATTTCAAGTAAAATCCAGGCTAAGTGTTCAACAAATTGTCAAAATATATGGAGTGGCCGATCAATGCATTAGAGACTTTTCTTATTAATGCAAAATATGAGGTGCTTCTTCTAAAAAAGATTCATAAAGGTTGAATAGAGGGTCTTGGGCATATTTATTTTGATACAATAGTATATCGACAGAGAGGGATAAAAGTGCCAATAGCCATCAGGAGGAATGATAGTCGCGGCTTGTCACAAAAGGAAAGCAAACACAAGGTTTACCAGTTAAAGAGAGAGGCACCAACAGAAAAAAAACAAAAGGCCACTCTCAGCATTTCCTAAGGTTGCAAATACACGGTTTCATGATGGCTTAGAGTATAGTATTATCAACAGAGAAATATCAAAGAATGTTTGACAGAAAAATACAATGGTCGTGACTGGTGGAAGGAGTTTTTAGCTCACAAAGGAATAAAGACCCATTAAAGCTTTACAATCAAGTCATAACCTGTAGCAGAAGAGCTTCAAACACACAAAAGGAGATAATAATAACTTCCTTTCTACATATTTTAGCATAAGAACATATCTCAATCAACAAAGGTTCAATTGTGCATTCGAGGCAGCCTTGTAAAATCAAATTTCGAGCCCTTTCATGGTGACTTTCAGATATGGAAGGAGTGAATCACCATCTGAATAGATCAAAGTTTTTTTCTTTCTAAAACATATTAAGCTACGACGGAGTTATTACACTAGTGTCAAAGCCATGAGAGGTGGAAGGAGTCAAACTCTCAACAACAAAAGAACACATCAGATTATGCTGGAGCCACAGTCATACATAGATATAGCAAAAATAAAATGTAGAAGGTCCCATCAAAAAATTATGGAGGCCTAGCCATGGTTACCTAAAAGTATTTGCATATAGAAACAAAGGAACTCACTGTAAGTGCCTGTTAAGCAAAGAAGAAGTCGCGGCCAAGTGTCTCCACAGGAGCTTGTGAAAATCAAATTTCAAGCCCTTTCATGGCGGCCAGTGACTTTAGTTTTCAGAAATAATAAATTGAGGTCATCAAGAGTAGTTAAGGCCAGTTCTGAGAGAGAATCAAAAGAAGATAGTTCGGATGTAGGTCACACAGAGAAACCCTAAACTCCATCACTGGCGACGCACCATCTTCTCTAGAAAACTCCAAACAAAGTGAAATGAAATTCAGTTTAGGGTTTTCAGTGGCCTTTTTGTTAAAACCCTAAAGTCGAATGAGGTAATGTTGTGAAGTATTGCTATAGTATTGACTTTACAATATCAAATAACCTAACATGAAGGGGCCCATGAGTTTATTTAGACATTAAATTATCAAGGCATATAAAATATGAAATGTTTGAAGCCTAATATTATGCATGGACAAGCTCATCGAAGACTCCAAGTCTTCTAAAGATGGAATCAATATTTAGATGAAGGTTCGTAGCTAGGGTCTTTTTATTGAATGAGGATAATATAAATTTAATGTTATATTTGCTAACTCATGTAAAGTTGTATTAATCAAATGATAATTTATAAATCATTTAATTAATACAACTATTTTTAGGAAAATATAACGTTAAATTAGATTAGATCATGCAGGCTTGCAAATAAGACAAAGATGGAGTTTCATTTTGCATGGGAAAATTGATACAAACGAGGCAATTTTTTGCATGCTTTGGCCCACATTTTCAGGGATTTGCAGTTCAGTTGGAATAGTGCATGTATCAATTATGACTTGGCAGTGAGTTTGAGCCTGAGTGGACTTGTTTTTGCATGGTTTTGGGCCTCCTTTTCAGAGATTTTTTCTTCTACTCAGAATTGGCCTTAGAGTTATCACCCTCTCTTGGAGTTGGACTTTCAGTTCTTTTCACATGCCTTTTGGAAAGGATTTTTGTATATATTGAAAAACTTAACTACTTTTCATTAGTTCTTATTTTTCTCCTTTGCACTCTGCAAAGCGAATGATTTGTAACTCAACATTTATTTTTCCAGATTAATACAGTAGCAGGTTTACAGGTTATGTTAGTGTATTTTGTGCAGAGTTTTTCCTTTTGTTATCATTGTGAATCAAGTATTATCCTTCTTGGATTCAGGTGTTGTGTCTTATGAATGTTCTAGATGCAAATTTACTGTGTTTCATATCGAAACCTTTAAATTTCTGTCACATTCATGAATGCATGTGCACAGAAAAACATACTTAGTTGTAGGTCAAAGATTGTGCTCATAATATATTCATTCCTTTAAGTTGTGAAAGTATTTCCTTCATAAAGAATGAATTGTCTAGCCTTTCTGTGAATCATTTATGCACTTGAGTTGTTCAATCTGAGTTGTGAAAATAGGCTCATGAAGAATCATTTGTGAAATAAATCTGTTGTCTTAAATTTCCATTTAAGTGCATCACCGCAGTTAAAGTTTTACAGTTTAGGTTTCAGGCTTAGTCTTTTTATCCTTTTCCTAGCAATTCACCCATTTATTAATCAGAAAAAATTCATAGGAACCAGCCTAGAATCTGGAGGTCTAATTCCTTATAGGATACCCACAGCCTGGAATTAGTTCCAATGTGTCAACAAATTGCTAAAATTCAATATTTAAGCATACGGGTGCAATCTATTTGACAACAGTATCAAAATATCAAAAAATGGTGTAAATAAAGGTGTAGTATATTCAAACCCCATAGTCAACCTATAATTATGAAAGCTAGGAACAAAAGAAGCATAATCATGACCAAGTTTGTTCAATGTATTGTAGACCAACTAAATATCCTTCTTATCAATTCCACATTCTTTGCATTGCTCTCTTAGATTATTAACCTTAGTGATGTAGTATTGGATGTTGTCAAAGTTTTTAGGATCAAGGCTTATAAGATCATGATCAATTTGATAGCCTCTTACTTCATCTATAGTACCATACAATTTTTTCAATTTTTTCCAAGCCTCGTGATAATTCTTACATGATTCAATTTGAAACAACAAATCTTGATAAACAACTTTACAAAGACACCCAAGAGCTTTGGTATGTTCAATCATCCATTTTATCTTTTTATCTACATCTATAGGTTCAGGTACCTTATTTTCAACATATAGAGAGTGAACTTCAATCATTAGAATACTCCATGTATTTTGATGCCATGTTGAATAGTTATATGATGTGAGCAAAGGAACCTTATAATGATCCATGAAAAGAAGAGCATAAGA
Source organism: Sequoiadendron giganteum (assembly GCA_007115665.2). Taxonomy (NCBI): domain Eukaryota; kingdom Viridiplantae; phylum Streptophyta; class Pinopsida; order Cupressales; family Cupressaceae; genus Sequoiadendron; species Sequoiadendron giganteum. Next base: position 14,376,117 of record VCHN02000014.1, read on the forward strand.
AAATAGATCAAAAAATGCACCAAGAGACACCCCCCCCAAAAAAAAATCACTCAATCAAGAAGTCCACCCAACAATATATGATTTGGAACTTTATACTTAGTGTGTTTATAGTTGCTAGATGTTGAAAACAACAAACAAATGTGATCTTAGTGCTTATAGATGCCAAATTGGCCTCAAGCTCAAAGTGAAATTTTTACATAAAATAAGATCAATTTGATCAGACCACTGCAAAGTACACAAAAAATCATGCACTTTCAAATAAATCACCCAAAATTTATATCGTAGGAGCAAGAACGAAGCCCCAGAAGTGCCCAAAAAGAGAATGACTCAGCAACACCTGTGAGAATCTGCAATTTCTAGAAAAACCAGACACCAAAATCAAAAACTGATTACACCACTACGAGGAGCACAAAAAATTAGCTGAAATAAAAAAAATTCTCGAGAAAAGGAGGTTGGATGATCAAGATATGAGCCTTCAAAGTTTTCCCTTCAAAACCAAAATGCCATCCATGAGGGGGCAAAAAATTTCTAAGGGTTGCTGACAAAGTGCTGAAGTTAGTAGTCTGCTAGCTTAAATTTGACAACCAAATGGCCATCACAGGTCACCGTGCCCCCTCACCAGAATATTCTTCATTTGAATATGTTGTTGAAATATTTTGTTCAACAAAATCTTTGATGTTCAGAATCAAAGAATATTTGGTGGGAGAGGTCAGAATATTCTTTTGCAATATGCAATGGAATATTCCTTGTTTGTATCGACTACTCTTTAAATCATTGCTAGAATTTTATTGTTCACCAATCTTGGAGATAAACCATCAGTTTTTTAGAGGAACCCTGCCGGTTTATTTAAATTTTTGTCGATTTTCTAACTGGTCGTTTGTTGGGGGTCGCTGGTGGGGCCTGCAACCTACACCATGCGGTGATTGCAGAGCATCGTTGAGGGTACATGGTACCCTATGAACTATGCAAGGTACTTTGTACCCTACAGAGTTTTTTTTAATTTTTAAAATAATTTTTTTGAAAAAAAAATCTATTGTCGACCAACTACATTTTGTTGAAAATTTTTGCAAAAATTTTTTAAACAAAAAATGTCGAATGAAAAAAAAAAAATTCAGAATTTTTAAAATAAATTCCTACGACTATGACTTGGGGGATCGTACGACTCCTTGGGTAATTTTTTTTGCCTCAATGGCTCTCGACTCAAAATATAGGAAAATTTCATGTCAAAATTCATCTCATCAACCTCCTGAACGCAACATGGCAGTGCCCTTTTTGACTCAAAATGCTCTGAAATGGTAGCTAACTCCCAAATTTGGCAACCACTTTCAATCTTCAAACCCTTGCAGATTTGGCTTCTAATGTCCAATTAAGATGAAAAAAAAGGTAGATATGACTTTCTCAATCACTCCAAATGTAATGGTGAGCTCAAATGTGATGCAACAAGCTCCCAAAATGCACCTGCAATAAAAATTCAAAAAGAGGAACCCCCCAAAATCTGGTATTTCTATCAAGTTTTTTTTATTCTCTAGATCATCATACGATGCAAGAGAAGAGCATACTCAAATTTCCAAGATCTACCAAGATCTCTTCAAAAAATGACTATCCAATGAAACTCAACCCACTCTAATACCATGTTAGAGTTGGCTGTAGAGATACCCAAGTTCTAGAGGCCAAATGGAAAGCACAAAGAGATCAATATGCAATGCTCAAGATTGTAATGAAATTGATCATCCAACAACTCAATCTACAAATGAGAACCCCTTGGTTATATAGCTAAGATGAGACATATGATTAGACAAGATCATGGCAAGTGTCTTAACCCTATGACATGAGACAACTAACTTGACATAAAAGTCAAAAAGATAAGATCTAGACATGACAACTAATTCTTCTAGAAAAAATCTTAGGAGCTAAGTAAAATTAACATGTGAATATGTCCCCTAAGTACCTAGTAAATGAATTAACTAGGCACAAGATAGTTATTCACACCAATAAGTATGAACTTGGCACCATAGGTAGAAGAGGCTAAGGAATGGGATAAATGAGCCTCAAAACATGCTAGGGGATATAGACACCAGAGCAAGTCCAAAATGTAATGTGAAACAATAAGAGTACATAATTGTCTATGCTACAATATTGTTAGATCAATATTATTGTACCTTATAAATGTTATAATGTTGAATTGAGATTAATATAGGATCCAACTTATTTACATCACAACTAGAGTTGAGAAAGGGACACTATGAGGGAGAAGGTAGAGGATAATTATTCTCTTAAGTGTTGCTTGTCCCACTAACCTGGATGTGATAAAAAAACTCTAAAACCTATGAACTACTCATAAATAAGATTATTGTTGCTCTAACATGAAAAATTTTATCAAGCATGCTCTACCAAAATAAGTATTAAACTATATCATAAGATTATCTAGACTTCACTAGTAGCATGTAGGTGTTAGATGCTAGGAGCTACCTAATTTCATCGAGTTTAGACAAGCTTCCACTAGTGGCATAAAAGTAATGGATGCCATGATCTACCCATTGTATGAGTTTAGTATAGGCATTGGGGCATCAAAAGAATATGTGTGCTTACATTTTTTTTTGTTACTCGAGATATCATTCTTAAGGCTCTATTTGTTAACTAATTCCAAGTGATTGACAACATACGTATTAGTCTTGGGTGAGGTAAAACCATGAGTCATATTGATTATTTTCATTTAGTTATAAGTTGACTCACATTTTTTAGAGAGGTATAGGAATATTATTAATGGACACATGTGTTGTGTGGTGTTACATTTACACCCTTGTTAATGATAACACCAAAAATTATGGGATGTTTAGTTCATCATCACATTTGACTATAAAACAAGATAAGGATGGACCCAAAATAGAATATGAGGTGAACTTATTTTACTTTTCCTTATTGTCACCTTATTAGAAAGGGATTATGTGTTAGTGAATCTGACAAAGGGGAAGATGCGTGCAGTAAGTTCACATCCACTTCCTTTTTGCAGGTTGACCACTATGTGCACATGTAATGTATATTTGAGTTTAACACTATGTGATGTGTACATGTGATGTATATAAGCTATACACTATATGGTTTTATGTTTCTATTTTTTGTTGATATTGTACTAACATATATTTGGGATATGATTGACATCATATTATTATATATAAATTAAATTGGAAGCATAAGCTCAATTAATCATTGTTATTTAAAATAGAGGTTAGAGATCTCATCTTAGTTGTGTTGATGAAGTATTTATATGTTTGGTGTATAAACTATAGAACCTTTGATTCCTAGAAAGGGATACATAGGAAAGGCCATTTTGAATGATCTCTTGAGGAATAAGTATGGGTCTGGGGATTGGTCGTGATATGTGATTTTATCCTATTTAATGCAGGTTTATATGATTGTGACATAGAGCTACTGGCCTTGGTATTGTTTGGTAAGATTATGAAGCAAGCACTTGTAAATTGTAAAGAAGTTACTGAATTGATTAATATGGTATTGAAGGTGTTATGCACTTGGTTAAAAAAATGACAGTAGCCAAGAGTGGTTATTATATCATTATATTTTAGTTGTATGGTATACTTAAAAATAACTCTTTTGAACTAGAGCACATGTCTTTCACATAAGATTGATAACATTTGGAAAACAATATTACCATTTAAACAAGAAGGTTTAAATATCTTTTCCATTTTGAGTTTTTGAATTGTTAACTAAGCTACTCAAGTGCCAAATTTATTTTTCACATAATTATTGGAACACATGAAATATACACTATTTTATTTTAAAAATATTATCAATCATACATGTTTGATTATTCTTGAAATAAAATATATGAAGAGGGTTTCCCAATCGAGTGTTAACTAGATAATATTCTTGTGCAATTTTTTCTTTTGAAAAAATACAATCATGCATGATTGTTGAGTAGAAATCTCTAAAACTAGCTAATTCACTTGCAATTAATGCTAATCAAATTCACCTTGTTGATAATATTAAAAAATCCTATAATCAAGTCCATAATTTTTTAACACAAGCCTCTCTTGAAGGTTAACATGAATGTGTCATTTACATGTTAAGTTTGTAAGATGAAGCAAGATCTTTAGAGGGTTTGAGGAATCAAAATCAAGTAAAAATATTTTTCTTTTTTTGTCTTTGTGAATAAGAACCTTGGATTCCATGGTGCAAAAATATCAAGGATTTCATTTTCAATAATATTTGAATACTATTTCTCTTGTACTTTGGGATGTCACACTTGCTAGGAATCTTGGAGATCCTCTCTTACCAATTATATGATGGTCCATGATAGTTTATGAAACTCCCTTCAATGTGGGGGTTACCTTGGAAACATGTTTATAACATGTAATAATCTATGATATATCATAGACGAGGAGCTACAAGTTAGAGGCATATGTGACAAGCCAAATTTGGTCCTTGGGAATGGAGGGCTCCAAATTAACTATTTTTAGCTAGATGTAAGTGAAATCAATGAATCACATTATGCATGTGGAGGAGGGTTCTCTACCTATATAGTTTTAGCTATTGGATGAGATTGCCTTTGGTGGAAAGAGATACACTTTGACTTGCATGCATTCTAAGGTTTGGTATCCCAGGTGGAGGAGGAAAAAATTATATAGTGTTTGTAAATTAAAGGAGAGTTAGCTTCTAGTGTGATTGTTGGTAGTTAGTGTGGAGTTATTTTTATGTAGTGTAATGGCATAAATTTGCACCTAGTGCAAATTCCCATTATATTTCCCCTATTTTAGCCTTACAAGTTCAATAATACAAAAACTTGCCGCATTTGTCTTGATTTTCACATGTGTCCTTGTCATTTTCTATGGGTGATGGATTTTTTGTCAAGGATGCTCGTATGTCACTCGTACGTCGCTCGTACGTCTGCATGCCACACTTATGTCCTAACAGGACTCTCGAGTTAGTGGATGTTGAGGCATTACGATTCCCTATCAATTTGTGAATTGTAATGTCCTTGCAAATACTGACCACCTGGGAATGACCTTTTACCTCCAAGTTATCCATTTGAACTTCATTCCTTCATTCTATCAACTCATTCTCACTACACACTTCACTTCTTTTTACTTCGAGCTTGCTCTCTTCACTTCACTTCTACACCATTTTTATGCTCTTATGTCATTGTTATTGAAGGTTGTCGAAGCTCTACTCCATTTACATGGTTGTCTTGCTCTTTGCCTTCCTCTCTCGACTACTCAAGCATGAAGAAAGGAGGGTAATAACTATCTATTTTTTTATTTGCATTATCTTATTTGTAGAGTAGCATCCAAGTTGTCTTTGCACTCTACTTTATTGTGTCTACTCTCTTTATTTATTTATCATTTCTATATCTCGTGGTCTATTGGTTGTTCGTGGAGGTGGAAACACCAAAATGGGGGTCTGACTAAGGCAAACTCCAAAATAAAGCCACAACCTTTTCCTGTTGCTTTGTGTTCAAGTACAATCTGTTCGTAAGGGGAGCTTGCTAGAGAACTGGACCTTCATGAGTTGGAATTATTCTCTTCTTTTCTTTGGTACTTCATTATTAGAATATTCTATATTTATAAGTATAAGTATCTTCTTGCTATTTTCTGCATTTTTGTATTTATGTGTTTAGTAGTCAAACTTAAGAGTTGTTAGTAAACCCTGTGAGTTTCATTTTGTAAACCAAAATATCTATTCGTATGAGACTCCAGCACCAGCATGTTGATGTCTGACTCATGTGCTAGCATCCTTTTTCCAAGAGTCGGTCAATTTTCAATCTAAGACCTCTTGGTCTACTCACCCGTTTCTAGAAAACTATCATAAAACATAAAGAAACTAGAGTCCATTTTTTCCCTTCCTTTTTATCTTATTAGGTATCCTAAGTTATTTGAGGGAAATTCACTCCCTTTAGGCTCTTCTATGTCTTAGAGACTTACAGAGTAGTGTATCTCCTCCTCTACATGCAAGTTACCAAGAAGATCAAGTGTGGAGACTACGGTGTTATTGTGTGTGGGTTCTTTGTATCTATTGGGCATTGTAATTTTAAGGGGAAACTTCATCTATTTTTTTCTAAAATTAAATTATGGTATTGTGTATATGCATACCAATTTATAGGTCTTGAATGTTGTGCTTTTGAGGGTAAATTTTATGAAAATTTCTCTAAAATCTAGTGAGGGTGTTTTTGGGTAGAGATTTGAAGTCTTGTATAAATATTTGTAATCACATGGTGTTTCATCCAAAACATGTTGTAATATATTGTTAATATTTAGTGTTCATAGATGAAGGTTTTATTGTAATCTCTAGGGAAATTTTACTAGATTTTCCTTAGTGTCCATACATATATACACTTTTAGAAGATCTTTTTTATTTTTATGTATATGTACATATATAAAGATAAAAAATATCTAACATACAACTTTGCATCTTCTATCAAAAGTGTATTAAAATAACACAGATCATAAATCAAAGCATAATGAATCAAAAAAATCATCATCAACATTATGAAAAGATAAAGAACTAATATTGTGCCCCTTGTTGGCCTACACCCTTAGATTTGAATTTTTTCATGCCTTTTCATTTCCCTAGATCTTTGTATGATAATTATTGATAGCTATTTCAAGGATTCAATTTAATGGGACCCGTTAAATTATTTTATCATGCCCTTATCTCTCTCTCTCTCTCTCTCCATTTTGTGATAATTATTTATTTTTTACATGTGGCCTTATGCTTATTAAGCTTTGATGTTCTAATCATGGAAGCCTATGTGGTCCTTTGATTATGTGAACTTTGAAAATATTTGATCAATGCTATAATTTATTTTAATAAGTGGTACAAATTTTTGTTGATGTGCATTGTGTGTTGGGTGGCCAATGATTGAGCTTATTGTTTATTTTATTGGCAGAGTTGAGTTTATTTCAACTATAGATAAAGTTATTTGTTTTGTGGAGCACCTATGTTCTTGGGAGTGAGTGGGCCATTGATTTAGTTTTGATCATGTGGTTCACACATCTTCCTATGGTGTTAGAGCTCATTCATTCTTTCGAGTTATGCCATTGGCCGATTGACTCTATGGCGGATCTTGGTTGTCATCTATGGATATATTCCCTTGGCATTGATGAATGTGGAATAATAGTTTCTAATGATGTTAAAATACTTATTTCCCACAATATTATTCTCCAACATAACTTTTGGTAGTTTTGACAAAATTTAATATATTTCTCTTTCTAGGTGATTTTTAGGAAAATTGATTTTTTTGATAAATGTAAAAAATATTCCATTCATGCAACATATTCTATTTGCTAACATAGCAGTATGACCCCTGTCCTACCTCTAAACCTTATTTTTTCCCTAATAGAGCTACTTTTTTTTTTCTTTTTGGCATAACTTGGCCACATTGTGTCAAATTTTGGCAAATGAGATATCATCAAAAAGCTAGTTCTAAGAAATTTCTAGTGTTTATCAAATTTTTAGATGTAAGTACATTTTATTTTCTATAAAATTTAGATCTACTATTTTGGCTCCCGAGCTCATAAATTTTTACTTGGATCTCCATTTTTTTGTGACTTTTGTGGCACTAAAAAGGTATTCTAGAATTCTTCACTGTTAGGAAATATTGCATTTAACCCATGATCTTAATTCATTTCCTACATAACCCATGAGAGATAAACATGTATACAAGTTGCCAAAAATGCATAGATCAAATAGACAAGCCACAGGATAACAAAAGATATACCTTGGTAAAACTCTCAAGAGGGAAAAACCCAGCCTCCAAAACCAACCATACTCCATCGTATTATTTAGCAATAAAACAATAAAAGAGTTACAATGAATACCTCTAAAGAATCAAGCCCTCCAATGCATTCCAATGTGTCCAAGCATGAATCTACACATCCCATGCCATGCTTCACAAATGCACTCCTCAAGAAGACTCAATAATGACATCCAACCCACTCAACCAACCTAAACCTCTACACATGTGTTTGCTTTTATAGGCACAAACTCACACAAAATAAAACTAGTGGTAAGGTGAAACCATGTACCACAAAACCATGTGAATACAAAACCACTAACCCCTTATTTAATATTGGGTACTAATACATCACTTTATTTAATATTTCCCCAATATTAAATTATTATCACATGTCTCCCACAAAAAATAATAATACAATTTTATAATACAACATAAGTGCATCCCCAAATAATTACCTAGTGTGATTAACCACACCACCGAGGTGCATCACAAATAAATAATTATTTAATTACAAAATTATAATACATCAATTTATGCAATGGTATACGATACCATATCTCAATATTCTCCCACTTGCTGTATACATTGCATAAGGGATCAATGCATAAAATACATCATCATAGCAATACATGAAACCACATGAATTTGTACCATGCTCTTGTGCTCCATCAAGATACATGCAATAAGAAAAAAGTGACCACCATCTCAAGCAAGAACTCCTCTCATCCTCCAACATGCCACCTATGGAAGAAAAGGAACAAGCCAAGGTGAAGATGCACCAATCCATAAGCACAAGCATCGAATCCAAGTGATAACAAAGGCTATAACCAAGCTGTTGTCAACTGAAAAACCCACACGATCAGAAATAGCATACACAACATATGCTAATACATCCAACCATCCATACCTCCAAGGTATCAATACATTAATAAATCCATCCCAAAAACATATGCAACCTATAAACTACAACCAAGCTCCCTGTATCAAACTTGTAGATGAAGAACACACATATCCAGGAACTCCCACTGTATAGGTAATGTCAAAGTATATCAAGTCTACCAATCAACACTATACATCAAGGTGTGATAAGTAAATGAAAGCATGAAGTACCAAGAACGATAACAATGATCCACACATGAAACCCAAGTAGCTACATAATCTCTCACAACATGTTGCCACCATCCACCCCAAATGAACATCCAAGAAGAAACCATGAAGAAGAGAAAACTTGTAAACCATAATTTCATCCTACCACCACCTCAAAAGTGTACTATTGTGTCAAGTATGATCTCCTAAACAACCCCAAGTGAAAATCCCCAACATCCATAACACCCAATCTCATAGACCAAGTACAACATATGAATCAATATAACAATTACAACATGGATGTAAGCCTCTCTAATCAAGAAGATCAAACTCAAAGTAACCATCCCCAAAACTGAAAATCAGCCCATAAACCATCTCCTAACAATCCTCATCAAAGAATGTATCATAAACTCAAATGCACAAGGAGATAACCATGCCATAACATCTCTCAAAGTGAATCCTCCAGAACTAACTATCCATAGCTCAAGATCCATATCTATGAAAGATAAAGCATACAAACTCATGCTAAACCATCCTCAAATGAGTATCCAAAATACCATGAATCAACCCAATCCCATGAGAAATAAAAGCACAAAACATAACACATCTGAAAGATATTGTGTGCAGTGAAAATCCCCTAGCCTAAAGTGCAAAATGAAAATGAAATGCAGGCAAGGAAAACACAAACAACACCTCAAGATTGGCCTAGTTGAACTTGAAAAAAATGAAAGATAAAGAGAGTGACATACCTTTTCCAAGTTGATTGGTTGATTGGACTTGTAGATCATTCGATATGTGTGCTTCTAGATCAATTTCGGCAACATAACGACTTATTGTAGCTTGATTTGGATGCAAGAAGATGGTGGATTGAGTGCAAGATGATGACTGGAGATGAATGAAGTTGAATGCTTGAGAAGAGTTGAATGTGATGCTTGTGGTTAGGGTTGCACAAAATGACTAAGTGTTTTAGTCATTCAGCCAAGGAGAGATGAATGAATGGTCTAGATTCATTCTTGGCCAAGGACAAGAGATCAAGGGTGGAGATCAAAGGTTGACCAAAAGGAATTAAAAATTCCTTTTTAATATGCATGGGGAAGACAAAAGGAATAAAATATTCCTTGAGAAACCTTGGGTGAATAAATAGAATTTAAAATTCCATTGGAAAGGACATGGGGATTGTAAATGAAATTAAAAATTCTATTAAGGGTGTTGGAAGAATAAAATGGAATTAAAGATTCCATTGGGATGTGGGAAGAGTTGACTAAAGGGGGGTTGATTAGACTAGTTGATGAAGAATTAGAAGAGGGTTAGGTGGTTAATGACGATTAGGAGCCAACTTGCAAAAGTTGGAGGATGTGACACATCCTAATCATGGATTATGGATGTGCACATCCCCAATGATGAGGTTAGGAGATGAATTAGGATTAACTGTGGATGAGACATAAATAGAATTAAATAAGTGGGTTATTTATTTAATTCTTTGGAAGAAAGGAATAAAGGGGTAAGGTATTTAATTATTTAACTAAATACCTTAGGGATTTAGAGGACTTTAAGGATGTTAATTAAATAATAGTAACATTATTTAACTAATGTGGATAAAAGGATATTTAGACTAAAAAGGATAATTCTGACTAAATGTAAGTGGTTAAATTTAGGTGTCTACATTTTTCCCCTCTTCGAGATGGTGTTATGGAGTAGCATCATTTCAAAGAATATTAAAATATAGAACCTGGAAGAATAGGGTTGGATTGTGAAAGATGCCCCAGTCATTCAAAGAAGTGACTAGGAAGAAAGATGATGGAATTGAAGATGAAGATTAGGGATTGAAGATGCCCCCTCGAGAGGACATGTAGGTTCAAGAGAACACAGATGTGCTCTCGAAATGGATGAGATGATGAAAAAGTAGATGGGGAAGATGAGACAAAATGATGGATAAGAGAGGATGAAGAATGATAGGAGATTAGGAGGAGAAGATGAGAAGAAAGAAAGAACAAATGGATTCAAGGAAAAATATGATGTTTCCCTAGTCAAGCTACAAGCCAAGATGGACTGATGATGGATGGAGTGTTGTTGATGGAAAAATATATCCCGAAATAACACAAGGATAGGGAAGGATACATCTTGAGGATGACAATGATGAGAGTGTTGTTGATGAGGGAAGGATACATCCAAAACAACACAAAAGAATAGGGAAGGATACATCCCAATGATGATGATGCGAGTGTTGTTGACGAGGGAAGGATACATCCCAAAACAACACAAAAGGATAGGGAATGATACATCCCGATGATGATGATGATGATTGGGTCAAGGCTTGCAGCAAGGCTAGGAACAAGACCAAGGATGTGATCAGATGATTTGTGCTAGATTGGATGGAGATGAGAAAGGAGGATTAGAAGAAAAGGAGGGAGGATGAAAAGATGCTTAAAATAACAAATCTCTATTATCCTAAATAGATTGAAGAGATGATGAAAGAAGATAGGATGGATATATGAGGGAGAGTGGTGAAGAATGAATGGATTAGAAAGATTTAGGATGAATGGATGGGGGGTTTTGGTAGATGAGAGGATGAGAGATGAATGAATAGAAACCAAATCAAGCAAGTTAATGTGATGTGTTATGATTCCATGTAATGAACACTTAATTTGATATAGCATGAGATACTATGCACTAGGGTATGAGGAACCAAGGTGACATTCTATCACATGCATAGGAAAGACACAATAAATAAAAGGTTAGTTCAACATCCCAAAGGCATAGGGGCTTTGGTTGGGCCTAATGTTGAGATAACCACAAACACAAAGTATGCCCCAACGTAACACAAGACCACGAGGATCTTGGTGGGTACTACGCGGGATAACCAAGAAGACAAAAATAGACAAAAAGATCAAGATACGCCCCTATGGTTACCCATCAAAGCACACCATGATATGGCAGATCATGGCGACCTTGACAAGGTATAATAGGCAGCTCAAATGATAAATTTTTTTTTCAAAAGAATCAAAATATCACAATCAAATTTCAAATTTCCTTTGCCACAGGATCAAAAGGATGGATGGGATTGATGCAGTCTATTTAGGAAGGATGCATCCTATTGAGACCAAAGATGGAGACTAAACTAAAAGATTGACATGACGTAGGATATCTGAAACCAATTGAACCTCTTGATATTAAAAACTTGTGCTTGTAATTACCATCTAGGACAAGGACGTACTTGATGACATGACAAAATGACAAGACACAAGACAACAAGACCCTAAAGACCTAGGGGCTCGGGGGTTGATCAAAGATCAACCTTGCCTACATGAAAGCGCAGAGCCCTCGTAGTTCAACAACTAACCATGGATACAAGTGGAAAGAGGAAAATGAAGACCACGATGGAAGACAAAAATGAATGAACAAATTCCCTGGGGGCAGATCAAATGATTGACCTTGCCTACGTGAAAGTACAGGGGCAACGTATTTCGACACAAGGCCAAAGACAAACAATGGATAAGGGATGATGAGATGGCCAGGATACGAAGATATAATGATGGAGCCGATATGAGGATACAAGATACAATCAGTGGATAAGATGATGGATATGCATAATATGTGTGTTAATGCAAAGCTCGGGGATGGGATAGTTATCCAAATCATCAAAAGATGAATGGGGAGGATGATACGATGGATAGATGAGTGATGAAGAGTGATAGGAGATGAGACAGATGTGAACAATAGATAGAAGTGATGAGAGTGAGATGAATGGAATTGGATTGCATGGGTGTAGCCTATAGCTATATACCAATGACAAGGGATTATGAGATAGAAGAAAAAAATAGAGGTAAATGGATAAGTGATAAAGATGGGGGGATAGAAAGATGCTAGGATAGATGGATAGAGGGATAAGGATTTGGAAAGATGGAATGGATTACTAGATGGATAAATGGTCGGGAAGATAAGGATGAAAATATGGAAAAGGACTAGTGGATGGGTGGATGGATGGATAGGAAGATGTCTCCAAGGACTATGTCACAAAGAAGGAGATGCACCACTCTATATATGCCATGCATGAGGAAGAAAGAGGGATGGAAGATAGCAAGATAGAGAGATAAGGAATGGAGATGGATTGTAGAAATATGGGTAGATAATGGAAGATAGATGGATTTGGATAGGATGCATGGATAAAGAATGTGGATGAAGAGAATAAGGGATACAACAGGGTATGGATGAGGGGAATGTATTCCAAGAGGTGTCAAAAGCATGCATAAATATGTGCCCCTATCTTGATCAAGATCACAAGGAAGATGGAGGGACTGGATACAAATGGGATATGATGGGTAGGATGTAGAAGATATGGTGGATGTAGGGGACGGAGGAAGAGGATGCATAGACGAATGTTGCCCCCAATTGTGGAAGTAAACTGGATGGGGGATTTATGCATGACATTTTTTTGCCAGGTTTTCATCATGGTACTTATCCGAGGTGCTTTTTTACCAAGTTTTCACCATTGGACATATTATTTTTCTTTACTATTTTTTTTTTGGATTTTTTTCTACTTTTTTCTGATTTTTTGGACTTTTTGGACAGAAATGCGGATGGAGATGGATAAGGATAGGAATGTGGATATGTGGATTTAGAAGATAGTTCATAGGGAGATGAATGAAGGACTCAAACATCAATTTCCATACGAGGTAATAAGAGCCCATGTTTGAAGCTACTATTTGAATGTTGATACAACCTTATTAGAATGGATGGATTATGCAAGAGAATGGACTAAAGGGATTTGATGGGGAGATATGGGAGATAGTGGATGGGATGTTCAAAAGTGTATGGATGGAATTATGGAGTGGATGTGTGATGGGGGAATGCATTCAGGACCAACATTGGCACATGTGGTGGTGGACATGTAAGGATAGGAGGATGAATGGATGGAGAGTGTGGAGATAATGGAGGAGTTGGGATAGTGAATTTTGGGACATAGAGACCCAAAATAGATTTAGGAGATGGAGGATGTGAAGGATTTCTAGTTGGATTAGAGAATTTGGATATCGTTATGGCTTTTCCATTTGAAGGAACTGAATCTTTTTTTCTTGGGAATCCACATGGTTTTGATTTTTTATTTGGTGGGCCTTTGTGGCCTTTTGGATGGATTTGGATTTTGGATTGTATTTTCTTTTCGTCAACATGTATTTTTAAGGGGACATGAGGAGCTTTAAATTCGTGTGGAGGTTTGGATTTATGAATTTTTTCTTTGGAATCCAAAGTGCTTTTAATAGCAATGATATGGGTATGAGGCGATGGATGGTGTGGAGAAGACGTGGATAGAGTGATAGAGGTAGGATTTTGAAGATGATGTGTGGATGGAGGATGTGAGATAACATGCATGGAGGGGTGACTTTGTTGATCCTGATAAGGGATTATGAGCTTAGGATTTTTATGAGGTGTACTAGGTATAGGTGATGGATGGATTAGAGGATAAAGAGGATAGGATGGAGGAGGTGATTTTGGGATATAAGGGCCAAAAATGGACTTTGCATATGGAGGATGTGTGATGGGGGATGGAGGGACATAAGGACCCAAAATAGATGCAATAGATGGAGGATGAGCGATGGTGGATGGAGGAACATAAGGACCCAAAATGGATTTGGAGGATGAAGGAGGAAGATGGATGGTTGTTTTGAGGTAACATAATGGAGGAGGGGGGATAGCGACAAAGAATTTGGTGGAGTGATGGGAAGTGCCTCAAGATTCCTTTGGAAGAGGCTTACTTAGGATGTATGGAGGTTGTACCAACATTTTTGGAGTGTGAGTCTTGGGAGATATATCCAAGACCTTGTGCACCTAGATGTTCTTTGACCTAGATGGGCTCTAAGATACCTTGTTCATGAAGGCCTAAACCTTTTCCTTGATAGTTCATGTTCTTGACCATGTGATCTATGGTAGGGTGTGTATTCTTTTGGAAGCATGATGCGATTCCATTAGCAGGTGGAGGAGGAAGGGTGGCGCATATACTTTATTTTTTTCTACAAGAAGACCACCATGGATGAGTGTAATGTTACCAAGGTGATATAAGAGTGGTGTTGGGAGGGTAGGACTAGGTGACGATGGAGGATCATGCGATGGAGATGAGGGGATAGTAGCATCCCGATTTGGAGGAGGAGGTGATAAGGGACCATGGGGTGAAGTGATCGGATCTTGAGTGCAAAGGGGGTCAAGGGATGGAGCGGGTGAGCTAGTGTGATCTTGAGTTGGGGTAGATAGGATGGCAGGATCGTGATTTGGTTGAGGAAATGAATCATGAGATGGAATGGATGGGGGACTATGATCTTTGGGATGGAGTAGATAAGAGGGCGGGATCTTGATTTGGAGGAGGGGATATGTTTTTATGCTTTGGATCAAGCTCTTGACATGGCTCATCTTGTGTGGGAGGTATGATGATGGAGGAGTGTTGGAGGAACTCCTCAATTAGGGGAGATGGGAGGATGGAGGATTGATGGAGGTCATGGGATTGGATCTTGATGATACCAAGAATAGGAGGAACATATTGGATTTGGTTATCTTCACTACTTTTAATGGTTATAGGAGTAGGAGATGGGGATTCAATGGATTTGGTGGGTTTGCTGGTTGTAATAGTTTGGGTGGTGTTAGGAGCGGTAATAGGGGTGATAGGTGTGGGATGGAGAAGGGCCTCACCACTAGTGGCCATACATGATATAGTGGGATGGCATGGTTCCACAATATTAGGATGTGCATTTGGGGATGTATCTTCTATCATGAGTCCTTGGATGACACTTGGAATGAGATCTTTAGGAATTGTAGGTTCAGGTGGGGTGATGGGAATGGATGGAGGATTATGGATGGGTGGAGGACTAGGATTAGGGATTGGTGGATTAAGATTAGATAAATGGATGGAATTCGATGGAGGAATAGGAGTAGGTAGAGGATTAAGCTCGGTGGGTGGATCAAAATTAGATGGAGGATTGAGGTAGGGTGAATTGGCAGGAGGATTAAAATATAATGGAATGGAGGGGGGAGTGATACAAGAGGATGTGGATAATGAACTAAGATAGGAGGATGTGGATGATAGATTAGGTTGGGAAGATTTGGACGTTGGATTATAGTAGGCATATTGGGATGGAGGATTAGGATAGGATGGTGTGGG
Organism: Sequoiadendron giganteum; assembly: GCA_007115665.2. Classification (NCBI taxonomy): domain Eukaryota; kingdom Viridiplantae; phylum Streptophyta; class Pinopsida; order Cupressales; family Cupressaceae; genus Sequoiadendron; species Sequoiadendron giganteum. The sequence goes on from VCHN02000014.1 coordinate 14,392,097, forward strand.
GGTTGAATTAGAATGGGAAGATTGAGATGATGGATTAGGATAAGAGGACGTGGGGGGTGGATTTGCGTAGGAGAATGTGGATGTTGGATTAGGATGGGAAGATGTGGATGTGGGATTAAGGTAGAGATATTGTGATGGTTGATGATGATAAGGATAGGAGTATGGGGAGGGTGGATTAATATAGGACGATGTGGATGTTGGATAGGAGAGAGACGTAGCGGGAGGACATGATGAATATGTGGATGGTGAGGATACCAGATATCCCTTGTCAAGGGTAGCATAAGGATTGTTATTAGATGTGGATGAAGGCATAGGGGGATAGCTCATAGGAGTGGTTGGATTTTGGGAGGGGATCGGAAGAAGCTTGCTAGCAACGACAATATCAAGGGGGTATATATTATACTCATCTCGATCAACAAGACTTTCGTTATCGTCATCAACGTAGTTAGGATTCCCCTTGACTACTATTATTGGTTGCACGGGATGAGGATAAGGATTCATGACATTAGATGAAATGGATACGGATTGAAAAGATGGGGGTAGATGATTAGGACATAATAGGTGATGAAAGATAAATAGGATAGATTGGAATAAGATGGGAGAAGATATCTTAAGATTTGTTTCGATATCAGAAGATTTTAGATATAGATGGAATAAAGCTCAAATTGGGATTCAGGTTAAGCTCAGATTAGGATTAGATTAAAGCTCATATTAGGATTGGATGAAAGCTTAGATTAGGATTAGATTAAAGCTCAGATTAGGATGATGGGATGAAAGCTCAAATTAGAATTGGATTGGAGCTTAGATTAGGATGATATTAAAGCTCAGATTATGGTCCAGAATAGTCTAGGGGTGATAGGATTGAGAAAAACCAAAAATTAAAAATTTCAAAAAATTTCGGTTTTTTCTATGTCGTAGTAAACCGCGTTTTTGGAGGTCTTCGAAGTGAAATTTGGGGTTGAAACTTGTGTTGGTCCATAAAATTAGGCCATCAAAGGCACACTATTTTAGGGATTGAATTAGTACTCTTGGAGACCTTTCCGATGGTGTAAACAGTTTTGAATTTTGAGCATCGAGTAGAAAGTTATGACCCCCACAAGTCAAGGTAAATAAATTCCTAGTTTTTAAAAAAAAATTGGATGGTTTGGGGATGAATAGGAAGAGGATGAATGATTGGATTATGATTTGGATTGAGGAATATTTAGGCTAATTGTGGCATGAAGGATTGACTCTCTGGATTTTGTATGGGAAGTAGATTTTCCTCTAAAGATTGCAAGATCACCTATCAGGCTTGCAAGTTCGCATGTTCTGACTTGCAAGTTTGCTTGTTCTGATTTGCAAGTTCACCTGTTCTGACTAAAAAAATTCACCTGTTGTGACTTGCAAGTTCGCCTGTTCTGACTGGAAAACTCACCTGTTCTGACTAGAAAATCCACCTGTTCTGACTGGAAAATCCACCTGTTCTGATTGGAAAATTTGCCTGTTCTGACTAGAAAATTCGCATGTTCTGACTAGAAAATTCACCCAAGGACTAGTTGACACAAGAAACAGGAAAACTTGCTTGGAAAATTTGCCTATCTGAGGATGCAGGTTCACCCAAGTAGTTGCAAATTCGCCCAAACAATTGCAAGTTCGCCTAAAATAGTAGGCAATTTCACCCAAACAGCAGAGCAAGATCACCCCTAGGAGCAAATTCACTCAAAAAAGTTGTAAGTTCACCAAAACAACTGCCAAATTCACCCAAACAACTACAAGTTCGCCCAAATAGCTGAAGACACTGAAGAACAGGTAGAAGCGACTGAAGAACGAGCAAGTGTGACTAAAGAATAGGAAAGTGTGACTTTGAGGATTGCCTAATGGGATGACAATTTCACCTAAATGGATTCAAACGGAGACTCGACCAAAGAACAGGATGAGAACGAAGGAAATAGACGCCTAAATGGACCTAAATGAGGCCCTGAATAGAGAACGAGATAGCCAACGAAAAGAATGGATTCGCCTAAATGGATCCAAACAGAGACTCAAACGAAGGATAGGACCACCAACGGACAACCAGATTCATCTAAAAAAATCCTAGTGGGGACTCAGACGAAGAACGAGTCAGAAAATGGTCAAACAGACACAAAAACATACCTGAACGAACATCCAGACGAAAAGTAGATTTGAACAGGAGGCAAGGTCACCCCTGTAATAGGAAAATTCACCTAACAAGGTGGCAAGTTCACCTATGACAAGGGGATGAGCGAATTTGATGACTGCCAGACTCACCTAAGGGATGGATAGACTCACTTGTTCAATAGAATGGGCAAAAACGGGGTCACCTTAGAGAGGAACCCACAGGAAAAATCGCCTCTAATAAAGGAAAAATCACCTAACTAGATGACCTAGACTAGACCGAGAAGCAAGATCACCTTTGAAGGCAAGGTAGGACTGTGGAAAAGGACAATAGGCACAAAAAACTATAGAAAAAAGGCTAGAATGACTCAACTGAAAAGAAAAGCATTGGTATTTCATAGAGAAGACACACCAAACAACACGGTCCTAGAATTAGTGATAAGGGTCTCTATCTAGGTTGAACAAGGCTATCTCGTGAGTCCTTGATATACGCATGGTATGTGGGGCACAACCATGAACACCGGCCCATCACAAGCGTGAGTCAGGAGCCCCAATGAGGTACTAGAAACTCGAACCAACTCTTCACATCTTGTCTAGGTATCACCCTAGCCTCGACGCTCCACCAAACATGATGTGACTCGATTGAGCTACAAATTTTTCTCTCCCCCCTTTATATCCCCCGTCGGTAACACGTGGTTGGGATCATCCCCCGGGTGATGAAATCCTAGGCAGGTCCTGCTAAAGGAAGAAGATACTAGACGTTTCGACTGGTCCCTAGGCTCGCACGTAGCATAAGGGGAGAGCTTAGACGCACTAGCACCTCCTAGGTGGACCCAACTGGACTAGAGTGAACTGTAATTTCTTGTCACCCAGGATTGCCAAATGGCACAAGGGAATTGGATACGTCAATAGCCCACTCCCAAGCACAACAAACAAGTGTAAATTGACCCTTTAATTAAAGCTACATGTGCCTAGCTAGTATGTATGAAAAATGATAGACATACTAACTACAACTGCACAGATTATTAGGTGGAAGCAAGGACACTCAAAAACAAACAAGTTAGAAAATTAGTATCTAAAAATAGAAGCGAAACAACACAAAAAACAAAAGTAGGTTTCGAATTCACCTCAGATTCACCTCTGTGCGAGGCAAGTTTGCCCGTTCTGTTGAGAAAATTCACCCCTCAGTAAAATCAACTACGCCCTTCTGTCAAAGAAGGTTCGCTTGTTTGTTAAGGTAATTTCGCCTGTCTGTTAAGGTAGGTTCGCCTATTTGTTAAGGCAGGTTCACCTGTTTGTTAAGGTAGCTTCGCTTGTTTGTAAAGGTAGCTTCGCCTATCTGTTAAGACAAGTTTGCCTATTTGTTAAGGTAGGTTTTCCTATCTATCGGGGCCAAGTAGGTTTACCCCTAAAGGGAGGCAAGCTCGCCCCTGAGAGCAACTTTGTCCCTGTGCAAAGTCAGGTTTGCCCCTAGAGGCAAGCTCGCCTATCTGATCAAGCAACTTCGCCCCTGTGCTGAGCAATCTCGCCCATTAGGGTAGTTTCGCCTTTGTAACTAAAATTTGAATCTGCAAAAGTCAAACAACAGAGAACGTGAAAGAAAAGACCCATGGCGTGGGTCCCACCGGGCATGCCAAAAATGTGTGTAGTGAAAATTCCCTAGCCTAAAGTGCAAAATGAAAATGAAATGCAAGCAACAAAAACACAAACAACACCTCAAGATTGGCCTAGTTGAACTTGAACAAAATGAAAGATAAAGAGAGTGACATACCTTTTCCAAGTTGATCGGTTGATTGGCCTTGTAGATTGTTCGATATGTGTGCTCCTAGATCGATTTCGGCAGCATAACGGCTTGTTGTAGCTTGATTTGGATGCAAGAAGATGGTGGACTAAGTGCAAGATGATGGCTGGAGATGAATGAAGTTGAATGCTTGAGAAGAGTTGAATGTGATGCTTGTGGTTAGGGTTGCAAAAAATGACTAAGTGTTTTAGTCATTTAGCCAAGGAGAGATGAATGAATGGTCTAGATTCATTCTTGGCCAAGGACAAGAGATCGAGGGTGGAGATCAAAAGGTTGACCAAAAGGAATTAAAAATTCCTTTTTAATATGCATGGGGAAGACAAAAGGAATAAAATATTCCTTGAGAAACTTTGGGTGAATAAATGGAATTTAAAATTCCATTGGAAAGGACATGGAGATTGTAAATGGAATTAAAAATTCCATTAAGGGTGTTGGAAGAATAAAATGGAATTAAAGATTCCATTGGGATGTGGGAAGAGTTGACTAAAGGGGGGTTTATTAGACTATTTGATGAAGGATTAGAAGAGGGTTAGGTGGTTAATGATGATTAGGAGCCAACTTGCAAACGTTGGAGGATGTGACACATCCTAATCATGGATTATGGATGTGCACATCCCTAATGACGAGGTTAGGAGATGAATTAGGATTAAGTGTGGATGAGACACAAAGAGAATTAAATAAGTGGGTTACTTATTTAATTCTTTGGAAGAAAGGGATAAAGGGGTAAGGTATTTAATTATTTAACTAAATACCTTAGGGATTTAGAGGACTTTAAGGATGTTAATTAAATAACAGTAACATTATTTAACTAATGTGGATAAAAGGATATTTAGACTAAAAAGGATAAATTTGACTAAATGTAAGTGGTCAAATTTAGGTGTCTATAGATATAATGGGCAAATACCTCTCAAATAATAACCAAACCATCATGACTCACTCTAAGAACAATCTACTCTATTGGTCCATCATGAACTCATGTCCATATCTAGGTGAAAGCCCCTTGGTCTTCCTGTTGGAAACCTCCAAAAAGTAACTGTCTCAAGAAAATGTCTCTAATCACAAGAGAACTCCAACCATCACCTACATCTTTAAGTATCCACAAGCACCTGTAACTGATCAATACATGCCAAACTCCAAATGCAACATAGCACCATCATGAAGTAATCAAGCAAATGATAAATATTCTCAATACAAATAGAACCATACATGATCAATGCCAAAGCTCCAACTGCATAATCAAGAATCTATCATGACAACATGATCTAACCATCTCCTCCTAGGAGATCACATACACCAATGCAAATATCCTAGTATCAAGAGAACATGTAATATGCCAAACTCTAATCTAGAATCAAGAGTGTACCATGACATCATAACAAACTCACTCTAAACCAAGAAACCATATCTCCAATCACATGAAGATAACCATACCAATGATGCATCTGCATCACTACCAACAACTCCCATTGAATTGTGATACACGCTACACATCATGGCATCATGACAACCATATCCTCCATGAAGATCATCTAGGTCTACACACACTCAACTACAACATTAGTAACATACAAGTAAACCAAGATCTCCAAGTGAAGAAGATACATACAACCGCCATCAAAACATCACAAACATATCCATCACTGCCAATCCATCACTATCAAAATCTCCCACTAAAATTGTATAACCAATGAAAGTAACGAGATATCATGAAATCATGGTCATACCACATGCTACAAGTCCCATGAACTGACTAATCAAGTACTCTAACCATCCATCCTCTCAATCCCAAAGCAACATACCAATGTACAAATGACCACAGACAAGGCCAACAAATGAAATCTGCAACAACAATGAATCAAACCTGGTGGATATAAACAGTCCACATCCGAGTCATCCCATTGCAACTGAATGGGTGATCAATCCATACAACTACATAACTCATAGATCCAATCACTGAAACATGCAAACTCATCATCACATTAGTAACCTATAAACTGAGATATCAAAGAAGATAATCCTATAGATATCAAGAGTCAAACACAAAATCAACCATAGATCTGATTTGCCAACCATGTCCACAAATTAGTAATCATAGTCAAGGAACCAAATAAGCATCAAGAAGATAATACCAATCTCCTAACATCAAACCATATCCCCACCAAACAACACATACATGATCATGTCGTGCCAATGCATCAAATTTACCTGCATATCCATGACACCATAACCATAGCCATTGTTGTACTTGCACTCAACTATCACCCATACAAGACTCCAAGTCTCAAACCATGTCAACCATGTCCTCAAAATTGAAGACAACTTGTGTACCTATCACCATCAAAGTACCAACTCTGAAAAATACCTATAAACCTATACCTGGAAGCACCAATCTGATAATCAACTATAGTATCATAAATAACATATAAAACATGTACTCCCTCAAGGTTTCGCCTTTTGACTCGTTCAAATGCTCATACAATCACACCCCGAATCTCAGGAACCTACAAGCGATCAAACAAGTACCGAGCTCAACCTATTCCTCAAACTAATAAACAATCTGAATCGCTATGTAGTACACTGCAAATGCTCTTCAGTTCCTCTTCAAAATAAAAAATCCAATTTAGTATGCAAAAGTTATGACCAAAACCATGCAAATGAGAACATCTGACTTCCAAGCTCCAAAAACATGTCAAAATGGAAAAATCAAGGAACCAAACCTACATGCATGTCCATGACTTCAACTTTGCAAAAACTCTCAAACTAGGGTTATAACAAAAATTCTTCAACCATGAAAGCTCTGACACTGATACATTTTGACTCAATTTTTGACAAAAGTTTGTCAGAATTTCGACGCCCTTTCAACGTTTCAAATTTCGTCGAAATTTCGATGAAATTCCTCCGACGAAATTCCTCTGACGAAAGTTTGTCAAAATTTCGACGACCTTTCGTTGAAAATTGAGTTAAAATGTATTAGTGCAATACGACATGTTAGGAAATATTGTATTTAACCCATGATCTTAATTTATTTCCTACATAACCCATGAAAGATAAACATGCATACAAGTTGCCAAAAATGCATAGATCAAATAGACAATCCACAAGATAACACAAGATATACCCTAGGAAACCCTCAAGAGGGAAAAACCCAACCTCCAAAAGCATCCATACTACATCATATTATTCAACAATAAAGAAATACAAGAGTTACAATGAATACCTCTAAAGCATCAAGCCCTCCAATGCATTCCCATGTGTCCAAGCATGAATCCACACATCCCATGCCATGCCTCAAAAATGCATTCCTCAAGAAGACTCAATAATGACAACCAACCCACTCAACCAACCTAAACCACTACACATGTATTTGCTTTTATAGACACAAGCTCACACAAATTACAACTAGTTGTAAGGTGAAACCACGTACCACAAAACCATGTGAATACAAAACCACTAACCCCTTATTTAATATTGGGTACTAAGACATCACTTTATTTAATATTTCCCTAATATTAAATTATTATCACATGTCTCCCACACATAAAATAATAATACAATGTTACAATACAGCATAAGTGGGTCCCCCAATAATTACCTAGTGTAATTAACCACACCACCAAGGTGCATCACAACTAAATAATTATTTAATTACAACATTATAATAAATCAATTAATGCACTGGTGTACAACACCATTTCTCAACATTCACAACTATCTATGCACTTTTTCTATATTTCCCCATGTACCTTTTATTCGCTTTATTATTATTTCACATTCTAGTTGATTACTTGGATATTTTGGCACTTGGAAATGTTTTATTTTGCATGAGATGACTTCATTTGAGCTAATTTGTATGTATTTATAGAATTTTATCCTTTCTGAACATTGTAGGAATCTTTTCAATGCACCTTTTATTTGTAAATACACCAAGATAAAGTGCCACTATTGTGCATGCTTTTTAAGGATTCACACATCATGTTGTGCCACATTTTGTACTTGCATCCCTTTATAATGTGCTATGGGAAGTTTTTATGTGCACTTTCTCTTTTGCAATCACAGATTTATCTACCTTCGTGTGTGTGTGCCTTATTTGCACACCCTTTTTAGTTGTAAGTACTATCTCCTTTCATGCACTACATTATGTCACATAGTTTTAGTGGACCTATCATCCCTCTCCCTTCTCAGCATTATGAAGGGGTTTCATATTGTGTGTGCTAGTGCTTCCTTGGTTTTGATTCAAGTGTGCTATGTATCTAGTTTTTGTTCCTATATACTAGGTGGATGTAGTGGTTGGTTACCCATGCATTTCAGTGAGATGGAAAACATAGCATATAAACACTCTTGAATTCCTATTTTGTGGAGGTAGTTGTCCATCCTTAGTTGATTAATTTCTTCAAACTATTAGTATATGTAGTATTCTCTTGCAATGGTTGAGTAGCATCATTGGGGTCACTCGTGTAGATTAATGTGCCACTTGTATCTTTGACTATCAAATTGTTGCCTTTATTTTCCATATAATCATCATTTGAGTAGTGTTGTTGGGGAGCTCATTTAGATTTTTATCTTCTTGGTCCTAATCATCATCTTTATTTCAAAGGAGTCTCTTTAGTTTTAGCACTATAGTAGTCATCATTTGACAATTGTTTGCAACTTCTTTGTGCTTCAATGGTGTTCTTGTTTCTACTCTTTTTGGGACATTATTTTGAAGGCTTCTTAGTCCTTCATTTTGTATTTCTCTTTTGGAGATGGTTTTTTCGTATGAGGTTTTTTCCCTTTCTTTGATTATAAGATATTTTCATTTGTACTTGGGTAGCTCATTAGGCCTAGTTGTCGAGATCCATATTTTTTTCTTTTTATGCAATTGTCATTTAAAGGTTTTAGCTTCTCCTTAAGTTGCACTTAAAGGTTGTGTTAGAATAAAACTATGTTTACCTAACTAATTGTTTAATTAATTAGGCCCCTTTTTACACTAGCTACAAGCTTTACTTAGGTCATGCACTTTTTGTGTCTCAAGTCATATGATGAGGACACATGTCATAATCTATTTTTATCCTTACCTAGGGTTTCTCTAGAGTTGAATTTTTTTATTTTTTATTTTTCATTTTATAAGGATTTATTATTGTATTATTATAAAAATTGAGGTTCTACATTCATCATGATTCATGCTTTCTTTGCTCAATAGCTCTTGACCTCCATAGTTTTTTTTGGTAGGTGTTTGATTGTTGTTTTTCGATTTGAACAATATTTTATATCCTTTTTGGTAGTTTTGATATTGCCAAGGATGGTTTTAGGGTTCATTTGGTGGTTTTAGAGCTTCTTAGGTTGTTTCTGGTCTCAAAAACAAAATTTTCAATTATTTTTTGCAATTTTGTGATGTACAAAAACCACTTTTGCCATGAAGGTTGTTTTCTAAAAAATATATAAATTTTCATCTATGTAGAGAATATGTTGTCACCTATAATAGAATATTGCATTTGTTGACATCATCATGACATTAAGCTGACGCTAGCACAATACCACTCGTACTCCCAAAACCTAGGTTTTTTCCCTAAAGGAGTTTCTTTTTGAACTTTTTGGTATAACTTGGGCATACACTATCAAAATTTGGAAAACAAGGTATCATCATAAAGTTGGTTTTGAGCACTTTCTAGTGGTGTAGGTATTTTTCTTAGATTTTTCTGCTACTATGCTTTATCAAATGTCAAAGTTAGACCTTCATATTTAGCTTCTAAGGTCATAAAATTTCACCTAGACCTTTGTTCTTTGTGATTCTTGCAACATTAGAAATTTATTTTAGATCTCTTCACAACTATCCATGAATTATTTCTATATTCTACCCTAGGTGTACCTTTTATTTAGTTTGTCATTATTTCACATTTTGATTGATTACTTGGATATTTTGTCACTTGGAAAAGTTTTGTTTGCACATGAGATGACTTCTATTGAGCTATTTTATATGTATTTTCCCTTTCTAGACATTGTGAGCATCTTTTGAATGCACTTTTTAATTTATAGATGCGTTGAGATAAATTACCACTATTGTACATGCTTTTTGGGGATTTCACACATCATGTTGTGCCTTATTTTGTACTTGCACTCCCTTATAAAGTTCCATAGGGGATTTTTTGTGTGTGCTTTCTTATTTGTAATCACAACCTTGTCTACCTTCATGCATGTGTGCCTTATTTTTCTCACCCTTTTTTAGTTCAATGTGTTATTCTATGCACATTTTGTCAATGTGTCTTCTCATTCATGCAATACATTGTGACATAATTTTAGTGGACTTGTCATCTCTCTCCATTATTAGAGTTATGGGGGTTTCATACTATTGGTGATAATTCTTCCTTGGTTTTTATTTGGAGTGAGCTATGTATCTAGTTTTTGTTCCTATGTAAGTTAGGTGGATGCAACAACTAGTTACCCATGTATTTCAATGAGATGGAACACTTACCATATAGAAACTCTTGTATTCATATTTTTTAGAGGTGACCCTCCATCCTCAGTTGATCAATTTCTTTAGACTATTGACACCTATATTTTTGACTTACAATTTAAATTGTATTGGTTGAGTAGTGTCATTAGGGTCACTCGTGCATATTGATGTGCCATATATATCTTCAAATGTTAGATTGTTGCCTTTTTTTTCCATCTAATCATTGTTTGAGTATTGTCATTCAAGACACTCATGCTAATTTTTTGTCTTTTTTATCTTGACCTTTTCAAAGGAGGTTCTTTAGTTTCAACACTATAATAGTCATTTTTCAATAGTTCTTTGCAACTTATTTGTTCTTTAGTGGTGTTCTTCATGTCCCTAATCTTCTTAGGATTTTATTTTGGATGCTTATTAGTCCTTCATTTACCTTTATATCTTTTGGAGATGAGTTTTTCTCATGAGGTTTACTTCTTTTTCTTCAATTATGAGAGATCTTTTCATTTGTACATGGGTACCTCATCATGCCTAATTACTAGGACCCATACTTTGCATTTTTAATGCATAACTTAAAGGGGGGTGTTAGAGTAGAAGTGTATTTACCTAATTAATTATTTATTACTTAGGTCCCTTTTCACACTAGCATCTTAAGCTTACTTAGGTCATGTGTTTTTTGTATCTCAAGCCATAGGATGTAGACACATATCATGATCTATTTTATCTTCACCTAGGGTTTATTTTTTCTTTTTTCTTTTATATTTTAGAAGGATTCATTGTGTTATTCACTTAATTGAGAGGTTGCACATTCATAATGATTTGTGCTTTTTTGGATCAATAGCTCTTGGTCTCCATAGCTTTTCTTTTTCTCCCTTTCTATGATAGGCGTTTGATTACAAGCGATCATTCGAATTTGTAGGGTTGAGTAATCAACTCCAACAATAAATGCAAGATGTTACCTATCTAAGTAAATACATACCTAAGTAATCTTATCCTAAATTATATATTGATGTAAGAAAAAATAAATTAAATGCATAAATAATAAAATACACCAAGACAAATGATAAAAGTTCAAAGGGAAAAAATCACGACGTTCATCACTAGTACTATTTATGTAAGAAATTAATAATCAAATTAAATCAAGGACATAAACAAAGTGTGTGTGTCCAAGAGAGGACATACACTAACAATCTCTATGGAGGGAAAATCACATACATGATATAACAACACCTTCATAGGAAATAACTCCCCATCTATAAGGTAGAAATACATAAGGGTGTCAAGGATGGATAAATTAGATGTTGTGAAGTATATGAACACATCAAAATCAATGAAGAATGCACAGATAAAGGACAAAGGAAAATATCTAGGAAAATCCATTATAAATGATAACACTCAAAATACAGAAGGGTAGGTGGGTAGGGATTAAATGGATATCTGAGAATACAAAATTAAAACCTAATCACAATATAACAAGGAACAACCTCTAGACATGGCTAGGGCTGGGGCCATTGGAACTTTTAAATTAGCTAAGTGGACTCTTCAGGAGTTTAATAAAGTCAACATTAAAATAAGGGGTTTGAAGGAGAAATTGAAGAATTTTTTGAAAAGCTCAGTGTTGGATATTCTGATCGATAGAATTGTGGACCTTGAGGGTTCCTTCCATGATTTCAAATATTTGTGTGAAGAACGTTTGGCTGGTTTAGAAGCCAAGGTTGTGGGCACTAATGCGGACATAAAGAAGCTTCTTCATGCGTGCCCATGTTTCTGTGAAGAATAGTGTGAACTCCTTGGAAGTCCTGTTCTGAAAGATTAGTAAGCTTAGGGAAGACCAATTGTACTTTTCTAATTTAATGGAGAAAGAGCACTCAACCAAGGGCAAAGGGAAAAAGGTGCAAAGGATGATAGTAAAGGCCTTGTTGTTAAAAGGTTTGTTGATTGGAAAAAGTCTTTTGAAGTTGAGAAGAAGGAGCTATTGGACATGATTTATTTGCACAAGAGCCAGGAGCTTGAGGTGGCCAACACCTTAAGCAGTATGAAATAGTGCTTTGTTCTCTTTGTTTGTTGTTTGATTTCTGTTGGGTCTCGATTTTATTTCTGTTGTTTTGTTGTTTTGATGTTGTTGGGTGCTGTTGATGGTTTACTATTTTATCTCTTGTGCAACACTGTCTATTTTATTTTTTTTCGGTTATGGTATGTTGTTGGTATCTTATTATAATATCTTCTAAGCAACATTTTTTATTTTAAGTTGTAAAGGGTTTCAGGTCCCTTCAAAACCTATTTTTCTCATATAATCAAATTGAGGAACAACCAATAAAATTGATGGATTCGAACCTTAACCAGATATGAAATGAATGATAAATAATTAGGAAAATCATATCTAAAATGGTAATGTAGAAGACAAAATTTATGGGGTATCGAATAAGTCAAGTTTACAAAATATTAAAATATAAAATAAATATTTATTCAAATTAGGTTCAAAGAATATAGCAAGCAATACAAGTCAAATAACATAATTTAGGATTGTGATAGATTAAGTGACAAAATCACAAAAAAAGAGAAACCAATAGAAATGAAAACACGATTGATTTTGATGGTTGATAGATAATTGTTGACCATTTTAATTATAAGTTAAATTATACTATAACATGATTTATTATTTTTTGATGCACTCAAAGTAAAACAACAAAATTTGAATTGGGTTACTCTCAAAATTTGGATAGGGTCAATTTTGTGACAAGGAATTTACTTGTATTAAAATGTGACTCACAAGTGTCATTTCTTCTTCTATTCCCTTGTAGCATGTGAAACCAACATGAAAGGTTTATGGGTTTCTATACTTACAATCATTTTTTTGTATGCCTAGACTTCCAAAAAAAGGGTAGTGTTATTTATAAACACCTTTGAAGAGCTTGCTAAGAAGAGTGGTTCTCCTTTAGTCAATGCCCTAGATGAATTGATTTAATAGCTTGGAACAAATATTGAAGACAATAAACAAATGTATAATTGATATTTAAAATTATGCAAGTTGATATATTGTCAAAGCTTTAGTTACGCTCTCTATGAATGTATCATGAATGCTCTTGTATTTAAATATGTTTTAAAATGAAGTAGGGTTTATCTTTATATACAATACCCTAGAATAAAATTTAAAATATTTTATGTTTCAAATTGACACATAATGATTAGAAGGAGACAACATAGTCCCAATTTGAAATTTGAATTTATAAAAGTTGCAAGTTGATTTCACACCATGGAATTGAACCAAGTTCAAATTTTGTATTACGAAATTGATTTAGACAAGTGAATGGGTAAATTGAGGATCAAAAACAATTCCTAAGGATAAATGTAAATGACTTAAGTAAGCTTAAGAATGTACGTGTGAATGATTCATATTAGGTCCTATTCACACTTACATGCTTAATCTTACTTAAGTCATTTACTTTTTGTGTTTCATATCATAGGATTATGACATGTTTCATGATTTTAGTATGTCCTAGGGCTTCATTATTATCTTTATAACAAGGGTTTCTTCATTGTATATTATACTATTTCATTCAAACAATGCATTCTAGTGCCAAATGAGCCCTATCGTTGAGCTCAAAAATCCCAACAACCTATAAATTTATATAAGGCACAATTGGAGCCAATTTTTTTTTAATTTTTTAGGAGTTTGAAGAATCTTCCCATTAAAAATCTATATGGATATATAGACCTATACAAATTCCTATTGTATATTTTATCATATAGTCTAGTTGCCATTACTAATTTGTGAAATATTCTTTTGTATAATGGTACATCATCTTGGTATGCTTTCATAAATTATTTATTAAATTTTAATATATAAATTTTATAGAATAACATCATCAAATTGCTAGTCACTTGTGTAGGGACAAGCGAGTGGTCGTGGGGATCCAACCCCACAAGGGCTTAACCTAGCTAGTCATGCATGTAGTGCTTCCACTAAGAAACTCCATTGTGACTTTAGAATCTTGTAACATCCTTCATTATCAATCCCTTTATGATTCTATAATGTTCCAATTTTATGATAAAGTTGGAAGTGCTCTATTGACTTATGTTAGATGTAGAGTGTTATTTTAGTGTATTTGTGTATAGTGTGAGATTTAATTACCATTACTAGTTGAATAAAGGTGAGTATATGAATATAGCTGGCTAACAACACTACTAAGATATATGTGAGAATATTATGATGTGCAATAGGAACATGCATTACAGAAGAACTAAGTCTTAGTATTAAAGTATCTTGAAATAATTCAAGTGTGAAAAAAAAGTTAATTAATTAATATAAGAATAATTAATTTAATTTACAAAATAAATAATTAATACAATGCGTTATATTATATTATTTATCAGATAGTTAATTACTTTTAAAAAAATTAAGTTTAATTATTTAATTTATATTATATTTATTTTATTGATAAATTAAAAATGATAATTTCTTAATGTTAATTCAAAAGTAAATTATTTTATTACAAAGAATAGATGAAATGTTTTTTAATATTAGTCATCTACAAAAAGAATTTGTATGAGATTTTTTTAAAAAAAATTTGAGCGGGAAAAAGAAAGATTTATTAGAGAAGGTTTTAAAAATAATAATAATTTATTCATCTTCTTCTTTTGATTATGTAATTGAGAGAATGAAGTTTTTGAAGTTTAAGAAAAGTATTTTTTGTGTTTAGCAAATTATTTTTTATTTATCTTCATTTATTTTTTAAATTGCTATTAGGTTGAGATAGTGTTAATTTCATGAAATGCTTAAAAATATATATTTATTTTGGATTGATAATCAACATAGGCTTTTTGTGAAAGAGGTTGTCTTTATTGATTGTTTGTGCAAGAAGAAAATGATCACAATATTAAATCATGATGATATTTCTTATTTTGGTGTATGTTGTTTAAGAATAAATATTTCCATCGAGATTTATACTTTATCTATTATATTTTTATCTTTTATGATTAAAACAATCTAAACTTTTTAATATAAAAATTAGTTAAATGGATATGAGAAAAAAAATGTTACATCCCTTATAATTTTAATTTTATGAATTGGATTTTTCTAAACATTTTAAGAAATGTGCAAAAACATGTTTTTTAAATTCTCACGAAAACTCAGGCATACCCACATTGTAAATCGTGAGATATTAATGATTTAGTGACTGTCTATCTATGTTGATAATATAAGAATTAAGTCTTCTTAATTATTCTATTTATTCATATGATATCTTTTGTATCATAATTGATTAAATTTATGTGGTTTAATTAGAATGATAGGATTTAAATTCCTAAGAAGACTATAGTGTGACATTCTAGTGTCTTGAAAGTGAACTATAGCCTTACCTCCTAGAGGTTTTTAGAATTGTATATGATACTCAAGTGGTTCTATAACTATATTTTGATCATATGAATGGTTTGAGGTCAATATATTATAGTGTATAATATTTTATTGGCCTTTTATGCTCATATTTAAATCCAACTTAGTATGGTGTTGTTTTATCTTCTCGAGGAGCTAGATGTATTGAATTGTGACATTCTTTGTTTAATTCTTGATTTATGTTAATATATGATATCTTTTATGCCATGGTAGATTTATGTGGATATGTGACATTTTTGTGTCATGGTTGATTTATGTTGATTTGTGACATCTTTTATGACATAGTTGATGTGTAATATCTATTATATCATAGTTGATTATATTTGTATATGCCATAATTTATGTCATGATTATACTCATGAGATTAGGGATCTATCTAGATGGATATGGTGTATGAAAGGTTTATTTCATGGGTTCTATTTAAAAGAATGAAATGTGATTTTGTCCTATGGATTAGGATGGTTAATTTTTTTTTAAATGTGTCCCAATATATTAAGACATCTCTCCTTAAGAAATTTTACTAATATTTGAGCATGATCATCTTGATATAGACACCACATCACTATAGGCTCAAG
The DNA here is from genome assembly GCA_007115665.2 of Sequoiadendron giganteum. Taxonomy (NCBI): domain Eukaryota; kingdom Viridiplantae; phylum Streptophyta; class Pinopsida; order Cupressales; family Cupressaceae; genus Sequoiadendron; species Sequoiadendron giganteum. Next base: position 14,408,404 of record VCHN02000014.1, read on the forward strand.
TTTTCTTGTTGGAAAAGGATCCATAGGTAGTTTATGTTATGTTTGCCTTCTACCACTAGAGCTAGGAAATATTTGAGATAAGTCTTGTGGTCCATTGTATTGGCATACATGTTATTTATATCTTGTGATAAGGGTTCTCTATGGTTGGCATATATAGTTAATATTCTTTTCTTATGTGAGGTAGAGGTACTTAGCTACACTACACAATTTGAAGATGCTCCTTGAATGAGTTTTGGGGACTAGGTGCATTTTTCATGTTTGTGGAGTCTTTGTATTATCTTAGTTATTTGACTGTCATGTTATTGTGTTCTTGTAATTTGTGAGGTTCCTATTGTAAGCATTGAAATCGAAAAATAAGAAATTAAAAGACTCAAAAAGTCAAATCAAATCCTTTTATTCATCCCATTACAAACCTCAAAAATATGTAAGTTGATTTACCAATTTGGATGTGGATGCTAAATCTCAACATAAAACACTATGATTTTATTGAGGATTGATTTTGACATAATAAATTTTCATAAAGTGAGATATGAAATTGATGAAGAAAAGACTATATTTATAGACTTTCCAAGGAAAGAACAAATGGAAGATGAGGATAAGAATAATGACTTCAATTCACAAAATTGATTGTGGAGTCAACTCAACAGAGAAAGGGAAAATTCCTATTTCAAAGTAATGGAGAGATAATATCAAATCATTTAATTCAATAGTTGGATAAATGTGCACATCAAGTTTCCATTCAAAGACTAGGTTAACTTGAGAATGAATAAGAGTTAACTAAGGACTAAATATTGAATTTCTAAATGAAGACTAAGTTAATCGATCAATGATGATCGAGTTGAATCATAAAAATTGAAGAGTTGGAAATAGAAATTATTTGAAAATGGGAACATGCTCACAATTAATTAAACAATTAAAATATTATTCAATTAAATGGATAAAGTGGGAATTATTACATGGTTATTAATTAATAAATGATAATATGTGGCAAATGGTAACAAATTAATGAGGGCTAATGAATAATTGATGTGATTAATGATAGGTGAATTATACGAAGATGACTAAGATTAGGTGGAATAATTTAGGTGTCTACACCTATATTCTATGTACTTTCTTTATGTGTGTTCTTACATATTTGAATTGTTGATATTGTTTTGTGCAAATGTTAGGATGCATCTAGTATGCGATGTATGTAGTATTACTTTGGGCATGTGCTTTTGGAAAGGTATATAACATCACATAAAGAGATTTTTTGTAGTATGGGATGTGAGTAACACTTTATGTGGACATTCTATATAGTTTTTCACGCGTTATGCTAAGTCAAACCTTACAAGGTTGAAAGGACTTGTGGTTATAGTTGATGATCATATTTTGGCTTATTCACATCCTTGCATTCATATGTGTATTAGATGTTGGAAAGGATGTGTTATGAATATTGATTATCTTGGAATGATTATTTTTCATGTGTACATTTTTAGGAATGTGCATTGTGAAATCTATTCCATCTATGGTTCCATGTGGATATGTGTTAATAAAGATATGTATTAAGAAAGATAAACATTAATGTTATATTATACACTTTTAGATTATGGATGGTATTTCTTCACCTTGACTGATGGATGGGGAGGAAAGGAACATTCTCATGGTGTATTTAAACCCTCCCACAATTAGCAACAAGACCATGAGATCTTAGAGGATCAACTTGTAGATTGAGCTTGGAGTTCTTCATATAGGTCATTATGTGTACATTATTTTTAGACCATTTATGTATGTGTGGTTGGTCTCATGATCTATTATATTTTTATCATGGACAAGGGTTGTAGTTTTGACCCTTTGTGTATTTTGGCTATGAAATAATGGTGTATTCATTGTCAAGTACTACACACATATTTGTGAGACTTTCACATTATTATAATGTACTTGATATTTACTTCCTTATTGTACTAATCAAGTGGGAGTTATATATTGTAGATTTTATTGGATATCACTTGAATTTCATTTTAATATTGTATCATGGAAGTTAATGGAAGTTGTTAGAAAACTATCTTGTACTATTTTGTTGGCATCAAGATATGTTCATCTTGGTTAATTCTTAAGAACTTTTATGGTTATATTTTTAGGTTGTTACAAATCTTTGCTTGAGCTCCTCCTTCATGTCATCAATAGAGGCAACAACCCCCAATGCTTAATGCTTAGTCACATGGATGACTAGCACCTATATTGCAGCTTGCCTTTTTTATATGCCTAAAGGAGCGATTTTCTTCTTGATGCCATAACTTGGTCATATGGTATCAATTTTTTGTAAGCAAATAAGCTTTGAAAATATGATTTCGAGCATTATGCAACCATTCACTTGGTTTTTCCTAATTTTTCCCTAAGTTCCTATTATTTCAATTTGAATTTAATCTTTCTATTTAGACTTGCACTTTAGATATTTTACAAAAATATTGTAATGTTCTTGGCATGTATTTTAACAAACTATTATATATATAGATTGTAATTCAATTTAACATGTGAACACAAGAAGACACTCCAATATATTGATATATCCATTACAACTCACTACAATGATCTGAAATGATATACAAGATTACCACATATCAACATGCAATATTATTATCTTTCTTACAAAATCCTTTGAAGTGCAGATGCAATCTCAAAATGAGAATACCCTCAGGAACCAAAGGGGTTTTAACCTCTTATCCTAGTGAACACTGGGTTTTCATCTAATGAACACAACTCCTATGGGTTTTCGTCCATAGAAGGAATTAGAAAAAAAGTGTCCCATAATACATAAAATGACGTAATAATTCAATACCTTTACATGAATTGGTTTCCCCACATTTATATGCTAACATTCCTATTCGAGGAACAAGTTGACCCTAAGCCCAATTGGTGCCAAAGGCCAAAATTTGAATTCCCAACATGCTACATTAGGTCAGCCTTAATGTAAATTTAGATTCCTTTGGAATAAGTGTGTCTTCCTATGGACCCATCCACACGCTCGCCCTACTCATTCCAGCTTCCTAAAACATTTTCGTTACTTCTGCATGATCTTGCAATGTCTTTATGCTTCAAGTATGCAGAGATGGGTACCAGTTGTCTAGAACAATCATCTTTTGTTAGTGATATCTTTCTACTACCCAATCCTCCCTTATTGAGTTTTGGATATGATGTGCAAGTTCCATCATAGGTGTTATGTTCCAAACCAGACACTTGAACATGCTCTTGTGATGAGGGATTCCTGAAATTGACTTTGTCCCGACATAGTGAACCTAAACTGGTGATCTTCTAATGGTGATATATTTACGATAGATGATCATTTTCCCATGAGCTCTAAATATGTTGTGGGGCCTTCATTATAGATGCTACATCCCAAACCACGGACTGAGATGAGCTCCTGTGGAGGAATGCATTAGAATTCCTAGATTCCACTCTACAACTGTCTTTGCAAAAAAAGGGACATGACAAATCCTCCCTTCACAAAATTTCTTGTCCTTAAGCAATGCAAATTTGGATGCTCTAGGATTTTAGGTCCTTCCCAGGTATCATCTTCAATTGGAAATTCCTTCCAATGGACAAGATACTCAATTATATTATTGTTCCTTAGATTTTTGACCCTAGTATCAATCATTGATTCTAGAATAAGGATGAGTTTCCCTTCATCATTAAGGGGTGGTAACTCAATAGTAGGAGATATATTCAATCCCAAAACATTCTTTAGACATGAAACATGGAAAGCATTGTGGATTTTACTATCTTCTGGAAGTTCCACCTCATAAGCAACTTCTCTAATTCTCTGGATTACCTTGTATGGTCCATAGAACTTAGGATTGAGATCCTTTGCTCCTCCTTTCTTGATGGAAGTCTATCTATATGGCTGCAATATGATAAACACCATATCTCCTACCTTAAATGCTCTTTATATACACTTTCTATATTTGTACATCTTTTGTTGATTCAGGGCAACTTACAGATGATCCTTGAGAGTTCTCAAGATGTCTTGACTTTGATTAACCAAATCATTTTACTTCCAAAACTCTATTGTCTGCGAGGACTAATTTTGCAAAGGTTAATGCATCATATCCATAGAGGGATTTGAATGGGGATATGCCAATGGACATGTGATGAGTTTTTTTGTAGCAATATTATCCCAAATGGAACCACTCATCCATGTCGCCTACTAACTGGTGACATAGTTCATCAAGTATCCTTCTAACCACTTGTTTACAATTTTAGTTTTCCCATTATTTTGTGGATGATAACTTGTACTAGGAGTGATTTTGGTGCCTAGCAGATGGAATAATTCCTTCCAAAAAGTGCTAAGGAAATGACTATCTCTATCACTAACAATTTTCTTGGGTAATCCATGCAACCAAAAAAATTCCTTAAAGAACAGTTATGCAACTTGCAGAGCTTTATAGTCACTGGAGATGAAAAATAAATGAGCATACTTGGTCAATATATCCACTACAACATAGATGCAGTCCTTGCCTTGTGTTTTGGGTAATCCAGTGATGAAACCCATGGAGATACTTTCCCACTTGTGCTTCGAAATGGCAAGAGTTTGTAGTAATTCGAACATAAACTCTTGTTCCCCCTTGTTCTTCTAGCATGTGATGCATTTCCAAATGTGTGAGAGAACATCCTCCTTAAGGCCCTTCCAAGAAAATCTTTCCATGATCTTCTAGTAAGTTTTGCAGAATCTATGATGCCCTATTGTTGGCACATTATGATAAGCTTCCGATATCTTTTCTTTTACCTTAGATCCCGAAACTAGGAATACTATGTTTTTAAATAGTATCAGGCCTTCTTCCACCGTATACTGGTCATCCTTCTCTACACCTTCTTGGAAACTGGTAGCAAAAGGATCCATAGCATACTCCTCCATGATGGATTCATTCCAATTAGTTGATGTGATGGACACATGGCACAGTGTAGGTCTCCTAGAGAGTGCATCCACCACAATATTCTTCTTCCACTTGATATATTCAATATCAAAATCATATGTCTATAGTTTTCTGACCCATATCTGTTGTCTATCATTCAAATTTTGTTGGCTTCAGAAGAATTTTAGGATGTTATTGTTTGTGTTGACCACAAATCTTCTGCATACCAAGTATTGCCAGAATTTCTCTAAGGCATGCATTATAGCTAGCATTTCCTTATCATATATAGGATATCCTTTTTCATGGTCTCTCAATTTCCTAATTTCAAATGCTATGGTATGTCCCCTCTAAGAGAGAACAAATCCAATCCCTTCACCAGAAGCATCACATTCTACAACAAATAGAAGTGAAAAATTAGGAATTGCAAGAATCAAACAAGAAATCATTACCTCTTTCAACTTCTCAAATTTCCTTTGTGCTTCTGTCGTCCATTCAAAGGATCCTAATTTAGTCAGATTGGTGAGAGGTATTGTAGATTATGATAATCCTTAGAAAAACCTCTAGTAATAGCTACACAATCCAAAGAAACCTCTTAGTTGATACAAGTTTGTAGGAGGTGGCCAGTCTAGAATGGCTTGGATCTTCTGTTGGTCAACCTTAACTCCTTTAGCACTTATGACTATCCCAAATACAATATCTTCATTGACCCAAACTCAGATTTTGACATTTTTTCAAAGAGAGACTATTGCTCTAGAATTCCCAAGATAATATCCAAATGCTTCAAATGTTCTTCCCATGTTTTGCTATAGATCAGAATATCATCAAATAAAACCAACACAAAATTCCTCAAGTTCTTACCAAACAAATGATTCATGCATGATTGAAAATTTTTCGGAGCATTGGTGAGACCAAAAGGCATAACTAGGAACTCAAAATTCCCATAGTGGTATTGAAAAGTAGTCTTCTGAACATCTTCTCCCCTCATTCGGATCTGGTGGTATCTGGACCTCAGATTAATCTTTGAGAAGCATACCACACCATTTAGTTCATCAATAAGATCATATATCCATGGTATGAGGTGTTTGTTATTAATGGTCTTCTTGTTCAATGCCCAGTAGTCTATGCACATCCACAAAGTGCCATCTTTCTTTTTCACCAGCACTATAGAAGATGTGAAAGGGCTAGAGCTTGGTCTGATGTAGCCCATATCCAATATCTCCTTTATTGAATTCTCTATCTCTTCCTTATACATCCAAGGATGGTGGTAATGAGTGGTTATAACCAAATTTGATCCTGGTTCAAGTTCTATGATATGATAGAAACCTCTATCCAGTGGCAGTCTAAGAGGCATGTCACTGAAAACCAAACTACGCTTATCCATAATATTTTGTATATCAATATGAACTTGACCATTCTTACCTTTCAAAGAATCCTTTGAAATCATCAAACAACTAGTAGACCAAGCAACTTGGTTCTTCTAGGAGATCCTTTCCATTCTCTTGTTGATACTACTTGTAGACCACCATTCACCATTCCCTTTAGAATCACATCCTTCCCATTAGATTTGAGCTTGAGCTCCATTGTTTGGTAGTTTGTAGTATACTCACCCAATGAATGTAACCATTGGATAGCCAAAATCACATCAATTTCATCCAAACCAATGACATAGAAATCATCACAAACCTTATGATCTCCAAATGTTATGTCCAACTTCTGAACTTTCTCTTTGCAGGATAAGTTATACCCATCCACCACAGTGGCAGTGAAGCCTTCAAAATTCTCTACATCCATCCTTCTTCTTCTCACAAGTCCTTCATCAATGAAGTTATGGGTAGCTCCTCCATTAATCAAGATAGTCACCCTTTGTTCGAAAAGGAATCCCTAGACCTTGAAAGAATTGTATCTATGTGTACTAGACAAAGATGTTAGAATGCCACCACTATCCTTCTCCTTGTCTTCTTTCTCTAGAGGGATGTCCTCTGGATCATGAAATTCTTCAAACCCATCTGATTTTGTGAATTCTATATAGTGGACTTTCCCTTTTCCAAGACACCTATGTCTTGGGACCCATGGTTCTCTACGAGAGAAACAAATCTTCTTCCTTCTAAGCTCATTCTTGGTCTCATCATCATTATTCTTAGATACAGCAGAGGGAGCTGATTTCTTAGCAATCTAAGGATTCTTTTGGAAATTCCCTTTTGGCTTATTCCATGTTGAAGGTTTTGATTTTTGATGAGGAACATAATTCTCTAGATCAAAATATTTCCTAATAGTCTCTTGAAGTGTTGAGGGGTGGAATTCTTTCACTAAGCCCTTGAGTTGTTCCACCAAATCTTCTATGAATAGGACAATGAGTCTTCTTTCTGAAGTGTCAGTTACCATGCCTAATAGCTTCTAGAAATCTGCAACATATTCTTCCACACTTCCTTTTTTCTTGAGGTGATCCAATTCTCTAAAATGTTCTTCTAGATCTCTTCTATCAAACTTCTCAACTAGTCTACTACATAATTCATCATAAGATTTGATCAATTTGTGGCCTTGAGTGACCAGACCATGGTACCGCTAATCATGAAAAATTCCTTCCAAATGCAAGGTGGAAAATTTTATGGCATCTTCCTTGGACATTGGCTTAAGTGCCAAATATGTATCAAGTTTATGTAACCATGCCCTAGTAGTTCTTTTCTCAGATCCATTAGAAGTGGAAATACATAGCTTTCCTAATGAGTGCTCTAGTTATTTTGGCTTGAGGGGTGAATGGTAAGTTCCTCTTTTGTTCTTCGTTGCAATGAAATCTTTCAAAGAAAATATCTCCTTGATTGGAGGGCCTAAATCCCTATATTATTCATAAGCTCTGTATTATTCATAAGCTCTTGAGATGTCATCTTGGAGGGTGGTTTCTTCCTCTGGAACTTCTTCCATTCTTTGAATGAACTTGGGCTTAAGGGGCCTATTACTAAAGTTTGTTCTAGAACTTTGTGTAGAAATCACCTTCTCTTTCCCATTTCCACCACTCGATTCACTGAAGGAACCAGCTCCATTAATGATATGATATCATTCTCCTACTTTGCACTAGTTTGCATCCACTGAAACATCTAGCCGAACATGTCAACAAGATGATTTTTCCCTTGTATCATTTCCTCAAATTCCGCTTTGGCTTCATCCTTGCCCATCATTTCTTCTTGCTCTACTTTCTTCAGTTTTCTCCTCTGAAACCTAATCTCCCTTTCACTTGGCAACATTAATCATTAGAAACCCTACAAGTTGGTAGAATCTTGATCTGATGTATCACTGTAATGTCCCTGCCATGTATTTTAAAAAATTGATATATATATTGTAATTCAATTTAACACATGAACACATGAAGATACTCCAATATATTGATATATCAACTACAACTCACTACAATGATCTAGAATGATATACAAGATTACCACATATCAACATAAAATATTATTGTCTTTCGTACAGAATCCTTTAAAGTGCAGATGCAATCTCTAAATGAGAATGCCCTTAGGAACCAAAGGGGGTTTGTCCTCTGATCCTAGTGAACACTGGGTTTTCCTCCAATGAACACAACTCCTATGGGTTTTCATCCACAAAAGGAATTAGAACACAAGTGTCCCAAAATACATAGAATAACATAATAATTTGATTCCTTTGCTTAAATTGATTTCCCTACATTTATATGCTAACATTCCTATTTGAGGAATAGGTTGGTCATGAGCCTAATTAATGTCAAAGCCCAAAATTTGAATTCCCAACACGCTACATTAGGTCGACCTTAAGGGGAATGTAGATTCCTTTGGAATAAGTGTGCCTTCTTGTGGACCCATCCACACACTTGCCTTGCTCATTCCAACTTCCTGAAACTTTTTCATTACTTTTGCATGATCCTGCAATGTCTCTATGCTTCAAGCCTCTAGAGGTGGGTGCCAGTTGTCTAGCGCAACCATATTCTATTAGAGATATATTTTCGCTGCCTAATCCTCCCTTCTTGAGTTTTGGATATGATGTTCAAGTGTCATCATAGGTGCTATGTTCCGAACCACACACCTAAATATGCTCCAGAGGAATGTGGATGGATTCTTGGAATCGACTCGGTCCTGACATAGTGAGCCTAAATTGACAATCTTCTAATGGTGATATCTTTCCAGTAGATGATCATTTCCCACGAGGTTCAGATATGTTGTGGGGCCTTCATTATAGATGCTACATCCCAAACCACAGACTGAGATGAGTTGTTGTGGAGGAATAAGGTAGAATTCTCGGATTCCACTCTGTAACTGTCTTTCTAGAAAAAAGGACATGACAAATATGAGACTATTTTTTATGCTATGAAGGTTTTAGTCTCATATGTTTTGATATATAATCTATTTATAAGGAGTATATCATTGTAAAATCATTGGTTTTCCAATTCATCCTTTCGATCATCTTGAACAACAAGAATCATAAGCCTTGAAAAAATGTCATCCTAAAACATCTTAGGTGGATTCATCTCTTACCACATCTCTATGGACTTGTCTCTAAGCTAGCCACACCTAATCAAAAGATATCATGGGGAAACATAAATGATGATGTCCTTGGATTGATTTCTAGCAATGTTGATTTTGACACTATGTGTTCTATCTCACATATTGAGTGCCACACTCTTTGGACCATAACTTGAGAGATATTTGGAGAACCGTGTCTTTCTCCATTCTCAAATGATATTATTATCGACAATCTTCTACTCTTTGATGATTGTGATAAGCTACCATATGATGATGATGATACAAAAGATCATCTTGATTATTTGGAAGGTCATGATTGTTGTGATGAAATTTAGGCTTCACCTAATGCTCCTTCTCCTCCTATAGAGATATCCATTGATTCTTTCATTTCTATGACTCCTAATCTAGATTTAGAGGTTTAATCTTTTTTTATCTTCAAGTCACTATCCCAAGATTGAAGATTCTTTCTTTTCAACATTGACATATTCATCTCTAGGTGTCCATATTCAAACATCTTGTGTGGACACATCTTCTTGAGATGGTCATTATAGTTGGATGACATATATTGAGATTACATCTCCATCTCTTGTTGCTTCCATTTTTCTTCGTAGTAGGTACATCATAGTCTTCTAGATTTAGTACATTGGGATGAGTATTTGATACATATTATAGATTTTTTTGTAAGTCCCATTTTATAGATTTTCCAAATGCACTTGAGGACATCCATCTCCTCTTTTTTGACAACTCCATCATAGTTGATGTCACAACATCTTCATCTTTGAATTAGATTGTCCTTCATTTGTTTGCAAATGATCCTGGTTTGTCACCTTCTTCATTTATTGGGCCCGTATTTGATTTGATTGTGGCATACTTTCATATAGACATGATGACACTTAAGCAAAGATGAGACACATCATCATCCATCATGATCTTTTTTCCTTCATAGAAATGCATCTTGTATCTACACTTCATTTTGTTTCTTTTCACGGGGGAGAAATGTTATTTAGTGTTCTTGGATCTTCATCATCATCCTTTATCAAGCATCCACCATCACTACATAGATTATAAATTATGAGGGGCGGGAAGGGGGAGGAAGCTACATAGTCTCTCTCTTTCTCTCCTATAAGGGGACTATTGATTGTACATTGGTGACATAAGTAGTCCTTGGGGGGTGGGTTGAGTCCTCCTTTCACTTGTACATGTTTGTTTGCATCTTTTTTTTTTTGGAGAGGGGTTTTTCTCCTTTACTTTGTTTGTAAGAGATTTATTTGTATATGAGTAACTAACATGGCCTTGTAGTCGAGACCCATCCTTGCATTTTATTACACTCCTTAAGTTGCATTTAAGAGGGGTGTTGATGAGAACATAGTATATTACCTAACTAGTTTCATATTAGGTCCTATTCATACTTACTTAAAGCTTACTTAAGTCAATTACTTTTTGTGTCTTAGATCATAGGATTAAAACACTTGTCATGATTTTAGTATGTCTTAGGGTTTCATCATTGTCTTTATACCAAGGATTTCTTCATTGCATATTGTACCAATTTCATTTTGCATCTAATGAATCCTCTGGTTTTGTAGCATTTTGATTGCTTCTCTCTTGCGTGGAAGGTTGTTTTCATTGTAGGTGATCCTTGGGCTAATGTGGCCTTGATCAACAATTCTTATAGTATGGAGGAAAAATTAAACTAGATTAAGAGAAAAAACAATCTCTTATGCTAAAACATACCACTTATGCACTAATTATTACATAAAATTTAATCAAATTAAAATGAGTCCAAAATAAATGAGGAAAAACGTATACAATTTTTTTCTTTTGTTATGAGTTTTTATATCAACTACCAAAGTCCCATAGGGTATGATCTTGAATGCATCCCTTATATATTGTACCTCTAGGAGTTTGAACGTTGGGAAATGACTTAATTAAGAAACATACCATCATCCTCGTCAATTCAATTGTGTTCAACCAATTAAATTACAACCATTTGATAAATATACACTTTTCACTATTACAATTATAAAAACAAATTACTAATATTGATCATTGACCATAAAATTTCCCACCCACCTACTTCAAAAATAAAGAAACCATTTTGACAAGAAATGAGCTGTAGATGCATTGGAGAGCTGAGAAGTAACATATGTTGTTATTGGAGGGGACCATCCATCCATCCCATATCAGCCCTTATAGCTCAGCTATTAAGAAGTAAGACTAAAGTCAGCTATGAGCTGATGCAGAAGCAGGTCTTCCTTACCATTTATAGTCTGACTTTTCAATGATCCCCAGTCCTACCTCTACAGGTTTATAGGCTTCCCCTGACCACACCTATTGAAAAAAGCCATATACAAAACTGGTTGGTGGAAGTTTTGGTATAATAATATTAAATAATTTGGTGCTTCAAACTTATTAATACCACGTTGATTATATTAGTATATTAATATTTTTTAAATTTTAATTATAATGGACTGTATGTCATTCCAACTTGCTTGACAGATACTTCAGTCCTCAGCGCCAGCTGGGTCATCATCATGGCGTTAAAAATCGGTGACTTTTATGCAAATACTTGATTGGTCATGGAGTGCAGGGGTGATTCCTTTTATCAGTGGACGGTCTAGATGGAAATGGGAACCTGGAGAAACCGACTGTTTTAACTGTAAAAGTGAAAACACAAAAGAAAAGAGAATTCTAATGCAGGAAGTTTAATGGAAACGTAAACTGAAAGATCAATTATGGGAAATCAGCAATTCCTGTCCCAGTACAGTTGGTGAAAAAGCTGTGCACTCACAAGGAGCCCACTAATATTTGAAACTTTGATCAATGTTGGACGTTGATTACCGTTGGGTGCTGCTGGAGTTGGGTTCGATCTTCAGGTGACTTTAACTTCTTCACTGGGCTCTACAGCCAAACTGGTGTGTAACTTAGAAAAAGAATTAAGATGATTAGCTCTTGATGTTCTTACCTCTTGAAGAAACATAAAATCAATCCTCTGACAGCTAAGAGCAACATGAAGGAGTGCAATTGAAGATCTGCCTATAAGCAAACTGGAAGGGAGCCCATGTGAATAGGTGTTACAGAGAGAGGTCTCCCAGCAGCCAAAGCAAATGAAAGGAACAGTCCCTTTGAGGAGAAAGAACTTTACAAGCAATCTCACAAACAATAACATCCCAAATGGATTAGATCAGAGCTCCCTTGATAATCCAGATCTGGGTCCTTTCCTGCTGAAGCTTGCAAGGAGCCTTCTTGTCTCTGGTGACAATTCTTACAAAGCTCTGGAGTGTGCTTCAAGAGCTACAGAGTCCTTTGAGAGGTGTTGTGATGGGAAACCAAGCCTTGAGTTTGTTATGAGTCTGCATATAGTGGCAGCAATTCACTGCAGCCTTGGACAGTATGAAGAGGCTGTTCCTGTATTGGAAAGTTCCATTAGGATCCCTGTGGTGGATGAGGGCCATGAACATGCTCTTGCAGCCTTTGCAGGAAATATGCAGTTAGGTGACACCTATGCCATGTTGGGAAGGGTTGGGGATTCACTAGAATGCTATAACAGGGGGCTGGAGATCCAGAAGCGGGTGTTGGGTGACATGGATCCAAGAGTGGGAGAGACTTGCAGGTATGTGGCAGAGGCCCATGCCCAAGCAATGCAGTTCATGGAGGCTGAAAAATTGTGCCAACATTCTTTGCAGATCCATAGGCTGCACAGAGCTACAGCTTCCCTCGAGGAAGTTGCTGACAGGAGACTAATAGCACTTATTTATGAAGGAAAAGGAGATTATGAAGCAGCCCTTGAAAATTTAGTATTGGCGAGCATGGCATTGATGTCTCATGGTCAGGAAGTTGAAGTGGCCTCTGTGGAGTGCAGCATCGGAGATACCTACTTGGCCTTGGGGAGGTATGATGAAGCCGTTTTTGCATACCAGAAGGCCCTGACTGTGTTTAAATCTGCAAAGGGGGAGAACCATCCTAGTGTTGCTGAAGTTTTTGTTCGCCTTGCAGACGTGAACTGCAAGACAGGAAAATTGAGGGAGGCCACTACATTTTGTGAGAGTGCTTTAAGAATCTATGATAAGCTCGGTTTGGAAAGCTCCACTCAGGATGTTGCAAGTGGGTTGACCGAGATAGCTGTGATCTATGAGGCCATGAATGAACCTGAGCTGGCTTTAGGCCTTCTTCATAAGGCCTTGAAAAATTTGGATGATACTCCTAGTCAGCAGAGTGTGATAGCAGGCATTGAGGCACAGATGGGTGTTATATACTATGTCTTGGGAAAACATGCTGATTCGTGTGCTTCATTAAAGAATGCCATTATAAAACTTAAGGCAAGTGGGGAGAAGAAATCCGTCTTCTTTGCCCTTGTTTTGAACCAGATGGGACTAGCATGTGTGCAGTGCTATGCCATAAATGAAGCTGCAGGTTTGTTTGAAGAAGCAAAATTGATTTTGGATGAAGTCTGTGGCCCCTGTCATTCTGATACTCTAGAAGTATGTAGCAATCTGGCTGGAACATATGATGCGATGGGCAGGTAAAGTAATCTCAACTTCCACTTCTGAATGACAATTCTATGATGTCTATAGTGTGTAGTTTTCTGTGAAATTAAAAACCACTATGTTGTAGGACAGAGAGAGTTTCATGGTATATTTATTGTCAACCATACAAAAATCAACAAAACTCACTTCTACCAATTAGTCAATTTATCTGTCTTTTCTTAAATGGTTCTCCTGCCTATCTAATCAACCATATTTGACCACAGAGATCTTAGCTGGTGTTAAGATGGCATCCGAAAGAGCTCACAATGACCAAACAGAAAAAACCTAGGTCCACCACCCGACCATTGCCAAAATATAAAATATAAGGTGTCAGATATCCTGCTATACCCTGACATAAGAAAATATAATGTGCATCCAGCCAAACCAGCAGCATTGTGTCACCCACCAAATTGAAACAGTAATAGGATATGTTTAGGACTTTGCCATAAAGACAACAGATATATCAACTGTTCTCTCAAAAGTCGAAAGGCCGCTGCAAGAAAATATTTAAGTATATTCATCTATCCAACGATTAACAGTTACTAAGTAGCATTTCTCAAAAATACTTGTGATATCCTTACCTAATCACAATGCATAGTCTCAAAATAGCTACAGTAAACACATCCTGTAACAGTAATCCAGAAGAGCATTTTTTCGTAGACTCCAGCTTATTTAGAATGCTCTTAAGGGTGTCTTCAGCATTGATTGAAATAATTTAATCATATCAGTGTCCACATATGACCAAAACCATCAATTGTTGCTCCAAATTGTACCCTGCAATTCTTGAAGACACACTTCAGAATTAAATCTGGGGAACATAGTCAGTTTAGGAAAGACCTAATGTTGGAGTTATGCCAATTCTTTGTTGTGTCGTTGAGGCGACAGTTGGATTCGTGTATCTGGGAATAGAGGCTATAATTGTAGGGAGGGAGACTTGTCAAACTGCAAGTGATTTGGGCCAATTGACAAGAGAGGGCAACTCTTCTACACTTCGAGCTCTGCTAGGTGAAGGAGTGAATTCTTTGAGATCTTACAATACAATTAAAGAGAAATGAAAACAAAATGGTCACACGGATTAACCCCACCTTGTGCATAAGGATACTCGAAGATTTGCCGCTAAGCACCCATTATGTTGACTTACTAGTCTTGTAAACCAAAGATCTTTCAACAACAAATTACTATCGCATTACAATGCAACTAAAGATACAAAACCAAATTTATATCCCCAAATGTGATATCATTTATAGTATTTTTTTTTTTTGTTAATTTAGAGGTATCCTCGCGACTCAGTTCAGCGGTCCAACTTGTTTTGCCTTGGGCTTACAAATTGTCAAGTTGGGGCCAAAAGGAGCGAGCTGAGACGAGACTAATCTTCTGGGGATACACACAGCCACTCACAAGCCACATACATTCGGTGAGGCCGGACCTCGGATAGCAAACCCGAGACTTAAGCCTCCTCTACTATCTGTGCAAGCTTTCGGACCAAGCCCATCATTTATAGTATTTTACTTCATATTTAACTTGTGAAGACCTGGAAATGCATGACTCTCTGAAGATGGTTAACAAATGCAGGTTCCCAATATATATGGTAGAATAGGTATTAATGAGCTCATGCAAACTAGTAGGACAATAGCTTACAATAATCTACATGGAACATAGATGATATTCAATATAAAGCATGATCAACCAACCATTTGTGACCATTACACACTCTAATGGGAAACAAAGCCAAGAACCTAGAAAGTGGGGAAAAATGTATGAAATCAGGTAAACTAGAACTTTATTATGGAATCCAATCACTTTAGTTGTAGATTCATCCATAATGAAATTCAATGAACTCAAAATACATCAACTAAAGTAGGATTTCTTCAAGATCACATATGATCTACAATATCCTTTATGTGTGTTTGGAAAGATACATTTACAAATAGCATACAAGCATCTTGTCAAAACTTGATGATTAAGAACAATCACAAACCTACAAGAAGTCAACAAATGTGACCTTACAAGCATGATAAAATACCTCTCCCATAAATAGTACATTAACCATGGCAAATTTGCCTTCGATGAGTGGTATTCGCTTGCAACTCTTTCACCAGACTACACAGAAATCTCTCCTACAAACTTTCCTAATTCTGAGATACCTCATTTGATCACCCTAGAATAGACTATAGGATGTCTTATACAAAAATTCAACCAAGAGATCTAGAATTTAGCAAAAGGCCCTCAAATTTGGCAAAAAATCCCTTCGCTACAGAGACAACTTATATTTATAACAAATAAATTTACTCAGATCTACACAACTAACACTTGTTTCAAATTTCAATTATCACCATTGCGTTTAAACCCTAAATCCATCATAGACCATGTAGCACACTAAATTAGGCCTCATGCATTAGAGGACATTTCTTTAGATTGGACCCTCTGCAAAACAGGCCAATTTTTTCGTAGGAATTATTTGCATCATGTTTGCAAAAACTTAACTTCATTGATATTTGATACCAATTAAACGGATAGAAGACAGTCCATACTCTATAGCGTAAATTCTCTTTCATGATTTCCACAAACAGTATGGGCATTGCTTGCTTCCCATTAACTTCGTCATCTACTACTTCTTTGATAAGCAACTCAACACCGAAATCATCATGAATTTGCAAGTATTCATCATGTCATCACAACACCCTAGTTGTCACCGTAGAATTTTTATTAACTTGGACAGTTAATGCTTTTGCAAGAACATACCAGATTATGCCTCTTAAACTCCCACTAGTGTTTCCATCTTTCAAACCTGTATTTGAATCTTTGGATAAGACTCAAAAGCCATGATATATAAATTGGACCAATTTCAGTTCAAAGCTTATTTCAAATCACTCAAATTCAACACCTTCATTAATCTTGCAAATGAAATTTTACTTTTTGCAAACCCTATACTTAATGTTTTTCATTTGAACATTGAGAGTTTGCCTTTATCAGCTAGCCAATTTAAATTTTATGTATAATCATTGGCTCAGATGTATCACTAAAAGATCGGTGTCTATGGGTGATCAATGGGTTATCATATGTGTTTGCCCTGGCATACGGCAAATACACCGCGGGAAAATTCACTGCTATGACAAATTAATGCGGTTAATTTTCCGTGGCGGTGAATTGCTAGTGGTGAATTTACTTGAAATGAATTTGTCATGGCAGTGAATTTTCCCACGATGAATTGTCGTGGTGAATTTTCCATCAGTAAATTGCTGGTGGTGAATTTTCCTAAAGCAGTTTGCTCTTTGCTTGACCGACCCATTGTAGTCAACAAGAAAGTGCCATGTGTCCTCCTCGCATATTTCCCAATATTTCATCAACACTCTTCTTTAGCTGCTTAAGTGCCCATAGTCTTTATGATTGAGATTCATCTACTCCAAGATCAATGGATGTGGTAGATTAGTGGACCACCTAAAGTGCACCCACCGTAATCTGTCAATCCACCATAGTCGACAGGATTATGATGCATCATCAAATCCACTGCCCAACAGAACGCTTTCAAACTCGCTAGGAAGCCTTGCTTAGTAGATAGAATAGGCCCACTATTATCTTCCAGTTGAGACCACATGACATCATTCCATTCGCTGCTACAAAACTACACCCTTGTAGAGACTCCACATAGTCACCATTCAACTGATGGGGATTAATTATTATTATGTCACGTCAGATGTCCATTTGTTGCTTATTCACTTTTTTGATCTGCTGCTTTGACCACTTAAACACCAAGCAAGATTGACAGTTTGGATGCTTTCATTCCAAGAGCAACTTCTTTGTTAAACTGATGGATGCCTAGGACGTGCGACCCTGTAATCCGCCAATCTATTACAACAACGAGATTTCAAAGGACCAATCACAGTGTACCACATATACCCATTGTCGGCACTTTTCTTATCGACTTAATTCTTTAAACCTTTGTCAAGATCAATGGTTAAGAATCATTGCAGTCGAAATCAATGGATGTGGCAGATATATAAATCTCTATAGGTGCATACCGTTTGATCAATCGATCTAGCACAATGAACAAGATCATGCTGCGTGGTTTAGCTGCAAACGCTCGACTCCATTTTTCAATAAATTTAACTTTGCTAGACATGTCCTGACCTTCTATTCAATTGATAGCCCAGATTCATCTGTCGTTGAAATCAATGGTTGAGAGAGATCATCTCCATGGCTCAAAATGCTTGAAGATTTACAAAGAAATACTTTAACCTTGGAAGCCAATCAAAATTTGCCACATACCCGACTTATCCTAGCACTTGACCATATAAACTTTTGATTCATTAAGTCATAGTCAAGATTGATGGCTCACATTGATCACCCCTAAGATCAATGCCTCCAGCAGATCTGTAGATAACCGAAAGTGTATACCCTTTGATTGGTTGATCCACCGCAGTTAATAGGGTCATGCCATGTGGCCTCATAGGGACAACTCAACCTTACTGCTCTATGCCATTGAACTTTGCTTAAGCATTGATCACAACCAACGACTCAGATTAAAACACGAAAATCAATGGATTTGACAGATTGGTAAACTGCTAGGGTGCTGGATAATATGACGTACCAAAGTGTAAGCATTCATCAAAGTTTATCAGATTCAAACACATGACCAAGGATCCCACAGCTGAAAAGGAAAGCTTGTCCACCCTACCAACTATACCTTCTGACATGGACATGTTGCACTGCTAGCCTAATAAGAAAATCACACATCATCATCCCTTTGAAGAAGATTCCATTGTGGATACATCCATGCCAATGATAGGGACTTTGCGGTAGATTGGGAGATGAGCATTATACTCGTCAAATTGATTCATTGTAACATAAAAACCTGATATCCAGTCATTGAATGAACAAAGGTGAGCTGCTTAAGTGAAATGCAACTGCCTGTAACGAGTCGATGAGCAAATATAGCATAATGGTGAAGGCAAAGGCAAAGTCTTCGTCTCATTTCAGATTTTGATGAACCAATCCGCCATGAATGTAATCCAGGAGCTTTGACTAAGGCAACATAAGATGAAAAATCACATGGCAAGATGGTTTTGTTGCCAGATCTCCTTCTCTTGATCACATTAATCTTACTAAATCATTCTTAGCAAAATTACTTAACCAAGGCAAAAAAACATGAAACTAAAAACATAAAGTAAGGAACAAATTGCATCAACATAAGACATGAGGATTAACATATGCACAACACAAAGCCACAATATGATGATCTCAGATCAGATGTCAACAAATTGGAAGGTCAAAGTAAAAGATTTTGACAATACCAAAGGAATTACATAAGACACTTCAGATTACTTTAGAAGAAACATGAAGACCAGGGAAATAATAAGCACTTTACAATGCAAAGGGAATGAATAAGACATCTCCAATCCTTTTTATATTTTTGGGTCAAGTAGGGAAACCTATAAAGTATCACAATGTCAACAGATAGAAAAACCAAAAAAAAAAAAAAACTTTCCAAGAGATATCTATTCCATCAAATTATACCCCACACTTGTACCTTCAACTTACCCACTAAAGAAACATGCAAAGAAAAGTGTCACAAGTACAGCACAAGTGAAGAGCATGCCAGTTGGGATCCATAGTAGTTCATAAACAATTTTCTAGTGACGATGATGCGCTTGGCCATCCACCATGACATAGTAAACACCAACCATTCATCATTGATTAGGTCTAATGGTTAGATTGGACTCCAAAATTCCCCCACTAACAAGAGATGCTTAACTAAGTGCTTCATGATCCATGTAAACCTTCATGATGGGTCTAGCAGAGACATGAAATGTCAGGCAGTAAACATTAGACACAGCCAGATCGGAAGCAATTAGCAAAGCACTACACTGTGATCTAACCACTCTCAAAGCAAAAACAGATATTTTATATTAGATGATTCATGCAGATATTACTTTACTATTAGCTATCTAGTGTCAATCGTCAAGTCCAACAAAGATGTGCAAGCAATTTAAATGTTGTCAGCGTTGATCTCATAGATGAAAATTGTTCATTTGTCACAAATTTTATTCAAGTACTTTCTGTCTTGTACAGGTTGGAAGATGCAATTAGGGTTTTGGAGCATGTGGTGGGAATCAGAGAAGAGAAAACTTGCACAGACAATCCAGATGCTGACCTGGAGAAGCAAAGGCTGACAGAGCTTTTGAAAGAAGCTGCTAGGGTGAAAAATTGGAAGGGTAAATCGATTCAATCCTTGATTGTTTCTCATCCTAAAAACAAGAAAAAGTAAAGACACTCAAAAAATAAGGATTGAATGTCTTAGGCTGATTGCTTATAAGATCATAGACCTACAACTATCTGTGGCTTCTATTAAAGCCTAGAAGGTGTATTCACATTGGAAGAGTGCTGAGAATGTACATAAGTAACAATCTGTTTGCAAAAGCCCCATTTTCTAGCTTGTAAGATTACATTAGTGAATTTTCTGGTCTGAGCTTTTGACCGTGTGTTTGTATACTGTCTAGAAAATTTATAATCTTTTTTGTTTTGATGACCTGATATCGACCAACAATATTTTGTACAAGATTTCAGTCTTATTAATGTTTTGATTTACCTTCCTGTTTTTTATTTAGTATTTGTCTTTTCAGGTATCCTTTACTTCTTTTTCATTTTCTTGGAGATGCATGGACACATTTTATCTCTTACTTTACATTGTACTTTCAAGAATCTCAAGGGCTAATTTTAACCTTCCATGACATTAAGAACTATGTATTATGGTCTTGTGTAGACACCATGGAAAGGATTCCTGGACAGGTGCCATATTCTTTGCCCAAAATTTGTGGACCTTCATAAGTTATTGGATGAAATAAAAGAGAATCAATTCTATTTTAAACAATTTCAAGAAAATTTGAAAACACAAAGTTTATTTTAAGCAATGAGCAGGGTTTGTTAATGGGCTGAATTGTAATCGTTCAAATCTTTTCTAAGACCTGTTTTCTTCTTATAATCTTGTAAATTGTAAGAAAATTGTAATGCAATACTAATAAACTTCCTGACGTGCACAAAAATTACAGACTCAGATCTCTCATCTTTCGTCTTCTAAAGAAGAAATTAGTGAAGAAATGATAAATGTAAAAGCTGCATTCAGAGCAATCTAAAGGTGTGAAAATTGATAAAAAAAACCAGTACAGTTGCAATCATTTAACCAACCTTCATAATTAGATCAAGCTAATGCTCTCCCATTTGACTGATAAGAATTTAAGAAACAAAATTCTTATAACTTGATGGAATCCATTAAGAAGGTGCTGGAGAGACAATTATATAGCCAATCCAAAAGAAAAATTGTTGCAATATGAAAGAGTTCTAATCTACATATTTTGCTTCCTTGACATGTTCTTAAGAAAATGACAGCGACTTTCTTAGTAAACAGATGTTCAGGATAATCTGTTGCTTTTAATGAGGTAATATTCTTGATAAAGTGTAGAAATGATGTTACTGATAGAAGTGTTCACCTCGACAAAGTGATGTTATGATTTTTCTAATGTTTTAGAATCCCTAAATTCCTTAATTCTCATTCTCAAAAGTTATCAGTTCAAAGATCTTGTTATTTCTATGCACTCCTTAAAATATAACATTTAAATTAAAAAATATTTAAAGTAAAAAAAAATTATTAATCTAGATTCTTGAAATATAAGAAAATAGGTTTAATATGTGGCAAAGGGAACATAACCCATTTCCTTTTAACAAGTACTAATTAGAAGCATAAACATATAAAAATTCTAACTTAACTTTATTTAGTATAAATAAACTTTTGATTTATTTATTTATGAATATTGAGTGCGAGATAAGAAAATAGAATTATATAATTAAGAAATAGAATGCTAAACAATTATTAAAAAGAAAATAGAAGAAATTAATGTGTACATTTGGAAAATTAGAAGTTTGATGGTAGAGATAAATTTGTGCATATATTGTAGATGATATAAGATGATTTTTGGAGGTTTATGAGGGAATTTACCACTAGTCCCTACCTAGGGTGTTAGAGCCTCAACAATGTTGTTGCTCTCCATTTAGGACATTAGAGTCCCTTGGGGTGTTATAGTCCTAATGTCTATTAGTTTTGAAAAATTTGGTGGTGTTTTGTAGCTATTTGTAGATGATTTTCCCACTTGCAGAATGTTCACATCACTTTGAAACTTTTTAGAATCTAAGCTAAAGTGCAAGGGAGAGGACAAATTATTGGTGATATTTAGGAGATTGCCTTGGTCAATCTCCACTTTTGTAGTTAAGATAAGTACAAAGAAACTAGTATGACAATGGTGCATGCAAAACTATGTGCTTGGTGGTGATGGTGGAAATACGATAAAAACTAGTGGGAATTCTAAAATATGTGGTGTGTTCTTGTGATGGAGTCAACTAGGTGATGGTGGTACACAAAGGATGAGGAAGGTTTTAGGTCTAAGGAAAAATGGCTACATGGGGAGTTTAGGTAGAATATTGTGGTTGTGACTATGGAAAAGCATCTCTCTAATGGCTTCACTAAGGGAAAAATAATGGGAATAAAAATGGAAAATGGGAAGGGGGGGTAAACTACAAGGATTTTATGCATCAATGTCCAATGGTGGCCTCTAATACTTCAAATGTACTTCTCTAGCATGTTTCCTTCGTTCTAATGTCTTCCTTGTAGACTACTTGTGTGTTGGAGTGCTAAAGTGATTACTAAGTTTTCTCAATGACACATTCTTATCTTGTTGGGAAAATGTGTCTCAACCTTGTAATTATATAAGGTTTATTGTTGATAGGTAAGCATAAGGGAGCGCGGGGAGGGGGGTACCCCCTGCAAGGGGTCCAGGGGGATCATCCCCCTGACGAGGGGTCCAAGGGCTCGAAGGCAACACCCTCGAAAGCCAAATTTTATGTATATTTTATTATTGTAAATCTAGACCATTTAACATTAGGTCTCAGATCTTATGGTAGATATTTTGTTGGCTTGACTTGCCCTAGAAGGCAACCCTATTTTATGACAGCGTATTATAGTTGTGTGTTGTGATGTATTCTAAGAGTCTGATAGTGGTTATGTTGCCTCTGGATCTCTGGTTGGTGATACTCCTGCGAGAAGCTTGCTTTGCAAGTATATTGTAATCTTCATGTTTTCTGAATAATATATTGGGTGGCTTTTGGAGTGGGGGGTTTTTCTCCCGAAAGGGTTTTCTCCATGTAAATCACTTTGTTGTGGTATGCATGATATATATGTTTATTTCTATTTTTAGTTTTTGTAACTGTTGAAAAGATCTATAGAGTTTTGCATTATCCTCCTTTTAAGATTAGTGTAGGAATTTGTTCTGTTGCCTTAGCTTCCTTACATATCTAACAAGTGAAATGAAGGGGGAAATGGATTTGAATAGGGTCGATACTACATTTTAAGGTATTTTGTAGGTGAAAATATAGTGAGGGCTAGGGCATTGACAATTAGGGAAAATCTCTACTAGGAGACAAGAACTCTAGCATCACTTGATGTGGCTACCCCTAGGAAGCATTGTAGTCTCAAATAGGTACAATTCCTAAATGTTTGGAAGCGGTTAGGGATGGTTTCCTAAGGCTCATGGTGCTCACAATATCCTTTTGTGGTCAAGGGAAAGGCTAGAAACATAATGGAGTGATCCTAAAGCATACTAAGGGAAATGGACACTAAAATGGGTTTAGAAGCATAAAGAGGAAGTTTCAAGGTTAGCTGTACATTATATCCATGTTGACAAAGTTAACTTTACATTCACCCCTGGAAGAATAAGTGAACTCTAAATGGACCTACTTATCTCCTAAGATATCATTAGAAGTAGAGGAAGGTGGATTATTAGAATAAGTAGGAGAATTATGATCTAAATTGTATGATAAATAATATGAAGAATGTGATGGAGGAGGTCAACCAAAGGAGTGGGGGTCATCAAATAAAGGTGGAATAGTATGACCAATAGAGTTGGATGTACAGTTGTAAGAGTAGAAAGGGGTAAAATTTAAAGAACACCACTTATATTGATAGAAGAATATTATTCAAGTGTAACATTGTCATGGAGTAGGTCAAGGGAAAGAGAACATGTCAAAGGAACATCAAGAAAAAGGAGATGGGTTTGGAGGATAAATAAGAGAATTTTTATTTTTCAAAGTATTATTTGGTTGGTTTTGATGGAAAAATGAGTGTAAGGGGTGAGGAGCACATATGACTCAATATTTTGGCAATATTCATAAGAATTTGGATTAATGAGAATAGTATAAGATTTTTTTTGTAGAAGTGGTGATGTTCATCACATGAATCCAAGTTCATCCTATGAGAATGCTATTTACAAGATGGCTAGGCATGGCATTGAATAATGTGTCAAGTATAATTTAGTCATTAGAGATAGGATAAGTAGTAATAGGAAGACAACTAGTGCCACATAAATCTCAATCAATATTATTGAAGTTTTAGATTTATTGATTTGGTAGTTACAAATAAGAATTTTTGACATCTATTGTATAGAGAAAGTCTAGACTATAAATATTTAGGCTATAACATTATTGATTGAGGCTCACTTAATTCCAAGTTTATAATAGGTGGTAATAATTTAAATAGGTATGTTTTCAAGGAGTTTGAGAGAAAAATGAAGGTTAGGTAAGAAGAAGTAATAGTATTGTCATTAAGTGAAGGATATTTAAGGACAAAAGCTACTTTGGTAGATAATGTGGTAGAAGGAGAAGAGATGTCTTGTAAGGATTTATAAATTACATCATGGTATGTGGGAAAATTTTGAATGAGGTTTCAAAGAGAGATCTTGGTTGATGTAGATTGTAATTGTTCAACAAGATCATATTCCTTAATATTTTTAAAGTTACAATGAGGAGGGGGAAGATCAAGAGTAGTGGAAGGCAAGGGGGTTGAGGTAGGTAGGATTTTTTGTTACAAGTCTTTTATGATATGTATGTCTTAATACATGGTAATTGGTGTCGGTAGAGGTATATGGAGCAATAGTTGGAGAAGAATAAGAAGATTTAGGCAAAGTGGAGAATAGGAGATGTGTATTACAAGTTTAGGTGCAGGAATATTGAAAGTAGGACTAGGTTATTTGGCATCAAAATTTTAAAACTAAGAAATGATTGAGGTATGTACTGGTTGAAAGGTATTGATAAATATTCTATTAGGGCCTTTAAGAATATATTTAACTGTGGGGATGTGGTCATAAGAAGAGGAAAATTATCGATTAGATTTTGTTATAAGAGAGAGAGAGAGAGAGAGAGAGAGTACACATAGGGGAATTTATAAAGTGATCATGAAATACATTCACTAAGTGAGAAAAAAATATAATGAATCTAGAAATAGATTTAAACCAACTATCTACATTTACTTTTAAAGTATGCGGAAAGAAAGAAAGAAGAGAATTTTTAACATAACAAAATTTATTTATACCATTAAGAAGATATTGTACATGCAACATAAGATCTTCATCATTAGAAAGTGTGGGTAAAATGAGAGAATTAATTCTAACAAATAGAAGAAGAGACACTTGATTCTTGTCCATTTGTATTGTAACATATAACTATAGCATTGAATGAGGTTGAATAATCATCGTCATCATGCTCTATATAAGGAGGAAAATAGGGCATATATAATGATCTAAGGTAGAGAGAGGAGTATGAGGGATCAAATGGAAGAAATTAATAGTGGGGTCAGAAGAATAGGAGAAATAATATTATCTAGGTCATTAAGTGGAGTATTAGGTGTAATAGATGGAAGAGAGAGTGGGGGAAGAAATATCAATAGAAAAAGTGGCTTAAAAGGGTATAAGGTTTTCTAGGTCATTGGGATAGGTACCAAGAAAATGAGTGAAGGTAGGGTAGTTGGAAAGGCTAGCTGAGAGATGATCAAAGGAAAGAGGAGAAGAGTTTAGAGCAAGGAAATCAAGGATTATGGGGTACATAGAGAAAAGGTGATATGAGAAAGCGGACTCAAGGAAGGGTTTATGAATAAAGGATAGGGACACAAGATAATCCATGGTGTGTTGTATAGGATATTAAGGATGAGGGAATAGATAAGGCTAAGGTATAGGATGATTAAGGTAGTGGGAAAGGTATAACTGGTTATAAGAAAAATGAACTAAGTGTTGGGATAGGTGGATTAAGTTGGATGGAAGAAAAAATATTTGAAAAGATGTGTAGAAAAAATATGGAAGTAATTTTAATTATTTAATTAATTCATCTAATCCTTCTTATAACATTTATTGGATGAATCAAGATTATTTGTTCAATTAATTAATCCTTCTCTAAAGTTCAAACTTAAATTTATAAATAATTTAATTATTTATTTAATCCCATCATGCACATCCCTAAAAATTAAATAAATGTATCCTATTTATTTAATTTCAATTTTTTTTGCATTCATTAAATTTAGTTAATTAATCTAACTAATCATTTACACAAAGTTAAAATGTGATTAATTTAATTAATTACTTGTCACATCTATCCTACTTCATAAAATCTTAGCCATCTATTTTCTCCTATAAAATCTAGACCCTCATATTTCCACATGTGACTCTCACACATGTGTGAGAGCCCTTACTCGTCAAATCCCACAACCCATATGATCCACACACATTTCAAAGTAAAGATATAAGGTTCTTTTATTTGCATTTGAGTTTTAATTTTGTGTCTTATTTCCTCTTGTTCATATTTTGGTATGCTCGAGGGAGCCTGTACACTGAAATCAAATCTTCTTTTGAATATTTTTGTGAATTTTTAGGTGTAGGTTGTAGGTTAATGCCTCTACCATGCACTCATCACCTCTAATTCATACATATTCATGTTTGTTTTATTTCAATGCCCTTTCCCTACAACTTGGGAGTTACTTGATGATTTCTATTTTATTTCCATATTTTCTCATCATTTTCTAACATTTTCTTTATTTTTGTAATATTTCTAACATTTTAGTTGGTTTGTATCATTTCCTAACATGTTTGTCTCATATCAAATTATTTTTGTTATAGTTATTTCCCATCTTTTGGTCACTGGTATACATCATCATCTCTTCTTCCCTAGTTAATATTTTCAATTTCTTGCATCACATCCACTTAGTAGATTGATGCCTTTGCTTCTAGGGATAAAACCCCATATTTTCATCATTATTAGGTTTTATTTTTGTTTATGTGCTAAAAATAACTATAATTATTTCTCCTAAATTTTTGGAGTGCTTATTAAATTATTTTAAACTCAAACTAAACCCTACTTGTAGGTCAAATTCAAGCCTTCTCAACATCTATTTGTTTTGATACCTATATTTCCTAAATCATCATTTTCACCTTCCTACATCACTTCCACTTCATAGATCAAAATCTTTGGTTGTGACCCTAAATCATTCATTTTTATAATTTTTGTCTTTTCATTTCTCAGTTTCTAGTTTTTATTAGTCTACTATAATTCTAACCTATTGTCTTAACACTCGCCATCCTTAGGTTTTCTAGGTTTTCATTAGTTTTTGAGAAATTTCACCAAATTCTTTATTATTGTTTCATAGGTATCTACATCACCATCAATATTTTTGGTTTGTAATCTACACTTGGAAGTAATGCCTTTGAATCATTAGTCAACACATCCACATGTAACATAATTGTAAGGGTACAAAACCCTATTTTTTCATCTATATTTTTCTACAACATTTTTGTTTTATAATTTGATGTGTTTGTCTCTCTATCAATGTGTCTACCTTGCAACATTTGGTTTTTTTCCTTAATTTTTGTGCTAATTAGCTATACAAGCATTTTTGTTTTATAATTTGATGTGTTTGTCTCTTTATCAATGTGTCTACCTTCCAAATTTTGGTTTTTTTCCTTAATTTTTGTGCTAATTAGCTATACAAGTTGCTAATATTCGTTGTGTTTTGTAATAAAATTTCCTATCAATTTTTTTTGGAAAACTACAAACTAGTTTGTTGCATGGTTCATTTTTTGAAGACTTGCTTTCTTACTATTTAGTTGCATTTTTTTGTTTTAAGGGAAAATAAATGTTTTGATCTTTTTGTGAGGATATTATGAAATTTATTCTCTCTCCTTACACTCAAACGTGACCTTGGAGATCAAAAGCGTAATATTATTCTTTTTTTTGTATTAGAACCCAAGGGAGACAAGTGTATTCTCTCCTCACACTACAAGGCAATCTTGGAGATAAAAAATACTTGTCCTTTATTTCCTCTAATAAGCTTACCTAAGGATTTATCACCTTAGATATGAACTAAACCATGTTTTTCAATAGGGTATACAAAGGGGGGGTTGTAGTGAAATATGTACCTCAATGGAGAAACATTGTTTTTGGCTTAGCCTTGCCTCCCATTTTTGTAAGGAGACATGTAAAGTTGAATTAGAATTTTCCAAGATTTTTTTTTGTAGATGTACTCCCATTCTCATAATTAGGCATCACTTACATTCAAATATATAAAGGGCATCCTTAGTCATATTTTACAAGCCTAGATTAAGACCATTCAATTGTACTTGATTGTATTGCACCAATATATGGATTGCACTGGGACATTACTCACCCCACACCCTTAGAAATGAGTTTGTGGGCCATATATGCTCTCCCCTCATACCATAAGAGCAATATTTGGTGATAAAAATGGTTAGTGCCCTAAAATAGGCCCTACACATCATAACTAGATAAGGCATATATTAGTGAGCTTACAGTCATGCACACTCCTAATTGAATAAATTTAGGTTGTTCATGTGATTGGTGTTTCTTCTTGTGATAAACTCATATTTATCTTTAAAATCCAAATCAAGCATTTGAAATCACACAAAAATACAAAACAAAAGAAATTATTTTTTTGTTAACAACTCTTGCTAAGGTTCAAGCCTATACCACCAAATTTCATAAACCAAGTCAAAATCAAACATCACACAAACATAAAATCCGCCTTCTAAAGTTCTTAACCCACACCTTAGACATAAAAAACTCATCCATAATCCAACCATCCTAAATAAAACTCAACATTTGAATCTAAAATCTATATCAAGATCATGAACCCCATCCAAATTTAAACCTTAAACCAAATCCAAAACATGAATCCTATACCCAATTTTTTTAATCAATTAAACCAATCCTAATCCAAACCATAATCCAACCACCATCCAATGTACACAAAAATTAAAACCCAATAAAAAATCAAAACCTTAGATCCAATCAAATTCAATCCTTAGGAACTTTTCTTAACCTAAACATAGTCATAAAAACTCTTGTATAGGAACTTATCCTATCCTAAGAATAGATAATAAAATCAAATCATCTTAAGGTATTGATCCTTTTATTATCCATAAAAATCACACCCAAAACTAAACTCTAATTCTAACCCTATCCATAATCCACTCTTAAAATAAAAAATCTCATCCAAAATCTCAACTTTACAAATCCATCTCAATATCAAAATAAATCTTAGGTCCAAAATCTTAATTAGCCCCATCCAAATTCAATCCAAACTTAAATAATATCCATCTCAAATAGCCTTAATCCAACTTGAATAATTTTTTTAAAATATAAGACCTTAATCGCATTCAACCATCATACTTTAGTTCTTGATCACTTAAGTACTTTTCCTATCTTAAGTAATAAAGAAACTAAATCAAATCAAATAAAATCACATCTTCCCACCTTGACATAATTTACTTAAGAACAAGTGCATATCTTAAATATAGTTAGTCAAGCATCCAACTTTGGATAAATTCTCTTAGGAACTTGGTCTATCCTAAGTTAACTAATATGAGCATCCAAATCAATCTTTCTTTGAGAACTTTACTATCTCAAGTAGGAAATATCAAACCATCCATTTCAAAGAAAATAAAGGACTTGGTCCCCAAAAACAATTTTGATTTAAAAAATCTCCAACCTTAACCAAATCAAGTCTCTCTCCAAATTAAATGCATCAAAGCCTTCAAACCTCAATACAAACCAAATCACCCATCTTCCAAAATCCCCCACAATCAAACTTTGAAAAAAAATTTAAAAAAATCTAAATTAAGCAATCCTTAAGTCCAAATTGTCATTTTATGTTGATCATCACTAGGTCACAAGAAAGAAAAAAATATGGAGAGATATAACAAAAATCCTTTGTATAGAGTTATGGTTATCACACCCAAGATCAGAGCTTATCATCTCAAACACATCGTGACACATAAAATGAGCAAGAAAATTTTGTAAGCCAACCTAAGTTTTATCCTTAGTTTATATAGTTCCTCAACGATGAAATCATGCAAGATTATATAGATCACCTCATAAATCTTAATAAATATTGCTTCTTAGAGAAACTAATCGATGTAGGAGCTAAGCTCCCTTCTCACTTAAATTCATCAAAAGTTCATAACCTCATATATCAAGAGTCCATAATTACATATATATTAAAAAATCCATGGGATAATCTTCATTAACAACTAACCCACAACCATATAATATAATATCCTAGAAACCTTCCCTCAAGCATCATCATTTGATCCCCTTGAATTTGAGCACATCCAAAATCAAATGGCATTCCTATCAATCAACACATGACCAATATTTATCCACATCACAACAAGAATCTCATCATGCTCAAATTTCTAATCCAATCCACATTATAATCTCATATGCTCCAATTGACCAAAACATTCATCTTCCATCTAATCCACCTCAAACAACATTCTTATGTGTATCATGGTTAATCTAGTCATTATCTCCACTATCCATACCATAATAAATATTTTTGTAACAAACCATGGTTCCACATCACAACCCATGTCACTCATCCTTCTATCCTCCAACTACATCCTACCCACTGACCACATATTACCCTCAAACAACCTCCTATCACCCAACAATGTCATATCCACCCACAATATCATACCCTTTGACTACATCATACCCTCCCATCTCATAATTTATTTCTCAACCACCTTCTCATCAACAAAACACCCCCCAAACTAATCCATTCAACACCACCTATTAACAACAACCACCATACAATACCATCCCATTCCAACCTCCAAACCCACCTCTTAGGAATCCCTTTGCCCGAGAGTGGCAAGAAATGAAGGAAATATTTAAGAGGTGATGCAAGGGCATCCTTTGATACACTTTGTTGTCATATTACAAAACTTTAAATTTTGGTTTATTTTGGGTCAATAAGGTCAATGTAGACCATTTAAGGTCATATTAGATTAGTTTTGGGTGATTAGGTGCAAAGTTGTTAAAAAATTCAAAAGTTGTCAAATGTTGTAAAATGCAATTTTGCAAAATTGGTTTTGGAAGTTAGGAAGTAGTTTTGGGCAATGGAAATGAATGTAATGGCATAAATATGACATGTACACATGAGCACCAAAGTTGGAGAAGGTTGGGGGAAGAACGAAAAATGAAATAAAATCATTTTGGCACGTTATTTCCTTGCATTTTCTATTGAAATAGTCAGTAATCTTTAGGTACGACCTTGTATGGTACAGTACAAACATGAAATCAATTGGAAAGGTCTATAAGTTTATTTTTCTGAAAATTTGCAGTCTGAAACATGCATGGTACAGATCTGTACGGTCTAGTATTGACCTAAATACACCTTGGGAAGTTGGTGACGTGTCTCACCTTACAAATTCTTTTGGTTTCATGCATTTTCATTAAGATTTGTGTGAGTTGTGATATTTTTACTAAGAGCAGGTCCAAACCCTGCTAGGGTTTCTAGAAACACAAAAAAAATCATATCTTTGCTTGCCACCGTAAAAAAACTCATAAAAATTGGTAGAAAGTTTTATTTTAAGGATATCTAAAAACCCTTTTGGGCTCAAGCCCTTAAAATCTGGCATGTGTGAGGAATCAATGACTGTGCGTCCAAATTTGCTTGCAAACTATCATAAAACGTTAGTTGTGAAGGGGTTGAAAACATTTATGCATTCCCTGCTTGTGATTGGATGGAAAATCATTGAACAGTGTTGTAGAAGGTTTGTAGAATCCAAAACTCACAAGTTTTCATGTTTTCTTCTTTGTTTAATGCCATTAGAGTGTTATTTCCATGTTTCAATGTGCATTAGGAAGCTTTTAGTCACTGTTTGAGATGAGCCATTGTATGAGATGAGCCATTGTATGAGAGGAGTAAAAGCAGTCAAGTTGTGTTAGAACAATTCCTTCATTTGCATCATTTTTGGTATCAAATCCAGAAGCTCTTTGGGAAGTGATTTAATTATTTTGGATAACGTGGTTCAATGAGATTTGATGTTTACAGATGGCTCTTAATAATAAGAAAGATGGGCAAAGAGCATCGTCATTATTAAATACATTGTTCAAAGTGGCAGAGAGCCTAAAGGAGGGGAAAATGGCAGCCAAGAAAGAAAGCAAGTTGGCAAAGCAAACATTATTCTGGACTACCTACAAGACCAGAGGTAAATGTTGTCAAGTTGTGATTTCAAATAACTGCATGGATAATATTGTTTTTTAATATATGGTCGATAAGTTGGGTTTGAAAAGATTACAACACCCCATGCCCTATTATGTGTGTTGGCTTCAAACATGTACCCAAGTAACCGTAAGTGAGCAATACAAAGTTGAGTTTCACATAGGAAATTATAAGGATGAAATAGTTTGTGATATTATGCATTTGTATGGTTGTCACATTTTGTTTTGAAGGTTGTGGCATTATAGCAGGGTAGTGAAATATAACAAGAAAAACAACACATATGAGTTGGACAAAGATGGGAAGAAATATACATTAGTAGCCTTGAATGGTGAGTGCACATGAATTGAAAGCTTGTTGTTAAGTGAGAAGACATATGTACGACGGTACAAAGCAAAGACAAATGAGGTAATGGTTCAGGTAACAAATTTTGAAAACATGTTGTTTGAAAAACTAGTTGAAAAAGAAATGGAAGAAAATTCTTTTGAATTTCTCAAACTAATGAAAGTAATAGTAACATTGATGTTGAGGTGGGTGATATTCAGGAAGAAGAAGAAGAAGAGACAACAAAAGAAGTTGTAGAGGACTCACAAATAGTCCAAAGAGAGAAGAGAGTCATGGAGGATAAGGAGATAGCATGGTTTTAAAGAGAAGAACCGAGTGTTGAGAATGTTGATGTCAAGGAGCATAAAAGAATGGATGAGCCATTCAAAAATAAAAATGAATGGCTGAGTAAGGTTGAGGTGAAGCCAAAGATTTTCGAGAATAATGAAGAGAAAATAATGTATGGAAAATGTTCAACATGAGGTGGATGAAGAAGTGAACTATGAAAACAAAGAATGTGATTTCTTTAATATGTTTATTTCTTGTGTAGGTAACGAAGACAAAGTGGATGAAAGAGAACATAAAACTCTAATTGCAGTCAAAGCTACAGTTAAATGGGGAGACAAACAAAAAACCATGGGTATATAGCGCCAAGTTAACCTTGGCTCAAGAATCATGTTGTTGGACCGCAAAGCACAAGTGAATAAATTGAAACAAATGTAGTTGAGATCCAACAAAAATAACACAATGCATGCATGCAAAGGAACTAGAAGACAAGAAAGAAGACTCCTATTTGAGGTGAACCTCAAATTTTCTCTTCCCCGGGAGTATGATGCAGGGGTATCCTTTGATACACTTTGTTGTCATCTTGAATTTTTTTGAATTTTGGTTTGTTTTGGGTCAGTAAGGTAAATGTGGACCATTTAAGGTCATTTGGGGTCATATTGGATTAGTTTTGGGTGATTAGGTGCAAATTTCTTAAAAAATGCAAAAGTTGTCAAATGTTGTCAATGTTGTAAAATGCAATTTTTGTAAAATTGGTTTTGGAAGTTAGGACGTAGTTTTGGGAAATGGAAATGAATGTAATGGCATAAATATGGCATGTACACATGGGCACCAAGGTTGGAGAAGGTTCGAGGAAGAACGGGAATGAAAGAAACTCATTTTGGCACATTTTTTCCTTGCATTTTTGTTGAAACAGTTAGTAATCTTCATGGTATAGCATTGTATGGTACAGTACAGACATGAAATCAATTGGAAAGGTCTGTAAGCTTATTTTTCTAAAAGAAATCAATCTGAAACATGCATGGTATGGATCTATATGTTTTGGTATGGACTTACACATGCCTTGGGAAGTTGGTGTTGTATCTTACCTTACAAATTCTTTTGGTTTCATGTATTTTCATTGAGTTTTGTGTGAGTTATAGATTTTTTACTAAGACCAGGTCCAAACCCTACCTAGCGTTTCTAGAAACACAAAAAAAATCATATCTTTATTTTCCACCACCAAAAAACTCATGAAAATTGGTAGAAAGTTTTGTTTTAAGGATATCTAAAAACCCTTTTGGGTTCAAGCCTTTAAAAGTTGGAATGTGTGAGGAATCAATGACTATGTGTCCAAATTTTCTTGCAAACTATCATAAAACCTTAGTTGTGAAGGGGTTGAACACATCTATGCATTCCCTGCTTGTGATTGGATGGAAAATTATTGAAGAGTGTTGTAGAAGGTCTGTAGAATCTAGAACTTATAATTTTTCATGTTGTCCTCTTTGTTGAATGCCATTAGGGTGTTGTATTCATGTTTCAATGTGCACTGGGAAGCTTTTAGTCATTGTTTGAGATGAACCATTATTTGAGGGGAGTAAAAGCATTCAATTTGTGTTAGAACAAGTCCTTCCTTTGCATCAAGAGGTTACAAATAGGGCATTGAACCAAAGAAAAAACTTGAAAATTTGAAGAACTTTGTCCCTACCCATTTTATAGAATGTAAAGTTATTTTCCTTCACATTTTAAAGTCCTAAAATTTGACAATATAAGGGAAGAGAGACCCCTATAATCATGTCAAAGAGTTCTTGATGGAAGGTCGAGATATTTCATACAATGATACATAATTGATCTCAAGCATATTCCCCCAAATCTTTGGAGGAAAAGCACTTGAGTTGTTCATACATCTACCAAAAGGATCCATTACCTCTTCACCAATTTTTTTGAGAAATTTGTAATAAATTACTCATACAACATCAAGAACAAGCTCACAATGCTTGATCTATGTAACTCCAAGAAACATAACGCTAAGATGTTTGTTGCCTTTGTCAAGTGGTGAATTTTCACAAGTCACTTTCCTTGCCCCATACTTGAACAGTAACTTGTTAACATCTTCATCACCAACCTTAATAAAGAAATAACCTTCCATTATCAATTTATTTATGACATAACATTTGATAAAATCATTGAAAAGGGTTCACCATGGAAAACCCTTATTGCTAATTTTTTTATCAAATTATACTCCTAAGATAAATATAACAATAATCAAACCAATGACAAGCCATGATTCTAGGATAAAAATAAAAAATATAGTCAGTGACAAGGTAATTGACTCCAACCACATTTAGGCTACACAATATTGCAAGAACAAGAAACCATCAATGTACAGGCTATCAAAAAGAAGAAAAACATCTCAATTTTTCAAGGGTGGCTAAGATCACCCAATAATCTAAAATATAAATACACTCCCTTAAGGGAACCCATAGAAACATTATTACAAAAACGTATCCAATCCAACAAGATTAATTTTCTACATACTAAACCATTTGATGAGAATAATCCCAAACCAACATGGTAGAGAGATAATGAGTATTATGATTGTCATCATGTAAAATGCCACACCACATTAAAATGCATGAAACTCAAAAATTATATCCAATATCTTATTGACCATTGTGATATTAAATTTGAAGGGTGAAAAACCTCCTCATCTGATGCAAAGAAGGGGTGGATTTATCTTTACTAGACACAACTCAACACAATTCAAGCATTACTCAAGACCCAAGACTCCTGCAATGGTGATCTCCACTATTTTGTTGATCTTTCCAACTAGGTCTCCAAAATGGTGTTTTGAGACATATATTTTAGAGAAGGGTGTCTCACCTTGAAAATCAGACCTTCTCAGATACCCATTATGTTGGTATTCAACATATATTCCTAGGGACATAAGTTGTTTTGGAACAAAACACCCTAATCAAGTCTACTACACCTGAACCTAGGCCAATTAAGCCACTTTTACAAAGCAAGTACTAAGAGAACACCTAAACACTTCGTCAACATCACTAACCAGTCACATAGGGTCACAATTATCGGGTTTTATCCACAAAACACACTTTTTATTTGTTGTCCCACTCTTTCACCACTCTATCTAGCTTAACACATGAGGATGTTAGGCTAGGGCTTTGTCAAAACTCCTTTAAGATCCATCCCCTACTCCAAAACAAACAAAAACATGGAAAACATACCTAAATCCACCATTCCACCGAGTTTGGCTAATCTACAATGGTGGAATGGTCTAAAATTTATATTTTACTCACAAAACCCTTAAAAATGGAGGGTTTCCAGGTAGTCTAACAAGAAATACTTCAAACAAGCTTGATTTTAAATTTAAAATGTACCACATTGAATCCAAATGAAATCTAAGACTTTGTAGAAACTTTTCCCATTGGTCTCAACTCATGACACAACAATATGGGTCTGTACAAAATGAAACAAACTCAAAAATTGCATTAAAAACCAGGAAACATAGCTTCTTCTTCACTTTTTTTGTCTTAAAAAGATACAATACTCATTCCTTGAAGTCTATGAGGCTCAAAATATGACATGAAACTACTAAACATCAGTTACAATGCAAGAAAACTCCAATGACCGTTCAACTTCTATACACATGCAAAATTGCCAAGTTGCAAAAGCAACTTTAGCAACTTTCACCAAACTTTACCCAATGCTTAACAACTGACCCTACATGACACTAACATGCAAGAATGGTCTTTTTTTGACCTTATTACATGGATTTTATGATAAAACACACAACATGCTAACTTAAACATCTAAAATGCATCACTAGAACTAACATGCCCATGATGCCCCTGTTGAAAGTGGATTCACTTTGAGAGGGGGGGGTGAATCAGAGTGGAATAATTTTAACTTTTAAACTTTGAATGCATAATGAAACTTTTACTAATTTAACCCAATGTGAACATTAGCACTTTAGATCAGATTGACATGAAACTTGACTGACATTTACAACCCATATTAAAAGCATCATATGATATTGTTCAATTAAAGCTTTATGAACAATCTTGTTGTGCATTATCAACATAACTATAAAACTTCATAATATGCAACCTTGACTTGCTTTTGACAAAATTTTGAGCATTCATATAATGAGCACAGAATGCAGAAGTTAATTTACTTTATGAAAGACATTTTGCATCAGATTTGCACAATCTAAATTTGCATGATAGACTTGAGCAAATTGGCGTTAAACTTTTAAACAGCCTTAAAGTATCAGAGCATTGACCAATTGAATGAGCACAATAACATAAATGACTGAAATAAATATTATGCAAGATAGACATAAATCACACAAATGAGAGACTCAAAAATTGTCGAGTGGAAAACCCTCCTGGGGTAGAAAAACCACTCCTAAACTGCCTTACTGGCTTAATTTAAAAACCACTGCTTACAATGCCTTATAGGCTAATTTCTTAGCACCAACTCAAGGAGCACCAACCCCTCTTTTGTTTTCAGTAAATCATACAATGATACAGAGGATCTCTCTATTTCTCTCTTATCTATCAAGTGCCTCTTGACAGACAATATCTAAAATCCTCAAAGTTTAAAAATGAACCTTCAGAATTTCAGCCATTGTCAAGCCTTAAGACAGCTTGATAATTAACTCATATTTCAGATTTTCAATCTCAAAGTTCAACATTTTTTCAATACAATCACAGTGATATATTCACACTCATCTTTCACTTTCTTTTTCATAAATTTCTCATAGTTCTTCCATATAATTTTTGTGATGTACTCACACTCTTTTTCTCTCTCTACATTTCAGACATTTCTTATTGTTCTTAAAAATAGTTAACTCCTACTTTCCATTTTTCCTAGCAAAAAAAAATAATAACCCTTATTTCTCACATAATTTTCAAATACAAAACTGAAAGCCCTAATCTCTTTGTTTTTCTGTTTTAGCAAATTTCATCGTTACATTATTTAAAATAGTAACTCTTGCTCTTTTTCTTTTTCTTTTTCGAAGAATAGAACAGAGGTGATTATCATAATACCAATTTTTTGTTGAGCAAAAAGGCCAAATGCCACTGAGTTCCTATGGGAAATATCAACATGAAGAAATTCTTTTGACAAGAATACCCAAGTAGCGTGCAAAATCAAAATGGTGACTGAACATCCAAGGTTTTCTTCTCAAGTAGCCTGCACAAGTAGTGCTAAAAACAAAACAACATAAAAACAAATATTCCATGAACAATAGCCAATGAAACAACTGCTACAGTAAAGTAACTGAAATCTCAATGATAATGGATCCGAGAACAGTTACCAATGACTCCAGGTGTGAAACTGGAAAGATTTGCAGATATCATGATTACCCACAACCCAAAAATACCATTCCTTAAATGCAGGAGCAAATTTAATATGATAAAGTAAATTTATATGCATTTCTGAGAATGTGAAATCGACATGCACAAATTATGCTCACAAACAACTAAACCCATTTTATTTTTCCATTCTTCCATATAGAAGAAAAAAATATATCTCTTATTAACCATGCCAGTAGAGGTAACGCTTATGCAAAGCAGTCTAAAAGTAGATTACCTGAAAAGACCAGAATATATTTTGCCATGAGTAAATTACTAGACCTGGAGAGCAGTTGAGCAGCCTGAGCTCCTTCCTATTTCAAGCTCTAACCCAATGGCAGGAAATTGACAAATGAATCAACCATTATAATGGTCTTCCAGATTTCCCCATTCATTGTCCAAGAAGGTCAGAAAGCCAGCAACTAACACAGTGAAATGGTTGTGAGAAGGTTTCCATGGTGGCGGCCAAAGTTAGGGTTCCAAACCCTCGAGCATGTGAGACAAAAGAATGACCTAAAATTCCTTAGCAAAAGAAATATCAATGAATTTTCAAGTCATGATATTATTTCAAGTCCGCAACATCAAATGGTTTTGACTAAGTTGACTTCATCCATGCAATAAACCATCGATAATCATTATCAATGTTCAGTAATTAATCAAGTGAAATGCCGATATAATAATGCCTTAAATAATTTTCCATGACCACTTTGAAAACCAAATGTCGATTACCATAGTCATCCTTGTTTCCAAGGAATCAAATCCATGTCACTTCCCTAGTGACCATTTTTAAATCATCATAACCTTACATGTTGTCGGCCTAGTGCAAACAATGTTGATGACTTCAGTAAACAAAAAGCTAAAGATGTCGATGATAACCAATAGCCATTTAAATGGCTTATAATTTAATCATTGAAGAAAGGCCAATATGAGTAATTTTTAAAGCTTAACCATAAGTCCTTGAAGTCTGATTCATGTGACTCCATTTGCCACTTGAAACCATAGGAGCCTGATTTCCTTAATAAAGCATATCTTTGCTACAAAACACCAATGTCTTTCATAAGATCTAATAAAAAATCCATGTCAAATATAAAGATCTCGATGATTACCAAAGACAAATGCAATATGTCCCCTTGTGTATGATTTAACACTAAAGTGAAACCAAGAGAATTCCATGTAAACCAACATGATGCAATTGTTCACTTTTGAATGTATGTGAACAAATCATAAAGAACCACTTTGAACCCATATCACCAAGTGTCATTCACTTTACATAAACCGGTTTCTATCACCTCGATGGGAGAAGCTTTAAGAATACCAAAATGATATCCCCAGAAACAACCTTCAACCCTTCAGACATAACCAAGATTGTTGCACATGGAACCAAATAATCAGTACATCCAAAAAGATAACATCATAATGTCGAAGAAGTATGCCAATCAAATGCCATAATAAGACCAAACTATGAAATGCCAAGGCACCAACCCAGGGCAGTTTTGACATCAAGGACAAATGACACACAAGAATCCAACAAACTCCCCCTTTGTCCTTGATGGCAAAAAACTGAGCCATCTGAACCACCATTTTCTCCCCCTTTTTGTCACAAGGACAAAGGAAGAAACCTGTGATATACAACAACCATTTTCTCCCTATTTTCTTCATGAAATACAACAACCAACCAATACCCGGCTGCAGATAGATCAAGAATGCAGCAAAAAAAAATGCAGACCCAATACCATAAGCCAAGTGAATGAAAAACAATTTATGGTGCTTGGTGAAGGTAAGAAT
Source organism: Sequoiadendron giganteum (assembly GCA_007115665.2). Taxonomy (NCBI): domain Eukaryota; kingdom Viridiplantae; phylum Streptophyta; class Pinopsida; order Cupressales; family Cupressaceae; genus Sequoiadendron; species Sequoiadendron giganteum. The sequence goes on from VCHN02000014.1 coordinate 14,448,445, forward strand.
GTGTGCCATGATGATCACCAAAACAATGAATAAATAATCAATGAAACAATACTTTCAAGCACCTCTGTTTTAATGCTGATGTAGATCAATCCTCTTTTTAAGAACCAATACCATGGTCACCTGTTATACCTAGCCAAACTTGAAACAATTGTATGCCCATGCAAAACTATGACCTGTAACATAAACTGAATTCATGATCCTGAAAAACCTATAGCATAATTCTCATTGTCATTCTAACAAAAAACATAAGCATCTGCGAAGGAGAAATATGAATAGGAAGCATGAATATCTTGAGAAATAAGTTTTATAAGTTGCCACACCATGAATGCCAAAGGATATCATCTTAATTTCATGAATCTAGACAAATGTATCAATCTTAGGTTTAAAATCAAGAGAAAACCAAAATGACTAAAAAACCAACAACATCATAAGGTTGCAAATCTGAATATCACTATACAACCACTATCCAAGCAACCTATCAAAGATTCATAATCAAAACTGCAGACCAAGGCTAACTATTCCTGTGAAACAATATTAGAGAACAAAGCATTGTTAATCAATACCAATGTTTCATATTTAGATGTCGATTATGATGTCAAGCCAATTTGAAACATATGAACCGAATGAAGACTTCAGATATATCAATCACTGAGACAATGTGATAGAACCATGAAGATATGAAATGACAAAACCATCTGAACATGTCATGGTAATCTTTTTCAACAAATATTGAAGATCAGTTACTTGAACATACCACCTTTTGGTCATATTAAACTTCATCCTCCATTGTCAACTATAAACACATTGTTACCAGTATGAATAACCATGCACAAATGCATATCCTGCTTGTTCTTCAGAATAACATCTTTTACCAGAATAACACAAAGCAGCCAAATCTGTAGCATACAGTCCACTACATAAGTCTCAAGACACCAAACAATTAGTATCATGTAAAATTCAACTATCAAATGAAAAATATTGATCATTAGATGCATATTGAAATCTTTATCATCCAAGAATACCCAAACTTCTATCAAATTTGTTTGTCTGTTCTCAAGTACACATATACTATACCAACGTAATCAATGTCAAAAATTCCACACCAACAACCACAACTCCAGAAAATTGATTTTATAGCAACTACTTAGTATGTTGCTCATGTTTTCCAAGCACAACACTACAAAACTCAACATTTACCTTTAATGTTTTTCAACTAACTGCCTCTATTAAGACCTCAAAAAAATCATTGTCTTAACATGCTTTGTTTTTTAAACATCATTCATATAAATCAGGGCACTGTATTGTATCAAGTTGTTGTTAGATATGGTTTCAATGTATCGAACAATAATGAGACAATATAACAAGATTTGATGACAAAGACAAAAAGAGCATTGCTTCATTGTTCAAGCATCTTAACCTCATGAATCTCTTGAGTAACACGAACCATCACCGATTCTAATAAGTAAAAGAAAAATATTGATCCTTCTGGCACAATTAATACATTACAACAAAGTAAGGTTAACAATAATTTGTCCACAAATGGTGGAAAGCGTAATTGTGTCACAAGTATCTTTTACTATGGACACTCCCAAAGAAACAGAAAGCATCAATTGCTACACCACCAATAGTCATGAGAAATCATCTTCTAACAGAATGATGATATATGTGAACCATATCATTAAGATAGTTATCATCAACTCATTGTCACTATTATTCCCAGCAAAGACAATAAAACACATCTGTGTCATGCATCTTGATGATAAATAGGTTATGAAACAACAAGGTTCTACTACCTATTATTTGATATCAAAGGGGTTTATTCAAAATGCATTAATCATCTCCCCCTATCTTCATACTGCCTTTCAAATGCTTAGTGATGATTCTTGTGCAGCATGCACAATATTTAGTTCTTCATTTTTATTTTCTTGCTTTCTTCTCCATACTTGTATAGGCTTTGTCTTTTCCTTACTCACGGTATTCTTTTCCTCTTGTTTGAACATGTAGTCCCTAGATAGCCTTATCAAAAATTTCTTACACCATTGTGCTTTGTGTCCAAACCCATTACACCTATAACATATAATAGAGTTGTCTAGACCAAAGAGGGAAGAATTTCTTCTAGGCATGTTGTATGAACCTCTCTTGACATTTCTCACATTATTATGAGTTTTATTCATCCAACAATTTCTTTCTCTATGTCCATAAGAATTACAATAATAAAAATAGCCATGAAATTGAAAGTGGTTATACCTGATAAATTGAGATCTTGATGGTCTTTTTGTCCTCTCATCAACCCATTTATCTTTTGTATGATCAGAAACAATATGGTGACCAAGATCAACCTTCAATCTTGGTGTTTTCTTGGTTGTAAATGACTTTCCATCTATAGTAGTAAAAATTGTTTCATGTTTAGATTCTTCTATAGAGCCTTGTCCAATCTCATATCCCACTCCTATAGGATCTTGAAATCGCTTTTGTCTGCCAATCATCTCATTCAATAAATTAGTACTACAATCAAATTTCTGATTTTTATCCAATTGAACCTTAACACTTTCAAGCTCTTTTCTTAATGCAACTACTTCTCCTTCAAGGTTTAGACATTCAGTCTTTTTAACTTCTAAATCAGACCTTACGACAACTACATTCCTTTTACATTCTTCAATTTCAATTTTCTGACTAATAATCAAATCATTTTTAAGAGTTAGTTCTTTTAACAAGGAATCATTAATTGAACATCTCTTTAATGAGGCAACCTCATTTTCCAGTTTATTGCATAGTTCATTCTTGTCTTTTAACTTGGCTTCTAATCCCTCTTCAGTCTTTTTATTATCAACCATTTGGGCTTTCAGAAATTCAATAGCCTTTTTATCATCATTATGATCTTGTATTACAACTTTATTGACACTGACACTTTCCTGTAAGCTTACCTTAAGATCCTGATTTTCTTTTCTAATCCTCTTAAGGTCATCCAAGTCAGCAAGCATTTCTCCCTCCAAATCAACCTCAAACTCATCACCTTCACAATCCTTTTCACCAAATTCTTGTTCAAAGTCACTTACTAAGTGATCTTCACCAACTACAGGATCACTTTTAGTATTAACTAGTAGGGGTAATTCTTGAGTAAAAACTTCACTAGACTTGGCAGGGGTTGATTTATCAAATGTTTGCTTGACACAAGTAGCTTTATTTTGACCTTTTTTCCATGACACACCAAAAACAGACTTCCAAGACCAGAATCAATCCTAGGTATGAAACCTAATGCAGGACCCTACTCTATGATACCACTTGTTGGAAGTGGATTCACTTTGAGAGGAGGGGTGAATCAGAGTGGAATAGTTTTAACTTTTAACTTTGAATGCATAATGAAAATTTTACTAATTTAACCCAATGTGAACATTAGCACTTTAGATCAAATTGACATGAAACTTGACTGACATTTACAACCCATATTAAAAGCATCATATGATATTGTTCAATTAAAGCTTTATGAACAATCTTGTTGTGCATTATCAACAGAACTATAAAACTTCATAATATGCAACCTTGACTTTCTTTTGACAAAATTTTGAGCATTCATATAATGAGCACAGAATGCATAATTTAATTTACTGTATGAAAGACATTTTGCATTAGATTTGCACAATCTAAATTTGCATGACAGAATTGAGAAAATTGGCGTTAAACTTTTAAGTAGCCTTAAAGTATCAGAGCATTGACCAACTAAATGAGCACAATAACATAAATGATTGAAAGAAATATTATGCAAGATATATACAAATCACACAAATGAGAGACTCAGAAATTGTTGAGTGGAAAACCCTCCTGGGGTAGAAAAACCACTCCTAAACTACCTTACTGGCTTAATTTAAAAACCACTGCTTACAATGCCTTGTAGGCTAATTTTTGAGCACCAACTCAAGGAGCACCAACCCCTCATTTAGAGACACCAATCTCAAGGAGCACCAACCCCTCTTCTGTTTTCAATAAATCATACAATGATACAGAGGATCTCTTTGTTTCTCTCTTATCTATCAAGTGCCTCTTGACAGACAATATCTAAAATTCTCAAAGTTCCAAAATGAACCTTCAGAATTTCAGCCATTGTCAAGCCTTAAGGCAGCTTGATAATTAACTCATATTTCAGATTTTCAATCTCAAAGCTCAACATTTTTTCAATACAATCACAGTGATATATTCACACTCATTTTTCACTTTCATTTTCATACATTTCTCATAGTTCTTCCATATAATTTTTGTGATGTACTCACACTCTTTTTTCTCTCTACATTTCAGACAATTCTTATTGTTCTTTAAAACAGTTAACTCCTACTTTCCATTTTTCCCAGCAGAAAAAAATAATAACCCTTATTTCTCACATAATTTTCAAATACAAAACTACAAGCCCTAATCTCTCTGTTTTTCTATTTTAACATATTTCATCGTTACATTATTTAAAATTGTAACTCTTGCTCATTTTATTTTTTTCGAAGAATAGAATAGAGGTGATTATCAAAATACCAATTTCTTCTCAAGCAAAAAGGCCAGATGTTACTGAGTTCTTGTGGGGAAGATCAGCATGAAGAAATTATTCTAACAAGAATACCCAAGCAGCATGCAAAATCAAAACTGTGACCAAACACCCAAGGTTTTCTTCTCAAGTAGCCTACACAAGCAGTGCTAAAAACAAAACAGCATAAAAACCAAATATTCCATGAACAATAGCCATTGAAATAGTTGCTACAGTAAAGTAACTGAATTCTCAATGATAATGCATCCAAGAACAGTTACCAATGACTCCAGGTGTGAAACTGAGAAGATTTACAGATATCATGATTACCCACAAACCAAAAATACCATTCCTTAAATGCAGGAGCAGATTTAAAATGATAAAGTAAATTTATATGCATTTTTGAGAATGTGAAATCGACATGCACAAATTCTGCTCACAAACAATTGAACCCATTTTATGTTTCCATTCTTCCATATAGAAGAAAAACATATATCTCTTATTAACCATGCTAGTAGAGGTAACACTTCTGCAAAGCAGTCTAAAAGTAGATTACTTGAGAAGACCGAAATATATTTTTCCATGAGTAAATTACCAGACCTGCAGAGCAGTTGAGCAGCCTGAGCTCCTTCCTATTTCGATCTCTTACCCAATGATAGGAAACTGACAAATGAATCAACCATTGTAATGGTCTTCCATATTTCCCCATGCGTTATCCAAGAAGGTCAGAAAGCCAGCAACTAACACAGTGAAATGGTTGTGAGAAGGTTTCCATGGTGGCGGCCAAAGTTAGGGTTCCAAACCCTCAAGCATGTGAGACAAAAGAATGACCTAAAATTCCTTAGCAAGAGAAAGATCGATGACTTTTCAAGTCATGATATTATTTCAATTCTATGGCATCAAATGGTTTTGACTAAGTCAACTTTATCCATGCAATAAACCATCGATAATCATTATCAATGTTCAATAATTAATCAAGTGAAATGTTGACATAATAATGCCTTAAATAATTTTCCATGACCACTTTGCAAACCAAATGTCAATTACCATAGTCATACTTGTTTCCAAGGAATCAAATCCATGTCACTTCCATAGTGACCATTTTTAAATCATCATAACCTTACCTGTTGTCATCCTAGTGCAAACAATGTCGATGAATTTAGTAAACAAAAAGCTAAAGATGTAGATGATAACCAATAGCCATTTAAATGGATTATAATTTAATCACTAAAGAAAGGCCGATATGAGTAATTTTTAAAGCTTAACCATAAGTCCTTGAAGTCCAATTCATGTGACTTCATTTGCCACTGAAACCATAGGAACCTGATTTCCTTACTAAAGCATATCTTTGCTACAAAACACCAATACCTTTCATAAGGTCTAATAACAAAGCCATGTCAAATATAAAGATATCGATGATTACCAAAGGCAAACGTAATATGTCCCCTTGTGTATGATTTAACACTAAAGAAAAACCAAGAGAATGCCATGTAAACCAATATGATGCAAGTGTTCACCTTTGAATGTATGTGAACAAATCATAAAGAACCACTTTGAACCCATATCACCAAGTGTCATTCACTTTACATAAACCATTTTTTATCACCTCGATGGGAGAAGCTTTAAGAATACCAAAATGATATCACCTGAAACAACCTTCAACCCTTCAGACATAACCAAGATTGTTGCACTTGGAACCAAATAATTAGTACATCCAAAAAGATAACATCATAATGCCGAATAAGTATGCTAATCAAATGCCATAATAAGACCAAACTATGAAATGTCAAGGCACCAACCCAAGGCAATTTGGACATCAAGGAAAAATTCCACAGAAGAAGCCAACATCCCCTGTACCATCATCTAATGATAAATTGGCATGTATCAAGGTCCTCTCCCTAAGAATTATTAAATCCATCCCTCAAAATAAAACAAAGGAACATCCCATAACAACCACACTCATAACATCATATTGATAAATCATTCACTTCCTACAACTCTATTATGAGTCATATTGAAGAAGCTTATCTATAAGTTACCACCATCAAAACAAAATCCTTTGATTGTACCATCACCACTAGGTGTGGTCAAGTAAGGGCCTCCTCATCCTCCCAATAGGCCACCCAATTAACATCCTAGAATATTCTAGCTTAAAATTCATCTTGGAGCTTCTAAAAACATCTACTACTCACAAGGAAATATTTGAATTCATGTTTAAGGAGTCACAAGTCGCCAATGACATCCACCCCAATAAATTTCATGTCTTGGTGGGATAGTTATCCCACTCATATCAAATTTCATTTAGCCAATATGATATTTCTTCAATCAAACCATCACATACCAAAGCCCTTCATATCAGATTCATTATCAACAAACACAAAGTCAAACAAGTCTTGTTGATGACAGATTTGGTTTAAATATTTTCTCATATAAATTGGTTAAGTGATTAGGATATTTTAAGGATGTCATGGAAACTCAAAAGATAATAACAATAAAATCCTACAATAATATAGAATGAGAATCATAGGGAACCATGTGGCTCCCTATTTAGGTTGGTCCAATGTTGTAACAAATAATGTTTTACATTCTTGATCTTCATCTCCCTTATATCATTCTCTCAATAACTCATGTTTCATTCCATCCACCTATCACCAATGCACAAAATTTATAATTAATGGCATGGAAATCACAACTCTCATTGACCCTCATCGCTTCCAATATTATGTAAAATATTATAAGGATCTTGATACAATAAATCTCATCATTATGCTAGAAACTTGATGTTTCCATCCATTCCACATCGCTACCATCATCATCATATGTTGAACCTACATGTGCTCTTTGGCATCATCATCTTTCACTCCTACTCCCCAAATCAAGGTTAAGATAGTTAATGGGGTATGTGGAGAATAGAATATTCACAACACTTCTATGTGGAGAATCTCCCATCTCTCCACACTCTTACGGGAAACCTCAACATTGCACTAATAAAACATGTAATGTCCTACAATTTGGTTCTACAACCTTTGTTCAATATGGTTTCTTTGAAAATGAGACCATTGAAGGGGACATTAATTCTTGGCTCTGCAAGGATGAATAATACACACCATGTTTTCTTTAAGAAACCTATCTAACAATGCTCTATATGTGTAAAAACATGGGTGCAAAGGCAAGCCAATAAACATCAAGATCAACCATCAGAAATTTGGATTAGGATACATGTCACTAGATGATGAATCCTATAATATCAATGATGCCTCCAAGAATGTGGCAAGGTCCTTTCTTGTTGTTAAATATATTAAAGGATCAAGTATTAATGAATCCTTTGCTAAATTTTCCATCATTTTCCATGATATGTATATTTGCACTATCAGCCTCATCACTAAAAATTACATTGATCTCACTCTCATTGATTCATTCATATTTAACTCATTGCTTGGGACAAACAAGATCTTGCATTTCCCAACATGTTCTAAAATAATGAAGTTATTACTGAATTAATGGGAATTTATGATGATCTACCAATAAATTACCACAAGAAAGGTTTTGAAATCATTTTTCATTCATTTATTGGACTTCATTGATGCATTTGTTTTCACTTTGGATGATTCAACAACTTGGAAGTGATACATTTATGGTTTATATAATAATCATGAATTAGGAACAAGAAGTCTATTTTCACTCCAAAGGGAGATTTCATACCTAATGCATCTAAATTAGGTTTTCCTTGTACCAAAAATATAGAAAAATATGAGGCCTTAATTGAAGGTCTCAAAATAATAATATAATATAATATACATCATCTCCTAGTCTATTTATATTCTCAATTAATCATCAACTAGGTTAATAGTGAGTATCAAACAAAGGATGAAAAAATAATTCCTTATAAGTGGATGGCTATCAACTTCAAAGAATACAACCATAAAATTTGAATAGATACACCACCTTAACAATAGAGTAATATATGTAATGGATACAATTGGATCCCTCTTGGACATGCCTCATGAATGTCACCATTGTGAATTATTGGTAAAAAATATTTTAGTTCTCATGTACGATGTACTTGAATTTGATCTTATATATGAGCTTATTGGTCCCAACTCACCACGGTATCATAATATTTCCATTGACCTTTATGAGCATATCGTACCACCAAACTTATCATATATCTAATGCAAAACCTTCTCCACTGCTCATCTCACTTTTCTATCCTCGATGACACCCTATATCGAAGGAGTCTTGATGGTTCCCTACTAAGATGCATAAACTCAAAAAAGTTTATCTCATACTCAAATAGGTACATGAAGTTATATATGGTGCCCACACTAGAGGCATGCTCCTATCCAAGAAGATATTAATAACATGCTACTACTATCTCATTATGGAACATGATGCATGCTAGTATGTTAAGAAGTGTTTAGCTTGATAACACCGCAGAGAATTAATGCACTCATTTTCACAAGCATTGCAACATATTACACACCTTGGCCCTTTTCACAATGGGACCTAAATCTTGTTGGCAATATTTACCTATCCTCCTCTAGTGGTCACAAATTCATCATAATCACCATTTAATACTTTACTAAATGGGTTGAAACTACCCCCTCACCTAAATTGTACACTAGTTTATATCTAAATCATCCTCCATTACATAATTTATCAATATGGCGTCCCCACCAACATTCTCATTGATAATAGTAAATCATTCAAAATCTAAGAAATTTGCACTATGTATGAATATTTTTACATCCAAAATTGTTAGTCCACTCCATACTAACATTAAATTGATTATCAAGCAAAGGAATCTAATAAAAATTACTCAAAATGATTGAAAAATGTCAATAATGTTGGTCATCATTGGAACCTCCAACTCAATCCCACCCTATGGGATCATAACTCTATCATCCACACACCTATTAATGTGACTTTTTATTCCCTTTTATTTGAATCCAAATCCATCCTTCCAATTAATATCAAATATCATCATTGACATTTCCTTGCATAATCTCATTGATGATGAGGAATACAAAGTTGCGCGGTTGCATGATGAGTGATGCCTAAATTCCCTAAACCATTGTAACCATATATGAATAATCTTTGTTATAAATACAATAAGAAAATTAGAGCTCGTGAATTTTAAATTGGTGACCTTGTGCTCAAGGAAAATTAGAGAAAAGAAAGGATAAGTTGAATGCAACTAGTTGAAATTGTGTGTCATTATCATAAGTTCGGATTAGGTATTTTTAGTTTTCCACATTGAGGATTGGTAACTTGAATATCCCATGAACATTGTGCATCTCAAGTGATTATATGCTTAATCCAAGGAATATCACAATCAAAATATACAAAGCATCAAAAATCAAAAAATCCAAATAGTAAAGAGAAAAATTGTCCCATGGTGAAAACCACTTCTAGTGGCACCTTGGACAAGTACCATGGTGAAAAAATACTTAAAGTAGTCATGTGTGGTTACTAGGATCTTCCATCATATAGGTCTACATAATTCACCCATTTGTGTCCATCATATGAGCCTATCCCTACATATCCATCATGTATTTAGTGTATTATTGTATACTTAGGGTAGGTGATTGCATTTTTCTTTAGAATAGGTTTTTTATATACAACTATTTTCTCACTTAGTACCTAGGATGAATTCCCTAATGATTATTTTCATTAATTACAAGTTATCCTTGAAAATCAAGGCTATCCCTCAAATTGAGCTTCATGGTATCATTTTCTTGAGATTATGGCATATCCTACAATTGATATTTCATACAATTACCATTCCTAAGCTTTATATGCTTGCATACACATGAGAAACACATACCTTAAACATACAAATTTCACATTTGGAACAACATTCTTTCAATTCAAAATCTATGACTTTAATTCAACCTCAATAAAATACGGTTGTCACATCCTTTTCCATTATAAAATTACCCTTTCTTTTATCCTTTACTGTCATGGTATATATCATTCCTCATATCAAGCATCATACATAATTCTCCTTCATGGGATATATCATTCCCTATAGTATGCATAATCATTCACTCATTATTTTCAACACTTTGGCAAGAGGTGGCACTTTTGTGTATCAACTAACAGTTGAGTTTTTTTTCTTTTGTGTTATCTACTGATCCATACTATGCTTAATCAATGTCTCCATGATCAATAAATATATTGGTATGTCTTGAATGGTATACATTGTGGCATGCTTTTATTGTTTATGTATTCATTTTTTATCAATGGTTGTCCCCTCACAAGACCCACCAAGGTTGTTAAATGCATTGTGATCTGTAGGGGCATCCTTATATTTTTTGTTGTCCCATCACATGATCCACCAAGGTCATAAAATATTTTATGAGTGATGGGACATCCTCTTGATTTTTTATGCTCAACCATCCATCCATGTATTAGATACATTATTTCCTTGGTCGTTATACCTTATTCCATAACAATTTTTACTATATCAAATTTGGTTGATCAACACACATGAAACCTACATTTAAAAGAACCAATCACCCATCAATCCCAAATCCATTATGTATCCACATGATAATCCATATTGTGCAAATGATTAATTATATTAAATAATTTCATCCATCCATCTATTCAAATTTAATCTCATGATTTTCTTCTCATATTAAACCATTAACAAAACAAAAATATCCTTACTCTCATTGTGTATCATCTCGCATACATCATTCATAAAATCATTAATACATCACACATTTATCCATACATCAACAATATCACATATCCCACACTATAATTCATAATATATCATTATCACATATCATTATTTATCATAAACAATCATCATATATCACATGTCAGCATTTATCATAAACTATCATTGTACATCACATTTGTATAAAATAATCCTCATACATACATAAAAATCTCATCAATAATTCCATATTCACAAATAAGGATATATCCATTATCATACATCCCTCAACATCACCATAATAAGCATGGACATCAATTATAAAAGTCATCGTCATACATTCATACACTCATAATTATCTGTACATTGTAATCCATCATCATAGAATCATTATAATTATAATCATAAACATACAAAACATCCATAATCCTAATCGCATAACCATATCATTATACATAACCATAATCATAATCACATCATACTATCATAATCATAATCATAGATACATCATAATAATCATAAGCATCATTATCACAATGTCATAATCATCATTATAATCATAACCATAAATATGCATCACAACATAAAAATCATCAAATCATAATTGCATCTATTGAATCATGTCTAATATGTTTATATACATAAAAAATTATGGTACCATATTTATTGTCATATATACACTCAAAATTACATCATCAAAATGAATACTTCAAGCTTCATAGAGCATAATATTCAATATATACATATACAAATGGTACATAATTATACAAAAAAAATGCAATACCCCATGTCAGCAATGGCTAGCATTGTCATCCTATGATTTTGGTCCAACCCCTAGATGGTGGAGATTGTGGTGGCTACTTCATTGAAACTAACATGTCTAATCTAGTTTATTTTATGCAACTTGAGGTTGTTCATTCTATGTATGATGGCTTCTCTACTCAAGTGGCATAACCCACTCATATAGTGACCTATAATACATCACCTCTCACCTTACTCAACCCAAATCTATAAAATCTAGAATCAATACCTATGGTGATAGCGATTCTTATTCCTAGTTTTTCTCACTCCAAAGCCTTTGTGTATCCTACTATGCCTACTATAGATACACATATAGTTTTTCCCTCTTAACCACCCATGTATATCAATAAACTTGTAATATGTCTCTCCTACCTAAGTTTCTCTCTTCACTATCAATACATCCATCTTATCCACCACTTGGTCCTTCTCTACAACCAATTGGTATCTCTTCATAACCATATTGCATTACTTAGCTATCATGGTGTCCCACTCTACCACCACCCTATCTAGCTTAGAAACCAGTCTATCTATTTCACCATGATCTTGATCCTGCTCACTCTTGGCCTCATCTTGCTCAACTTGTATAATATTCTTGTCTAAGAGTGTTATGGATAACCTCATATGTGTATCATCATCATATACCTTTCTCTATCCTCCCTACACATCTATATTTATAATATTTTCCCCTCCCTAATCTTGCACTTGAGATCAGCCCTTAGTGTGGCAATGTGGCTACTCTAATGTTAATTCATACCCTTACTTACCTTCTTGTGCTCTCCCTACTCTCCCCATATCCTCCCTAATTTTACCTCCTAATATGTGACATAAATCTACGCGTGTACCCTTTCTTTTCATGGATCCATTGGGTGGATTAACCTCCTTTTATACCACCATGTCATCTACATAATTATTGTACTTGCATCTACCACATTTTCTCTTGAAACTTATGGTACTAGTTCCAAGTTATGTCACATAATGTGTTTTGTCTAAGTATACACTAGTGGACCCCTCTCACCCTCCTTGTAGGTCACCTAGATTAATATAGGTGTGTCGTCAATAGGAACCCCTATCTAAGCCCAAATTTCCTTTGCACTCTATTGGGCATATATTTATCAAAAATATAATTATGTTTCCCAATTATATAACAAGGAGTCAATATTTAATGTACATATATTTTTTCTAAATCCCACACCTTCTAGGTCCTTCATGGTCTCCACTCCACTAAGTTAATCTCATTGATCACTAGTCTCTAGTACACCAAATATTGTAGAGCCCTATAGCATAGGCTCCCTCCATATGAAAAATAAATGGATCCTCCTCCACCTATTTCGTGTCCATAGCCAAGTAAAATATAGAGATGTTATCCTATGCCCATATATATAATAGTGTCATGTCTCTAATAGTATACCCACCCATGTATGTGGAAAATTGTATATCTTTGTATAGTTGGGTATGTAAGGTCCCCATATAAATTATCTCCCACTCTCATACATATTTTTATAAACACTAGTAAATACAACAAGGAAGAACTTCCCCATATTTTTAGAAAGAAAAACATCTTTTAAAATGGCTATAATGACTAGGAGTGCCTCTTTTTTCATCCCTACACACACATCCATATCTAGTGAAAGTTGGGTGTGATGGAGGTCACTCCTCCCAAATTTACTTTCCAAGGATCCCATCTCATCCTGGGCTCTATAATGGATAGTGTGACCATAGTTAGGGATCCAAAAAATCCTCCACACATTATCTAGTGCAACTATCAGTCTTTCTTTCCACCTCTCTACCAATGTAGTCAGCATAGATTCATGCACTCCGATGTGGGGCATCTACACAATGTGTCATAGTTGGTATTTCTCCAATACACCCTATTCTACCTTATCAAACTAATTTAAATAGCTATAACACCTACAATTTCCTATCCTTGGTCACTAGAAGCTCTAACTATTACTACATGCAACCAAAAATCTATTTCATTTTTTCTAAGAAGTCAAAATTTCTCCCTATATGGATTTCGTTCCATAGGTAGATGATTAAAATGGTAATATGCACATAAAAAATATTTCAATCCATTCACATGTCACCCCTCTACACCTACATTTAAATATGAGTGGACACCTCCACTTTAGCTTATTCCATGTACTTCTCATGCACCTGATGCATCCTTCGATGCATGCATATGTTTCTAGTCACATAGGTAAATCAAAAATGTGTATACATAACCTCATGGGTACAACTCAAATGGAACACATGCATACCACTAAATCCTTACATCACATTTGTAGAAGTATCAAAACACTCCACATGTGATGTGCTACCTAGCACATGTGTCATGCTTCCCCATGTGCACATCAAATTGTAACCTTTTCATGATTTAATGTATGTGCCTATTCAACCTTGTGCCCTCATTAATGACATTAAAACAACCTTAGAAGACAATTTTTTCACACATATTTGTGAACTTGCCTTCTTTGACTTCTTGTATTGTTACACTCACTCTTCTTGGTGATGCTCAACTGGAACATGCCCCATCTTATCCTTGCTCCTACTTTGTGATCTATTTTCCAAGGGTTGGGAGTGAAAAATGAATTGTTTTCACCCTTGTAAGCTCTATATATAGGCCCCAAACCCTAATTTATCCCCCTAACTAAAATTTTCAGCCCTATTCACTCTTTTCACCTTATTTATCTAAATTTTTAATCTATTTTTCTATTTTTTCCTTTGTTGCTCCTCATTTTCCTCTATAATTTTTTCTCCTTTTTTTCTTATTTTTGGATCTCATCCATGTATTTTTCCCCCAAATTATCTATCAAAGGGGAATCCCTCTACCTTATTTTCATTATTTTTCTAACTGATTAGGGCATTTCACTCCTCTATTCATCCCAAAAACTATTATATTTTATTTCTTCTTTGAAATTCCATTGCTTCCATGAAGTCATAACATTGTCTCAAAGAGTGAAAAATATAGACACCTAAAATTATTTCTCAACCAAAATCAATCCAATGATTGATCATCATTATCCTTAAATTAATTAAATACAATATTTTTTTAATTAATTTTTGAAATAAAGGAAAAAGGTGAGACCCTAGGATTTTACTCTGGGGTTTGGGCACCTTTCCTAATATGTTTCATTTAGAATTTTGTGGTAGCAGGGGTTTTATGAATTTGGACAAGATATAGAACTAACTTACAACCTGCAAGGTGAGTCAACCTACCCTTGACCAAATTTAGAATGGATCTTGGAATGAAATGTAATGATTTGACTAGGCTAATGATGCAAATAACTATTTTGATACAAAAACAACAGATCTAGAAAGTCACTGACAAATTCAGACTTTGAAAATAGACTAAGCAGAGTTTTGTGCACTTGTTATTTGAATTTGAACCTGATTTCTTCAATGATGTAGCCAAGGGTGACTATGTCTAGAGAGTTGAAACTAAAATTCGTAGTTCTCTAGAGCCAAGTCAAAGCCTTCTTTCCTTCCATGTCTTACTGTCAAATCTTCATCGGCTGTTGAGATAAGTGAGTTTTTGTATGTTGTCAAGTTGTAGGGTTTAAATGCAACAAAAAAAAAGGGTGAATATTTGAATTTGAGCCTGATTTCTTGGATGGTGTAGCCAAGGGTGACTATGTCTAGAGATTTGAAACTAAAATTCATAGTTCTCTAGAGCCAAATCAGAGCCTTCTTTCCTTCCATGTCTTACTGTTGGATCTTCGTCGATTGTCAAGATAAGTGAGCTTTTGTATGTTGTCAAGTTGTAGGGTTTTAATGCAACAATAAACAAATAATCTTCAAACTTATTATAAACTTATTTAGACCTGTAACCTACATATTCAAAGAGAGAGGAAGGGTTGTGTCATATACAAGCTTGCCTCAATCAAACCCTATGTTGGTGTTTCCACCTCCATAATGGCAATGTTAATGAAAGAGGGATTATCCTTTTGAGTGATAGAGGCTAAATGATAAATGAATGATGAATCAAAAATGGACTACAACTCACCACTCAAAAATGACTTCTTTGAAGGATTGACGTCATGCACATCTCCTCAAGGCTTGTTGGTGTTGGCTTGATTTGTTTGAATACCTACAAGGGTTAGATCTTACAAACAATATGATAATATAAACATGAACAAAATCACATACACTTTGACATGATGATTTGATATTGAATTTATGTCATAAATCTTCTCTTGACTTGCTTGATAATGCTCTTGACAATAATTCTCGCTCTTGATTTCCAAATCTTTTGCTTAGTTCTCAAATGATGCAATGACTAGGTATTTATATGAGATTATTCTAATTTACCAAAAAATAAATCTCGATAGCTAACTTTTGAAATTTAAATAATAAATTATTGTCCTCGACATATTGAAATTTGGAGGCAAAATAGGGGGACCAAGTTGCCTAGGGTGACTTAGTTCTAGCCCTATTTTGTGGGATTTAAGGTGTCAAGAGAAAAATATTAATTGTTTGTATTGGTTCTTTATATGGGTTTTCTTAGTAAATGTCCAAATCGGCCATAGAATGCATAATTTAGGAAATTAGGTGTACAATTAGGTCCATGCACTTAGGGAGGGAGAAAAACATAGTGTGAAATTTTCAAGGGTGAAAACTTACGATGCTACATTTAGCCCCCACTTTAGTGAGAGTATGAACTTATGCTCAAACTCACACTAAATTATAAAAATATGTCAAGAGGGTTCTAATTGTCTAAATTTTAAAGAGATAAGATGGAAATGAATCTAGGGGAGTGCACAAGCCCCCAGGATTCAAGATCCAATGACAAACCAACATAAGCACAAAGGAACATGCATGTGAAGTGAAATGCAATATTAAAAACATGAAGCATATACAATGAAGATACATAACATGATATGATAAACACAAACATGATTCCAGCATGATGTGAATACGATGCAAACACATAACATACAATAATCAAAAAATAAAACACAAGGTTAGTACTAAAGGAAATTGAGTTGATAAGGCAAAGAGACCTCGGTCTCAAATTTGTCTCAAATACCAAATGTCATCCATCGAATGTGCTATCTAAACAAAATAATTTCCTCATGAGAATGTGAAATCACTCATGATCCACATGGATCTACCAAGTTGTGTTATTCCAAATCCATGGACTATCTTTCCAAATTTTAACTTCCAAGGGGACGAACAAAACTCGCCTAAGAAGGTGCTTAAAATTTTAACATCCAAGGGGACAAAGAAGACTCATCTAAGAAGGTGCATAAAATTTTAATGTCGAAGGGAATGAACAAGGCATTTAAATTTTTAAGGGAACGAATTGATAACCATTCCTCAAGGGGCGTTACGAACAACACCACCACCAAGGGGGTATTTCAATAAGTCAAATATCACAAGACAAAATAGAATGGCTAGGGGTAATATATGCCCCCCCCTTAAAATGTCAACATATTTGCTATGTTGGTAATGTAAGGAGAAAATAATTCACTTTAAAAACTAGTTATCCTTTCCCCCAAAGCATAGATACATGGACAATCAATATGTAAGAGACTATTGTTTTTTTTCCATAGAAAATATGGTTGCACCTAAGATTATACCACCATGAATAGAAATGAACAAACACATAAAGCTAAAAATGTCGCATAGTGAGGAGCAACACCATAGAATAAAGATCATTATTTAAAGTGATTAGGTGTATCAACACATGGAAGAGCACCACAATCATTAAGTTG
The DNA here is from genome assembly GCA_007115665.2 of Sequoiadendron giganteum. Classification (NCBI taxonomy): domain Eukaryota; kingdom Viridiplantae; phylum Streptophyta; class Pinopsida; order Cupressales; family Cupressaceae; genus Sequoiadendron; species Sequoiadendron giganteum. The sequence goes on from VCHN02000014.1 coordinate 14,466,134, forward strand.
TATTTTATTACTCAAGGCCTAGCATTCATTAGTAGAATGACTATGCACTCGATGATGTATACAAAATAAGTTTTTGTTATAAAATTTGTTTCATGTTTTCAGAGAAAGAGTAATCAAGAGGGCTTTTAGAAGCCTTGATAAAATATGCTCTTGCTCAGTAGTAGAAGAAATTTCTTTCTCTCATGAAGAAATTATTTTCATTTACCACGAGATTTCATACATATAGTAGATGACAAATCAATAGATGAAGATGGGAACGAAGTTTGGAAACCTAGACCCTATTTAGAAAAATACGATATAGACTTCACTTGATCATTACCTTTTTTTTCTATTTTTGTATTATATCCATGTTTAGAAAGAATTTTGTATCCAAGCCTATAACATTCTTCCAACTCAGATGAAGAGATCATATCTACATGCTCCTAAGAAGAATTGGTTTTTTTCTTGTGCATGCAAATCCTTTTTAAGTTTTTTAAAGTTAGGAATCTTACACTCATGATGGACAAAAGTTAAAGATCCCCCATCACCATCATGGGGTGATTTTTTTGAATCTTTTGATGTAGAACAAGATAGAACACAAGACTCTTTAGGCTTAGATTATGAATTTTATACTCTCCCATAAAGGAGGGTATAAAATCTAGTGAACCCAAATCACCATCTGAGTTTTGTTATAGATGACATAAAATTAAGATTATCATCAATTTGTATAGGTTATTTGGACTTTAATAGCGATATTTTACACTCCCCTTTGAAACAAGGTGTAAAATCTAATGGTCCCCAATCATCATCCAAATATTTCATCATGGGTAAAACACATTCTTCTTTTTGTTTGACATGAATGGGATCTACTTTTGAAGTTGGAATCAAAGTATTAAGAGGTTGGAATTATTATGTTCGGCTTCGGCTTATGAATTTTAGCTTTATTCATCTTCCTTAACTATAGATATCTTATTATATGCATACTTCATCTCACGATGAAGAGTAAATGAAACTCCCTTCATGGCATGGATCCATGGTCTACCTAGGAGAATATTATATGAAAGTCTCGGCATGATATAAACAAGTGCAAGTAAAGTCACAGATACTACCTTAATGGGTAGTGTGATCACTCCTAATGGTTGCTTATTAACATTGTCAAAACCATGAATATTAACATCATTGGGTTCTATAAGATTCTTATTTGCACCAATCTTATCGAGAAGATCAATGCTACAAACATTAAGACTTGATCCATTGTCTATGAGAGGATGCTTAACCCCAATTATATTTGTTGGAGTTGAGAAGATACAACACCAGAGAAGCCCAAAGATCTCTGCAAGCAAATAACCTGTTACAAAGAGAAGCAAAGAAAAGCAACAAAGGAAATGCTCAAAAATGTGGAGTAATGTATTCACCTGAAAATGTAAAATGAATAATAATACAAAAAATAGTTTTCAACTACATATAGATGAAAACCCTAAAAAGGAAAACCCTAGGCTTGCACAATAATAATTAATAAAGTAATTAATTATTATGTACCTAATGTTAGTTTAAGTGAAAAGAGGTAAAAGGGATTTTTACGTAATTAAACAAATATTGTTAATTTAATAAAGTAAATACCCAATTACTCTAACACCCCCCCTTAAAATAGACATAGGGAGAAGCTAAAACCTAGAAGAAGCTACTGAAAGCAAAAGCAATGGGTCCCGACAACAAGACCAGATCAGGTACCCATGTACAAAATCAATGCAAACTAAATGAAATGGGGTAAAGGAGAAAACCCAGTGGGAACAAAACTCCTCCCCAAAATAGAATGCAAGGAAGGAATGCAATGCACTAATGAAAGAAGGATAGGAGGTGGATAACATGATACCCCCCATAGACAACTTCTATCATATAAGTACATGTACAATGATCTCCATAGGAGAGATAGAAAGAGAGAAGAAGGCCCCCCCACAGTGAAGAAACTCCTGTCACAACGGTAGATGTCTGATGTAGAATCCAAAAGAAGATCCTGAAGCAGCAAATAATATTCCTCCCCTTAAGAAGAAATGGATCCATGGACCTATATTGAAGAAACCCTGTGAAGAATGATGAACCAATATGTCTCAAGATGTGTGTCATGATAGGATGTTGAAGAGTCTTACTATCTGAACTGAAACAAATAATGTCAAATCCAAACTGAAGTGGAGAATATTGAAATGCAACCTCCGAATGCACGAATAATGGTGAGCAAACAGTGATAACCTGACTGTCAAGGTAGAGGAGATGAATGTCCTCAAAATAATCCTCCAAATCTGCAATATAAGACTCCACAAACAAGAAAGATATGTCTGCAACATAAGAGTCCAAAGTAGTTATGTCTGGAAGATGTATGATTCTCTGCTGCACTGAATCAAGAACAACAAGAGATGTTGATGAAGTCTCAGTCTGAAGAGTAGGAACTGTGAGACAAACCTCTGATCCATCGGAACATGTAAGGGTGTCTAAATACTCAAGCTCCTTTAAAGTATCATGATCAAAGGGTGTATTTTCTCTCCAAGCAATGGGTATGAGATAATTTGAAGCAGGATCCTCTGGGAATGGAGATAGAATAGGGTCTCCATAGATCTCTCAAAGATGTGTCCAAAGTGGGTGAGGACAATCAATGTCCGATATAACCAACATAGTGTCATGATCAACACTAGACAATATAACTCCTACAATGTGATTTCTAATAATATCTCATGCTAATCTGCCCTCTAAAGTTGTTGGTTCAGGTATGAGATCATACAAATAAGGCAAAATATTAAGCCACCTTCAATGTGTAAGTATACCCTTTGCCCATGACTCATAATTACCTCGTTCCAGAAGAACAATTGAAGGGTGAGTAGAAAAACTCATGATAACTCTTCAAATAAAAAAAAACTGAGAAATATGACCTTACAACATTTAAATCAAATTAATATAACCTATTCCACGCAAACAAAACCCATGAAGGAGCCAGAATGACCAAGTAATTGAGCAAAGTGTAAAAACACACAAAGTTGAATAAAAAATACCTAGTAAATATTCTAATAAAATATATTGTAGATCTGGAAAGAGCACTATAACACCTTTCCAATGCCTATTCGTTTGCTCAAAATGCACACCATGGCCAAAAGTTATGAATTTTTTAAAAACTGAATTTAACTTACAGGAAACGAATTTCCTAACAAAAAAACATTTATTTCTAACTTGATTTCTGGAAAATCTACTCATTGTTTGTAAACAAAAATAAAAACCCAAAAATATTTTGATGCTAGAAATAAAACCCAGAAATCGTTTCTTGATCCAGCAAGCAGAATATGAGAAAATGATTTTTTTTTACTTTCAGCCAGGAGAAAAATGACGCGCGCTGTTTTTTCAACAGTGATTTTCTCCAGATCTATGGAAGATATGCAAAATCTAAAAGATACCCAGTTCAGGTTTCGACGCTGGATACAAAACCCAAAAATCATTTTTCCTGCAAATGAGTGAAAACTGAATTTTTGAAGCAAAAATGATGACGGCTCCAATAAAAAACAGCTTGCAACAAACCCTTGTAGCTCCAAAAATCTTCAGAACAAGAACAAGCAGCTGCAAATCTGAAGCTCTGATACCATGTTGGAGTTGAGAAGATACAACACCAGAGAAGCCCAAAGATCTCTGCAAGCAAATAACCTGTTACAAGGAGAAGCAAAGAAAAGCAACAAAGGAAATGCTCAAAAATGTGGAGCAATGTATTCACCTGAAAATGTAAAATGAATAATAATACAAAAGATAGTTTTCAACTACATATAGATGAAAACCCTAAAAAGGAAAACCCTAAGCTTGCACAATAATAATTAATAAAGTAATTAATTATTATGTACCTAATGTTAGTTTAAGTGAAAAGAGGTAAAAGAGAATTTTACGTAATTAAACAAATATTGTTTAATTAATAAAGTAAATACCCAATTACTCTAACAATATTAATAACCACCATTTATATTAAAGCATCATGTTGTTTTGGGTCTCAAGCGAGGGTAATTAATGTTGAGGGAATGTAATACCCAAATTTTTCACTTGCATACTATCAAACAAGGCTACTACATCATTTGGTTTAATAGAAGTTGGCACATCAATCTTTTGCAAAGCCTCTTGGAGCATCTCATCATATGTAGGTGATGCTTGAATCAAATCCCAAAGGGGTATTTTTGTTGTAGTAAATTACAAAGTTGCTCTATAAGATCATATTTTTTACCACTCTACTAAGGATTATTAGGTGCAGGTGGAAGGTATGGTTGACGCAATGGGGTGGATGTTAGCATTTTTGTTTGCTTGCTTATTATTTTTAGTGTTATATGTGTGATAAAATGTATGATAACATGGTTGTTGCAACACATGATTACTAGTGAGTTATTTTGCAAAGTTTAGGATATGACCAGGAGGTTTAGGAGGTCCTATAATGAGAGGTGATTTAGGAGGTCCAATAATTAGAGTCTTGGGAGGTACAATAATTAAAGGAGATATAATAGTCAATTATGCATTCATAACATCAATTGAGTTATCTACTTATGGATGATCTTCTATCGATGGGGATCTAATGTCACCTTAGCATCTTCATCTATGAAATCCATCTTACTGCCTTTTGAAAGAAATTTATCAATGATTTCATCTTCTTGTGCCACAATATCTTCCCAAGTAGGAGAATTATTTGGATAGAAACAAGCAATATTCTCATGACACTCAATGATTGGATCCTCTAACACCAAGATACCTTCTTCACAAGTAGGTGAGGTATCGGGAGAAGAACTATGATTGTCATGATTGTCCATGATTGCATCCTCTTGCACCAACACATTATCACAAGTAGGGGAGATGAATAAAGATTATGCAAAGTGATATTAGTGAATGTGTCAATGGTTTCATTATCTTGTGCTAAGATACTCTCACAATTAGGAGAGATACTAAAAAAGAGCTAACATGATTTTCGTGAGTATCAATGATTGCATTTGTTGGAATGTTAGAAGCCTTAGTGAATGATCTAGGTGAGATGAAGTCCCAAAGGGAATCATATAACATATCAAGTCATCACAACTAAAGGGGTTGGTAGGTATATATTGTACTTGTAGAAATAGATCTGACATGATCAAATTAATATGCTTTCTCCAAGATTAGGCATTAAATTTCACTTTCAATTTATGTTTATGCATGCTAACATGAACTAGGACTAAAAATAGACTCGCAAACCTGTTATAGACATAGATCTATAAATTTGAATCTAGATTTACAAACTAATAATAGATATGAATCTACTCCTTAAATTTGAGACGGTTTTAGAAAGACTAGGTTGCCTAGGGCAAGTATGTTCTGTGCAAGTTTTTGCAAAATTCAAAGTTTGAGTATCTATAGTGTTGTTTAAGGTTTTATGCTTTGTGTGTGTGTGGGTATGATAGTGAATATTTTTCCAAAATTCGCTCAATTTATAATTGTGTAATTCATAATGTAAGTGTGCAACAATTTGAAAAAAATTTCAAGCAATAAAAGATAATTCTAAATGTAATTTCCAGATCTAAGATGCAAGAATTGACAAGTTCTAATATGCTAAAATCTAAAAATTATGATGTTGATACCTTTTTGAAATAAAATAATGTAATTTTTTCACATTTTTTAGCTATATGCAAGCTGCCTAAATGAGTGAAATGAACACTTTCAAATTTGATTTCAGATTTAAATGACCTAATGCAGATTTGTAAATATAATTGAAATGTATATTTGACTTAAGATGACTGAAATTAACCCTATTGCAACCTATAATGCAAATATGATATGCAATTTTAAAAAAAAAAATTATACCTTTTATGGTGCAAAAATGAATGCCTAAATGAATAATGCAACACAATGCAATACTAAACCTATATCTAGGATGATTTGCTTCAAATTTTACAAGTTTTATGATGTTAACATGTCAGATTACCCAAAATGAAATGAAGAAAAATTGTGAGGGGCCCTAGGATTTTACTCTAGGGTTTTAGGCACTTTTCTTCAAACCTATAACCTACACAGTCAAAGAGAGAGAAAGGGTTGTGCCATATAAGGGCTCACCTCGTTCAACCCGTGTTGGTGTTTCCACCTCCATAATGGTAATGTTAAGAAAAGAGAGCTTATACTTTTGATGGATAAAGGCTAAATGATAAATGAATGACGAATCAACAATGGACCACAAATCACCACTCAAAAATGGCTTCCTTGAAATACTGAAGTCATGCACATATCCTCAAGGCTTGATTTGTGTTGGCTTGATTTTCATGAAGACCTACAAGAGATAGATCTCACAACTAAAAAGATAATATAAACATGAACAAACTCATATACACTTTGACATGATTCTTTGATATTGAATTTTTTCCATAAATCTGCTCTTGACTTGCTTGATAATGCTCTTGACAATAATTCTCGCTCTTGATTTCCAAATCTTTCACTTAGTTCTCAAATGATGCACTGACTAGGTATTTATATACAATTATTCTAATTTCCCAAAAAATAAATCTTAATAGCCGACTTTTAAAATTTGAAACTCAAATAATAAATTGTTGTCTCTGACATATTAAAATTTGGAGGCAAAATAGGGGAACCAAGTCACCTAGGGAAACTTAGTCCCAGCGCTATTTTTCAGAATTTAAGGTGTCGAGAGAAAAATATTAAATGTTTGCATTGGTTTTCTATATGGGTTTTCTTGGTAAATGTCCAAATGGGCCATAGAATGCATAATTTAGGAAGTTAGGTGTGCAATTAGGTCCATGCACTTAGGGGGGAGCAAAACATAGTGCGAAATTATCAAGGGTGACAATTTATGACGCTACAATTTTCTCTATTTATCTCCTAATGTTCATTAAGTAATTTTATTTTTGATTAATTTACCTAATCCTTCGTTTAGCACTAATTGGATAATTTAAGACTAATTCTAAATTAATAAATCCTTGTCTAAAGTTCAACCTTAAATAAATAAATAAATAATTTATTTTTAAGCCCATCATACAACTCCCCAAAAATTAAATAAATGTGTGATTTGTGAGGATGAACCACAACCCTTTCATCCAAGTGAATATGGATGAGGATGTGGATCCATCACAAAATGTAGTTTGTCAATGATGGACTTTTCAATCAAATTTTTTTGTGAGCCATTATCTATGATACAATCTATAAAGAAATCATGTGTTGGGTGAGCACAAGTGACAAAAAAAATATCACATCCCCCTAGTTTATAATGGTGGTTCATTAAGGTGACCTTATTAATTCTACCTTTCAACTCATCATATGTCTTATCATCAGAAAAATTCTCAATGGGAACATTCTTATTTTTCACATCTAGAGACTATACAACCAAACTCTTCTTCAATTCAAAACATTCATACTTTTCATGACCTTTATTTTTACAATAATTATAAAATTTTATAGATTTATTAACATTAGAAGAAGGAGAATGAGAAGAAGAGGAATAAGAAGAGAGATTTTCTCTTAAGATTTTTTTTATTATGGCTCAAAACTTGTGGCTTTGTTAGGACCTATAGAAAATGAAGATCGAGATGTTCAAGATTGAGCAACATTTTTTTATTTTTCCAGTTGTTCTTAGTTGAATGCATCATTTTTCCATGGTAGTGTATTTCAACTCCCTAAATAGATATTTTTGTAATCCACTCTTGAACTTTAAAAGGATAAAATTAAGATTAGTCATTTGAACTAGTAGATTTAATATTACACAAACACTTGATGTCCTTGTCATAGTTAAAGCCACTTAATAAGAAAATCCTAATCATAATTGAAAGGATAAATTTTGTTCTTTAAATTTGTGAAAATTTGATCCCATATGCTGATAGTATTTTTTACATTTTGGTGTTTAGTGACACCAAAAAGCTTCAATTTTACAAAGGGAGCATTTTCATCATCAAGAACTTGGTTGTATGCAAACCATATCTACATGTAAAGAATCTAAATATAGAGGACTTCAAGATCTTGAGATCCATAATAGATCTTAATCTACATTTGGTTGTAGATCAATGACCTTCAAATTAGGATTCCTCTAGACAAAGATTTCATTAACCTTATAATTCAATGTAGATAACATGTGTGTGAGTTCAGTGTTTCTCTTGACCACATTAGTAACCATGCTATTATGGGTTAGAACTAATTAAAATCCTTATGCCTCTCAACAATAAATATAGGAAAAAAACTTATTGGACTTGGGATTTAAAAAAATAATTAAATCAAGAGATCTATTAGATCTAGAACAGAACCACTTTGTAAAATAAATCAGACTTGACTAGACACAGTGTGGCAACTTTTTAGGATCAAACTCCTCACGGTTTACAAGATATTAAATTAACAATATTTATTCAAGAAAATTACAAAAATATTTAATTTAGATTCTAGGAAATGGTGGAACAAAAAAATTGGTGGAAAACTTGGCTACTAACATGGCCAATTTTTAGAGAGAAATACTTGTCAGATCACAAGTTATAGAATTAATAATCTTCTTGGTAAACTTAAGATATATATTTTTGGAACATTTGAGAGAACTCAACAAAAAATAAAATAAGGAAATTAAATAGCATTTTTTTGTAGTAGAACCATGCCAAAAATAACCAAACCACATTTTTGGACTCAAAACAACCAATAAAATTATATATTTTCATTTGTATTCAACAACTACTATAGAAGGATGATGGTATACAAGTGTGGGTGGTTGCAGTATTTTGTTGTATAGGTTAGGGTTGCGCCCTAGCTATTTTTACTCATGTGCTCTATGTTTCCCATTGTGGCATGGACTGTGGTGTGGGTTTTATGCGTTGGGGTGGGGCATTTTTGTGAGTGGGGTTGTTTTTGGGGTTTGGGTTTGGGTTGGGTCTTTTTATTTGGTCTTTTAGGCAGGGTTTTGTAGTAGATTGATGATCATGTTTGTTGTGGGAGTTTTATCGGGCAATAATGAGGTGCTTCTAACCTATTTCAAGTCTTCAATCAATTCTACCATCCACCTTCTTTCATGTATGCAAAGGATACAGAGATCTCAAACAAGTCTTCAACTGGTAATGGTTCTTTTTGGGAGAAAAGTCTTCCTCGGCTTAAAAAAGTGAATGGGTATTTAGAGAGGTGCCTTGAGCATCCCATTTTGGTGATCCAATTGGAATCTATTGCAAAGGATGTCACCTATTGGACTCATCATGCGCTGATTTATAAATTCATGGGGATTCGCCTCTCGTTGCTAGTCTTGGATTCAAGGGCCCAAAAGGTTTTGAATCCCAAGGGTGATATGGAGATCAAGGTGGCTACCAACAATTATTTCATTGTTGTGTTTTCATGCATAGCAGATCGAAACAAAGCTTTTGAAGGTGGACCTTATTTTTCAACCAAGTTGGGCTCTTCATGAAACCCTAGTATGTGGGTTTTAATTTAGTGGAGGAGCTTCCTACACGAGTTCCTATTTGGGTTCATCTCCCTTGACTCCTACTATATTTTTGGCGTAGCAACATCCTACATATGATTGCTTTGCTTCTTAGCAAGTCGATTGGTCTTGCTCAATAGACTTTGGACCAAAAGGTTCTTTATTATGCTCGTGTTTATGTTGAAATAGATTTAAATAACCCTTTACCAGATTCTCTAGAATTGTGTCTTGGTTCATATTCTTAGGTTCAATAGTTAGAATATGAAACCCTCTCGTTTAGATGTTGTTTTTATTATGATTATGGGCACTTGCAAAGGAATTGTTCTCATTTTAATTGGGTAGTTGGGACAGCTAGCTCAAACCCCAGCTCGGATACTAAGAATGATAAATGGAAGGCTCATATGGCTATTGATGTGGCAGACAAGGAGGGTTTCATCCTAGTCAAGCCTCGAAATAAACCTTGAAGGACACGCAAGATGATGGGGTTTTTAATTGGTTTGATACTTTAGAGGAATTAGAGCATGAGGAGGAAATTTTGGATGAGTTGTCAACTAGTGTTGAGTCTTTGGGAATGGATTTTTCAAGGGATAAAGGGATGAAATCTTTGATCTTTCCTTCAGGGGAAACACAGATTGAGCACATGACTACAGATATGCCATCTTAGTCTTTAGTTGAACCTAAACCAAGTGGGCCTTTGGTCTTGTAAGGCATGGATATCTTGGTGGTCTTGGTTCCATCTTAGGCAAAGGAGGCTCTAGATACCGATAATAATAGTGGGACCTCGTAAGTTTTGGGTCTACAGCTGAAATCTCTTAAAAAGGGACCGTTGGAGAAAGCCTTTAAGGCAGGTCAAAAAAGGACTTGGAGAAGGTTAAATTGATTAGGGAGAATCTGTTGGAATCAAGGTCAATAAGGACCATTGATGCCCACTTTTTTTACTTTTAAAAATTATTTTTATTTTATGGAATGTGAGGGGTATGAATAGCATCCCTCGATAAAAGGCTATTTGTGAAATGATTAGTGTTCATTGTCCTAATATTGTATTTCTTTAGGAAACTAATTTATCTATGGACTGCATGTTGACTAGAGTCCCTTACGCCTGGTCTTGTGGCTCACATCAATGTATTGGGGCTCAGGATAATTTTGGTGGTGTGGATTTCTTTTGGGATCTAAGGAAGATTATGCTTCTCTGGTGGATTTTGAGCTACTCTTCTATGTCTATCATTGCTTCTAGTTTGGATTATGGTGAAACTTGTCTCTTCACCAATTTTTATGCTTATCTTGACCTGGTAAAGCTTAGTTGTGGGCTCATGTCAGGTATATCCGGTCTCTAGATTCCTTGCTCACATGGGTCGTTGTTGGGGATTTTATTGTGATTGTTTTCCTTGAGGAAAAACTTGGTGGGAATGTCAAGTTAGATTCTTCTGCTAGCCTCATAGAGCTCCTAATTTTAGTTTATGTGAAGCTGAGTAATGGGATATTTACTTGGAATAATAGGAGGTTTGGAGATAATCCTATTTTTGAAAGGCTTGACAAATTTATTGTTTCTTGATTTTGGGTTGGTGAAAGGTGGATCACCAATTCTAAGATTTTTGAATTGGAAAGGATCTTACCATTGGTCGATTAAGATATCTCATGTTTCCTTCATAACTTCTAGGAACTCATCCTTTAAGTTCTAGCTAATGTCGTTACGGGACCCCTCTCTTCATGATCTTATGAGTGGTTGGTGGCTTTAGGGAAGCCTAATCATGGTAGGGCTATGTACTCCTTTTCCAAGAGATTAGAGTATGTAAATTATAGACTCAAGAGATGGAACAAGAAGTGCTTTGGCAACCTTCATTTCAATAAATTGTCAGTTCAAGCTAGGCTAGACTTTATCACTCACCAGATACAATATTATAGTCTTACTAATGATTTTGTTAGGAAGGAGGCTATTGTGGTTAAGGAACTTGAGGAATGGGAGTTGTAGAGGAGATCTTCTTGAAGAAAAGTCTTGAGTGGATTGGCTCCAGGAAGGGGATCGTAATACTATATTTTTCCACAACTCTATTAAGGCTAGAAGGGTTGGGAGTATTATCCCCTCTTTGGTGTCATTGGAGGGAGTGCAGCTTGCTTCTAGGGGTGAGAATTCCAGGGAGGCTTCTTGTTTCTTTGAGGATTTTTTCTTTGAGGATGCTCTCTCTACTAGTGGTGAGGATAATTCTATTTTGGATTGTATCCCCCCTTAGTTTCTAATGAGATGAATCAAGACCTCATGCACCCTATTTCATTGTTTAAGTTGGAAAAGGTGGTGTTCCAAATGAAGAAAAAGGGAAAGCCCTAGGTCTGGATGGATTCCATATTGAGTTATTTTAGGAGTTCTAGGGAATTATCAATTTGGACCTTCTTGAGGTTGTCCACGAGTTGTACAGTAATAAGAAAATGTTACGTGCCTTGAATTCTACTTTTTTGGCTCTTATTCCTAAGAAGGAAGGAGCCAACTTCCTAGATCACTTTAGACCTATCGCTCTTTGTAATGTGGTTTACAATATTATTACTAAATTGATTGATGAGAGATTAAATTCTTGGCTCCACCCTTTGATTTCTAAAGGACAAGGTGGTTTTGTTGCTAGAAGACAAATTCTGGATGGGGTTGTGATTGCTACTAAGGTTATTCACTCTATGGTGACTTCTAAGGAGAAATCCATGTTCATCAAACTTGATATGGCTAAGGCTTATGATAGGGTTATATGGACCTTCTTGCAAAAAATTATACATGTTTTGGGTTCGATAGAGCGTGGATTGATTGGGTCATGAGTTATGTTACTTCTACCTCCTTTTCAGTACTTATTGATGGTGAGTCATCAGATTTTTTTGGTGCTTCCAAGGGGCTTCACCAAGGGGATCCTCTTTCTCCTTACCTATTTATTATTATGGTTGAGGTCCTAGGAAGGTTTTTCAAGTCTCAGATTAATCAAGGATTGATCCAAGGTTGGAGTTGGGGTGGTAGGGTGCCTCCTTACTCCCACTTGCATTTTGTTGATGATACAACTTTGATGGGTATGGCCAAGATTCAAGAAGCTATGAATTTGAGGAACACTTTAGATATCTACTTGGTTGCCTCTGGTCAAAATATCAATGAGGAAAATTCTTAATCTTCTTCTTCAATACTCCTCATCTTATTCAAAATAGAATTTCTTGGATTCTTCATTTTCAAATTGGCTCTCTCCCATTGTCTTATCTTAGGATTCCCATTTCAGTGAGGTCTTATCTTTGGGATCTTTGGTAGGTTGTATTGGATAAGCTTCATGGGAAAGTTAGTCGTTATACTTTTCAATGGATTTCATCAGTAGGATGTGTGGCCCTTTTGAAGTCAGTTGTCCAAGATCTTCTTATTTATAGGTTCTTTCTGCATATTGCACCCTCATGCTTTGTTAAATAATTTGATGCCCTTGCCTATCAATTTCTTTGGACTGGTAATTTGTCTTCTTCAAAATGGAGCCTTGTGAAGTGAGATTATGTGTGTGGGTTGAAATAGGAGGGTGGTCTTGGGCTAAAGCCTATAGGTTTGAGTGGTTAGGCCTTAGTAGCCAAGTTATATTGGCGATGGTGCACTTGTCAAGACTGAGATTGGGCTAGAATTCTCACTCCTAAGTATCTTCTGGGGTTGAGCTCTGTTGAGGTTCATCGGTATTGTCTTTCAAGGAAGGGGTCTATGATTTGGGAGACTCTCAAAAGAGGGTCACAACTCATCAAGAAGGGCCTCTTTTGGCATGATTCATGGGATGGGCATCCCCCATCCTGACTATGCTCCCTCATTTATAGCCTCTTTGTGACAATTTTCTTGCTACTAGTTGGAGTGAGGTGGAGGATTTTAAAGCATTTCAAGCTTTGGGGTAGATGGAAGTGAGGCATTGGAAGGCTCTACAGGAATGGCCACCAAGTGCTACTAAGGAGGCTCATCAAGAGCTTGCTAGGATTTTTGCTAACAGGATTTATAATTCCCTTTCAAGGAGGGATATTTTGTCTTGAGGCCCTGATCCGAAGGGGAAAAAAAATCCTTAGGCTATTTGGAGTTGGACAAACAGGCTTATGGGAGGGTTGGTGTGCCTTGGTAGAAGCAGGTTTGGAATAAATTTTCCTTGCCTAAATGTAATTTCTTCCTATGGCTGGTGGTCCAAAATTGTTGCCTTGGGATAATTTATAGAAGAGAGGTTTTTAGGGCCCTTCTATCTATGTCCATTGTAAGAGTATTGAGGAATATTCCCCTCACCTATTCTTCAAGTTCCCTTTTTCTTGAGGGATTTGGAAACTCTGATGGGAGGCTTGGAACCATGCTTGTATTCATGCCACTTATTTAGTTGAGCTTTGTGATAGTGTGGGTTGTCCTCCTGCTCAAACCTCTATTCTTAAGATTTCTTGGATTATTGGCCCCACTTTTATTATCTGGAGTCTATGTTTGGAAAGGAAATAGAGGATATTTCATAGTGTACAAATGGTGGTAGCTCAGTTATGGCAAAATATTCTTAGTAGGGTTTAGGAGACCATTTCTCCAAAATGTGATTTGTATGAGACTATAATTCCTAGTGATTTGGCTATCATAAGGTACTTGAAGTTGTATTTTGGTAGACTAGGTTCCCCTCTTGGTATCAACCCTCACCATACCAAGCAGAAAATTTAGTAGGAGGGTAAGTAGACTCCCTCACCTAATGGTTTCCTAAAGGTGAATATTGATGGCTCCTCTCAGGGGAACCTTGGGCATGCAGGGATTGGTTGCATTAGTAGAGATTGTGGAGGAGGTATGGTGTTTCTCTTTTCTATATATAAAGGTTAGCAGACCAATAATATGATGGAAAGAGGGTGCTCCCTCAGTTAGAGACATATTATTTGTGAATCTAATTCATAGATTGTTGTGGATATGTTAAATGAGCAGAGTTTGGAAGGAGCTAATTGGAAGTTGGTCATGGTGGTTAATCAAGTTTTGAGCTTATGTATCTCTTTGTAGTTTATCTCTTTTCATCATATTCATAGGGATTGGAACAGAGCGACATATTGCCTGGCCAAGTGGGCTTCAGAGCATGAGGAGGGATGAGATGTAAGGGAATGGGGCCTTTTTCCCTTGGATTATGGAGTGACTTTGGAAAAGATTATTTTGGAGAATGGGAATATGTAATTGGCTCCTTTTAGGGATCACTTGGGGGTCTCTGGTTGTATCCTAGTTTTTTATATTTTTTATCTAAAAAAATAGCTACTATAGAAGTATTGAAAATAAAATAATATTCTCCATACTTATTGAAATTTTAAAATGTAATTTTTTTGGAAACCTTAAATTGAGAATTTCATAAACCAAAAACCATTTTACAAAAGTTTATCTATGTAAAGAGAAATTTGTGAATGCACAATTTTTTAGAATAAAATTCACAAAAAAAGAATGATGATTTTCTAAGAAAACAACTATAAGATTTGGCTATAGAGATAGACACCCAAGATCTAAAGGCCTATGGAAAGCACAAAATACTCAAAAGATCAATATGACAAGAATAAATTGTATTCCTATCAATGAATGCAAAAACAATCAATAGAGTTGTGTATACAATGTGTGAGAGACCCTTGGTTATATAGCCAAGGTGATACATAAGATGTCATAAGATTATGACAAGTGTCCTGATATTATGATATGAGACAACTTATCACAACTACCTAAGTCACATGTGTTACAAGTCAAAATATAAGATAACAACTAATGACAACTAACACCTTCTAGAAAGAATCTTAGGACCTAAGGAAACTTAACCTGTGAATATGTCCCCTAAGTCCCTAGTAAGTGAAATAACTAGGTACAAGACATTTATTCACACCAACACCCCCCCTTAAGTGCAACTTAGGGAGAATATTATTATGAAAATGACACCAAGATGCAAAGATGGGTCCTAACGATTAGGCCATGTTAGGTGCCCATGTACAAATGCAATGCAATCCCTCACAACTAGAGGAAAGGAGAAAACCCAGTGGGACAAAACTCCTCCCCAAAAGAGAAAAAATAAGAAAAATACTCTCAAAAAGATAAAATGGACAAAACCTCATGTGAGGAAAAATTCCCCCCCATATGAGAATGAAGAGAGACCATGCAATCCCCCCTCAATGGTGAGTCCCTTCTCAAATGTCACAATGTCAAGAGTCCCCAAATCTCGACTAAAGAAGGAGGCAATGTAGAACAATATGAAGACTAATGTAGAGCGAACCAAGGATGATGATGAGTCCTCCAAATTTTGTTCCAAAATAATGTTGGAAACTGTGACAAACACTGATAGAAAGAATTGGGTACCACTACAAAAGATGTCAACATAACTGGTGACTGAGCTGAAAACTGTTAACTCATGAGTAACTACAAAATCTGTCAAAGAAGAACTATATATGAATCCACATTACAACAGGAATAAGGCCAAAACCAAGGAGACAACTGCACGAGTATTAACTGGACACTCTCTTGACAGATTGATATATCCCTATCACAACTTGGAGACAATACAAAGTCTCTGGATGTAGGACCAATCTTCTAAACACAAGTAGATTGCTGCAAAATAGGAGTGTCTATATGGTATCTAGTCCATCACACTGAAATGCATGGGTAACCAATCATTGCATTCGCTAATTATATAAGAACTAACACTGGATACATAGATCAATCCAAAGAAGCATAAAATACAATTGTGGGTTAGAAGAGATAACGGTATAGGACAAGGCTCAATCAGTAGGTAGAATTCTCCCAGGTTTGCTTATTGTTGCATTATTTGTTTTTTAAAAAAACTTTATTTAAAATTTTAATGTAAAAAAAATAATAAAAAATAAAGAAAAACATTTATTTTGTTTATGAAAAACTTTATTAAAAAACTCTAATAAAGAAAAATATTTTTTTTATTTTAAAAAAAAAAAAATCATTAAAAAAATAATAAAGAAAAACAAGATTTATTTTAATTCTTAAAAACTTTAATAAAAATTTATTAACATTTATTAAAAACTCTAATAAAAATTAAAGAAAAACTTTAAATTTTTTATTTTTAAAAAACTTAAAAAACACATTAAAATTTTTTAATTAAACAAACTTAAAAAATATATATTAACTTTTTTTATTAAAAAAGGGCGGTCTTCACACCCATGACGGTGCGGTTTTGGAATGATTCTTTCAAAACTACGTGCAGGTAACTCAAGAAAATCTCTGAGGTGTTCAGGTTGCCTTACGATATGGCCGCAAGGAGACTTATCTGGTCGTTTATGCTGCCATTGACGTTGTCACGGTAGCGCCCGTGGATGGTCTCGTAGCTGGAATATTAAGCCTGAATGAAGACAGAAAGCAAGCTAATGAAAGATCCCCAATCCAATTCTGATCTGATTTTTTGAGTTTAGTCTATTCACAATCTTTGACTAGCGAATAGGAAGGGTTTTGTTTTATTTTGGTTTTTGGAAATTTTTTTATTTTTTGTGTGTTTTGAGTTTTATGCATATAACATGACATATAACAATGCTGAAAATGGAAAATAACTGAAATATACAACCATTTTATTACTAAAATACTAAAATTGCATGAATGTGGGCTAAATGCAATATACCCATTCATCAATAGACCTAGAAATGAACTATTATATGACTGAAGCAAAAGTCTCAGGTCTGATAATAATTCTGAGACAACAATTTTGACTCTTCCAACTTTGAATGTAACTCCACAAATTGGCTCCTAGTATGAGATGAGTTCTTTTAACTATTGTAAGTGAATTTCAAGCTCCAAAACCCTCAAGAAATCCACTTGGCACCTAGGGTTTGATGCCCAACTGCCCAACGGTGGTATGACTGACTGTAATATTGTTGTATGATGGTAGAAATGTCCTCAAAGGGGGATGATCTGCAATCTTATATGGATTTTTTCCCTTCTGAATGATTGATCTGCAATATCCTTCCTAAATAATCATTGCCAAACTAATAAGAAATCTGATCTATGATGTTTTTTCCTTCTAGAAGATATGTCTCCTAGACATCATGGCACAAAGGGGGTGAACTTTTCACTATTCATCTTCTAATTATTTGTTACTATTCGCCCCTTTACTACTCCATTAGATCCAACTTTAATATTTCCAAATTAACCTTGGATTCATCCTCTGAACCCCGAACTGAAGGCTCAAAAATCTCCTAGCAAGGCTCCACAACCCCCAGTTGGGTCCCCTAACCAAAATTCTCACCTACGAGAAACCCAATAGTAGGCCAACCTCTGCCAAGGTTTGAGTTTCCTAAGGAAGGGACATTACAGTCCTCCCTTCCGAGGATTGCTTTCCCCCAAGCAACTACAAAGTTGAATGTTGAAGTATCATCTCTTCTTCCCACATGGTATCCTCCAATGCAAAGTCCCTCCATTGTACCCTAATAACTTTGTTCCTCAACCTTCTCTCCCTCATATCAAGAATCTATGTAGGAATCAGTATCAACCATCCCTCCTCATCCAATGGAGGAAAATCTGGTGATCAAATAACATGCTACCCCAAAGCCTTCTTCAAACTATTGGGAAAGTTTGCCTCAACTTTTTGGTCTTTTCCATTGAAGACTTAGGTGTTTTCTTTATGTTTTTTGCCTTTACCGCCATACCGCGGTGATCTTCCTTTCTGCTCTAGCAGTACCACGGTGATGGGTTTGGCGGTTACATCATTACCACGCGCGGTCTCCTTCCTCACCGCAATGGTTGTGGTAACGGTCTTTCCGTCAGGCTTGGCAGTTTACCGCCATACCGCAGGCGATGGGTCAACTCACCGCAGTAGCATGATGAGACCGCTAGTGGTGGTCTTGGCGGTTACCGCCATACCATAGGTAGTGGGTTAGCTCACCACAGTAGCACAGTGAGACCACCAGCGGCTTGGTTGGTGGTTACCGCGGTGGCCGCAGTAAGACCACCAGCGGTCAGCCAAGATGGCTACCCCCATACCGCAAGGCAATGCCAATAGGGTTGTGGTAGCACGGTAGGATCCCAGATGAGCTCAGGGCTGAGTTTGACTGAGTTGGACTTGGTGGTAGTGCGACAAGTGAATGACAAGTTGGCACATGGCAAGTTGACTGCATCTGGTTGGCCGAAGACAAAGGTGGGCCAGAGCTCAAAGGAGCTCGGATGGCTTACCACCATACCGCGAGGTGAAACAGTCAGGGTTGCGGTAGTGCGGTAGATGACGGGGTGAGCTCGGGCGAGCTCACCGCCATACCACGGCAGGTAACATTGGGCTCCGCGGTAACGCGGTAAGAGTTCAGTTGACCGAGCTGGACTGAGCTTGCCCGAGCTAGACCGATTATGTCAAAGTGATCAATGAATGTGAAGGCGACACGTGGCAGGTTGGTAGCATCTGATTGACCGAAGACCAAAGAGGCTAAGATAGTTATTGTAGGCCGTGGAAATAGAACCCGATTAAGGTGATGGATTTATTGCCTAGGTGGCTCAATGCAATCTGTGCAGATCGGATGTGTGCTTAGGTTGTTCGATGCATGAACCTGAGGGTCAGCAATTGGTTGGGTCATTGAATGTGACGTATGGCTCAGTTAGAGATATACATTATGACAATAACCAAAAGGTGGTAGGTGGTAGAAGAGTCATTGACAGAGAGAGACGTAGAGGGTGTTCGTGCAATATGCTAAGGCATTGAAACTGAGAGCAGTCGATCTTTTGGATCTGAACGATATGAACCTACTAAGAGACCTTGGGGTTGTGTTGGTCGAGAGGTTGGTTGTGACAGTCTGTTATGAGGAGTTGAAGGGAATCTATGTAGTAATGACATATGGATGTCATTGGAACTACATGAAGGTTTTGGTTTTGTTGCATGCCTATATTCTCTTGTTGGACAAGATGTAACACTCCTAGAAGAGCATAGTTATGTATTTTTGTATTGTAATACTTTTACCGAATAATACAATCTGAGTTGAGTGTTTTGGAGGGTGGGGTTTTTTACCCGAAAGGGTTTTCCCCACGTATATTTGTGTGTCAATAATGCTTTGTCTTTCATGGTTATCTTTTTATGTTGAATCTGTTAATAGTTTTGCATTTACTTCTCTCAGAGGATCAATGGGGGATTCATTGTTCTTGTTTCTGCTTTATGGTACAGTTGTGTGTGTCTTTGGAGTGATTTTGAATTAAAATCACTAAGGCACTATTGTCTTAGATCCCTATCTTGATGACAGATTGAACTCCTTATCTCCAACAAGTGGTATCAGAGCTAGTAGCTTGTTCCTCGTGATACCAACTAGTGGTATCAGAGCATGTTTTAGGGAGGTTGAGGCTTGATGATACGGACCAGTGGTATCAAAGTCTTCTCCTGGTTGCTGAAGTTTTGGGTTTTCTCCTATGATGATTTCTTAGCTTGGTAAGCTTGAGGAAGTCTAGAGAAATTGGTTGGTGATTGATCCTTCGATGAGTGGAAGTGTGTGCTTCTTTGATTCAACACACAGTTTGAAAGACGTTGGAGAAGTATGGAGTTGATCATGTTGTGGCAATGTGATATGAAGCTCTTGGCTGGTAACAAAGTTCCTGATGCAAAGGGCATGAGATGTGCTTGTGGTTATGTTGCAGCAAAGCATGGTGTTCATACTGAGTGTCTATGTGAGAGGCTCCTTGGCAGTATGGACTTGTTTGTGTTGTTGATCAGCTATGGAGAGTTGTGCTTGTGTTGGGTGTTTTTTGACTTAGCACTGAAGGCAAATTTCTCTGGTGCATTGGTCACATGCTGGTGAACTTCATGATTGTTGCAGTATTTCAGATTGGATTCAGCATGAGATGACAGGTTGTTGATACTCATGGATGCATGGAGAATAAGGTGAGGCTGGAATTCTTATGAGAATGTTGTTGTTACACCTGAAATTCTAAGAAGCCTGCAGCTTGGTTGAATGCAAATTCAACAAAGACCTTGAAGGAGAATGCTCTTGGGTAAGTCACGGTGACTTGTATATCTTGGATGAACATGGTTTCTTTTCTCCTTGGTTTGCTCAGCAGTGTCCCTATGAAAGGTATTTTCCCATTATACTTTTCAGGTGGGTTATGCTTTATCTTTCATTGGTATGAATCTTGAGTTGCTATTTTTTAAAGATTCTGGAGTATTCTTAATGGAAGATGGATAGCATTGTGTATCTCCTTGTCCTTTTGAGGAATGACAAGAGATGGTGTATGGGTTTGTCTAATCTTCTTGATGCTTACATCCATGGTGTTGTTAAGGCTTTCCCTTTGGGATGTAAATAAGATCATACTTGTCACAGCTGGCATATTGAAGTGTTTGTAGAAGGGCGTATTTTTGATTTGTTGTTTCTCTCTAATCTAGTCTTGTTCTTCCTTATTGTTCTTTTGACTTTAGATGTGTTGCCTTTATGGTCACGTGTTGTCACTTGGGCGATGACACGAAGGTGCCTATGCTTCTTTCTTCAGTCAGGTTTGGAGGAGTTTGGAAGAATTGTGGAAGACAGTTGAGAGAAACATTTCTTGCAGTAGGTGGTTGCAGGTGTTGCAGATCAGTGTGGATGTTCCTTGGAACTACATGGTTACTCATTTCTATGTGCAGGTTTTGGTGGACTTAGTTTGCCTGGATCATGTGTGATGGTGCTTTATTTGCATTCATCTGGATATTACCCTTGTAGTGGGAGTACTTGGATGTGTTTGGTCTTTTGAATGGTTGACACAGGGTGCTTGGTTGTTGCTAAGATGGGTGGTTTTATGATGGCATGATTCTGCTGCTGGTTTTTCATACCTTTGAGGTATGGGTGGTTGGACAGATTAGCACGAGCTGTGGGTGTTATGTTCAGCCGCGTGGGTTTGATCAGTTGGATGAGGGCAGTCAGCTTGATGGTTGTTGTTCTAGCTGGTTGGTTTATCTTGTTCTAGAGAATGGTTTTGGTGCCTTGTTATTTGTTGTTGTTTTGCCTTTGTCGCCTGAAGGGTCATTTGCTTTCGTTCCTGAGATTGGTGCATATACACCTTGGCTTGTTCCTTTTCCTATGTTGGATGTTTGGAGTTGTAGCCTGAGATGGTGGACATTTTTTGAATGTCATTGCAGGGGTCTTGGTTGGAGCATGAGAGCATTGTTGTGGTCCTTGTTCATGTTTTGGAGGAAGCCTGAAAGTCTTCGGCAAGTGGGAGATTGTTGGAAAAGTTTGCCTCAACTTTCTGGTCTTTTCCATTGAAGACTTAGGCATTTTCTTCATGTTTTTTGCCTTTACCGCCATACCATGATGGTCTTCCTTTCTACTCTGGTGGTACCGCGGTGATGGGTTTGGCGGTTACCTCGTTATCGTGCGTGGTCTCTTTTCTCACCATGGTGGCCACGGTAATGGTCTTTCTATCAGGCTTGGCAGTTTACCACCATACCGCAGGTGGTGGGTCAACTCACTGTGGTAGAGCGGTGAGTCCGCCAACGGTGGTCTTGGCGGCTACCGCCATACCACAGGTGGTGGGTCAGCTCACCATGGTAGCGCGGTGAGACAGCCAATGGCCTGGTTGGTGGTTACCGCCACACCGTGGATAGTCAAGTGATTGACCACAGTGGTCACAGTTAGACCACCAGCAGTCAACCAAGATGGCTACCGCCATACCGTGAGGCAATGCCAATAGGGTTGCAGTAGCACAGTAGGAGCCCGGATGAGCTTGGGGCTGAGTTTGACCAAGTTGGACTCGATGGCAGTGTAACAGGTGAATGATAGGTTGGCACATGGCAGGTTGACTGGATCTGGTTGGCTGAAGACAAAGGTGGGCCAAAGCTCGAAGGAGCTCGGATGGCTTACCGCCATACCGCGAGGCGAAATGGTCAGGGCTACGGTAGTGCGGTAGATGGCGGGGTGAGCTCGGGCAAGCTCACTGCCATACCGCGGCAGGTAACATTGGGCTCGGCGATAACGCTGTAAGAGCTCGGATGAGCTCGAAGCTCGATTGACCAAGCTGGACCGAGCTTGATCGAGCTGGACCGATTCTATCAGAGTAATCAATGAATGTGAAGGCGACACGTGGTAGGTTAGCAGTATCTGATTGATCGAAGACCAAAGAGGCTAAGACAGTTATTGCAGGTCGTGGAAATAGAACCCAATTAAGGTGATGGATTTATTGCTTGGGTGGCTCGATGCAATATGTGCAGATTGGATGCGTGCTTAGGTTGTCCAATGCATGAACCTGAGGGTCAGCAATTGGTTGGGTCGTTGAATGCGATGTATGGCTCGATCAGAGATATACATTATGATAATAACCAAAAGGTGGCAGGTGGTAGAAGAGTCGTTGACATAGAGAGACGTAGAGGGTGTTCATGCAATATGCTAAGGCATTGAAACTGAAAACACTCAGTCTTTTGGATCTGAACGATATGAACCTGCTGTGAGACCTTGGGGCTGTGTTGGTTGAGAGGCTAGTTGTGACAGTCTGTTATGAGGATCTAAAGGGAATCTATGTAGTAATGACATATGGATGTCATTGGAACTACATGAAGGTTTTGGTTTTGTTGCCTGCTTGTATTCTCCTGTTGGACAAGATGTAACACTCCTGGAAGAGCATAGCTCTGTATTTTTGTATTGTAATCCTTTTACTGAATAATACAATCTGAGTTGAGTGTTTTGGAGGGTGGGGTTTTTTACCCGAAAGGGTTTTCCCCACGTATATATGTGTGTCAATAATGCTTTTTCTTTCATGGTTATTTGTTTATGTTGAATCTGTTAATAGTTTTGCATTTACTTCTCTCAGAGGATCAATGGTGGATTTGTTGTTCCTATTTCCACTTTATGGTACAGTTGTGTGTGTCTTTGGAATGATTTTGAATTGAAATCACTAAGGCATTGTTGTCTTAGATGCCTATCTTGATGACAGATCGAACTCCTTATCCCCAACACAAACAAGACATATGAAAAACATTATGTATCTTACTCTCTGAGGGTAACTCAAGCTCGTAAGAAACCTCTCCAATCCTCCAAAGAACTTTGTATGGTCCATAAATCTAGGCTTGAGCTTTTTCAACACTCCTCTTGAGTGTACTCTTCTTGTAGGGTTGTAGACGGAGAAAAACTATATCACCAACCTCAAAGGTCCTTTCAATCCTATGTCGATTAGCATAAAGATTATGTTGATTATGTGCATGTTGAATGTTATCCTTAAGTGCCTTAAGGATATCCTGACTGTCCTAAAGCCACTCTCGAGCTCTAGGCACTCTACTATCACCTAGCGCCAAATCCACAAACGATAAAGCATCATAACTGTATAAAGCTCAGAAGGGAGTCATGCCAATAGACATATGATGCATAGTATTATAACAATAGTCGCTCAAATATAACCAATTCACCCATGCTCTTTGTTGACCCAAAACATAATTACGCAAATATCCCTCCACCCACTTGTTGACAATCTATGTATGCCCATCAGTCTAAGGTTGGTAACTAGTGCTAGTGGTCAACTTTAAACATGTAACTCAAAATAGTTCCCACCAAAATATACTCATGAATCTACTATCTTGATCATTGACAATGGTCCTGGGGATTCCATGTAGACGGAATATCTCATGGAAGAATAACTCTACCACCTCTGAAGTTGTGAAATTGGCTGAAATAGAAAAAAAGTGTGCATACTTCGTCAATCTATCAACAACCACATATATGCAGTCCTTCCCCTGAACTCTCAGAAGACCAATAATGAAATCCATCGATATACCTTCCCACTTCTACTCTAGAATAGGCAATGTCTACAGAAGTCCAGCTAGGAAAGTATGCTATGATTTGTTTTGCTGACAAGTCACACACTCACAAACATAGTGTAGGACATCATCCTTGAGACACTTCCATGAGAATCTCTCATGAACCTGCATGTATTTCTTGAAGTATCCAGGATGTCTTGCTAATGGTGTACCATAGATGGCATGTAGAATCTTTTCCTTTAGCTTCAATCCGGGAACTAAATAAATTATATCCTTGTAGTATATCACATCATCAATCACAACGTACCTATCATCCTGGACCTATCCATCCATAATCTCACATGTGAACTAATTTTTGGAATACTCAACTAAAATTTGAAACTTCCAATCAGCTGAAATCTCACTCATGGAACAAAGGGCAGCAACTGAAGGCCTCCTGGAAAGTGCATCAGCAATAACATTTTTCTTCCCCTTGACAAACTCAATGTCAAAATCATATGCCTGAATCTTGTTGACCCACTTTTGTTGGTGCTCATTAAGTTATTTATGTTCCAAAAATTATTTTAGACTATTGTGGTCACTTCTCACCACAAACTTCCCACCCACCAGATATTGTTGAAACTTCGCCAAGGAATGCATAATGGTGAGCATCTCCTTATCGTAGGTGGGATACAATCTCTCATTATCACTCAATTTCCTTCTCTCATATGCAATGGGATGGTGGTTTTGTATAAGTACCACTCCTATGCACCCTCCTGAACCATCACACTCTAGAACAAAGGGCTGAGAGAATTCTGGAAGAGCTAAAACTAGACATGTGCTCATAACCTACTTGAGCCTGTCAAATACACTTTGTGCCTCATTTGTCCATGTAAAATCCCCCTTTTGTATAAGGTTTTTCAAAGGAGCTACTAGTTGTGAATACCCCTTAACAAATCTCCTATAATATGCACATAATTCTAGGAAACCATGCAACTCTAAAACATTCCTAGGTGGCGGCCAATCTAGCTTTGCCTGTATCTTATCCTGGTGAACCTTCACTCCATCCTCAAAAATCACATGTCCCAAGTATAATATCTATGTAAGTCCAAACTCACATTTGTACATCTTGGAAAATAGAGACTGAGCCTCCACAATACCAAGAATCTCATCCAAATGCCTCATGTGCTCCTCCCTAGTTCTATTGTATATAGGATTTCATCGAAGAATACAAGCACATACTTACGCAATTGCTTATTGAACACATGATTCATGCATGAGTGAAACATAGAAAATGTGTTAGTGAGACCGAATGGCGTCACTAAAAACTCATAGTGTTCATAGTGGCATATGAATATTGTCTTATGGATATCCTCCTCACGAACATAGATTTGATGGTATCCTGATCGAAGATCAACCTTCAAACAATGCACTGCCCCATGGAGCTAATCTAGTAACTCATCTATGTGCAAAATCGGATACCTTTTCTTAATTATTTTCTTATTGAGTGCATGGTAGTCAATGCACATGTGCATAGTGCCATCCTTCTTCTTCACCAACACCACAGAAGAAGTGAAGGGGCTAGAACTAGGCCTGATGAATCCAATGTCTAATAACTCTTGAATGGTCTTCTCTATCTCTTCCTTAAATGCCTTAGGATGACAATAAATGACAATAATCACAAGTTGGCACCCTCCTCCAGCTCCATCACATGCTCAAACCCATAGTTAGGATTTCTACCAGAGGGAAGGTCTCCAAACACCAAGATGTGTCTGTCCAACACTGTCTAGATATCTACATGAAATGTTGGTCTATCATCTGAAGAAGGTGACTTGGACGAAATGAAATGTTGTGTCACCCAAGCAACATCCCCATGCCTAAAAATAGACTCCATCCTATGTGTTGAAACTACCATAGGTCCACCATCAAAGAGAGCCTTCATCACAACCTTCTTGCCACCAACTATAATCTCCAGCTCCATACTCTTAAAATATTGTATACACCAACCAAGTGACTATAACCATTGGATGCCTAACACTGCATCAATGTCACCTAGACCCACCACATAAAAATCATTGATCAAGGTGTAATCTCCCAACTGTATACTAAGTTGTGGAACTACCCTGGTGCACCTCATAGAAAATCCATCTGTTACTGTCACACTGAAACTAGGAAAATCCTCCACCTGCAATCCTCACTTAGCAACCAGTACCTCATCAATAAAATTGTGTGTGGCATCACTATCAACAAGGAAAGTCACACATTGTCCATTAATCACTCCCTTCAAGTGGAAGGGATGGTATCTAGGGACTCCTAAAAGGGTGGCAATGCCAAGATTGGGTGCATCCAATGTGTCACCCACCCAAAGCTCCACTTGTGGACCCTCTCATACATCCTCACCATCATTGCACTCTAAATTTGTATCTTGTATATGCTCATCATCCACATTAGACACAACCTCAATGAGATGTGCCTTGCCTCTCCCAAGGCATTGGTGTCTGGGTTCCCAAGGCTCATTACATGTGAAGCATAGCTTCTTCCTTCTCAACTCATTACATGTCTCTTGATCCATCCTAGGAGGGGGTGGTGTACTCTTGTGTTGTTTCGAAGACCTCTAGAATGGCTTGGAGCCCCTGGAAGACTTCTTATTCTGCTAATAAGAAGTGAGAGGGGGTGAGGTATCAAGGTCTAGGGTAATCTGAATAGCCTCATGTAAAGTCTTAGGCTTAAGAGCCTTGACCATACCCCATAAACAGTCATGTAAACCCTTTATGAAGAGCATCACCACACATCTATTTGGAATCTTAGGGACCATAACAACAATGCATTGAATCTCATTAATGTAAGTTTCAACATGTCCAGTCTATCACAGAAGTGCTAAATCCCTATAGTATAACTCAACATCCTTATGATCAAATCTGGAAATCAACCGCTCAGTGAACTCCCTGTAAGAATGAATAAGTCTGTGGTTTTGGGTAACCAAACCATGATGCCACCAATCATAAGCCACACCCTCCAAGTGCAATACTACAAAATGAATGGCCTCATCCTTAGGCATCAACTTAAGTGAAAGGTAGATGTCAAGCTTGTGCACCCAAGCTCGAGCAGTGATCTTCTCGCTACCATCAAAGGAAGATAAAGTGAGCTTTCCAGTAGCTCGATGGAGGTCACCATTATGTTTCTATCTAGGCCCTCTATCACCCTGGTTCCTCGTGCTATCTCTACATTGTGAACAATACTAATGTAGAGGGAAAGCCTCTCTAACATGCTCTGGGAGACATTCCCACTCATCACTCGCTACCATAACAACATCTTAAAACTCCACACCCTCAAGCGGGTCAACTGGTGGTGGCTCATCTCTAGGATGAAATTGGGGTTGCATGGACCTATTTGTTGTACGTGTATGAGTCTTCTCACATTGAGGAGAACCAAGATTATTGTCCATCAATGAGGGAGACCTACTACTCCCATGGCTACCTGTAATTGTAACAGACCTATATGCCCTATCACATCTGTCATCTTTGCCATGCCTATCCCTAGGTTGACCCAAATCCATCTTGTCAAGGGTATTTTGAAGTTTTTCTAAAGCCTATACAATCAGTGGTTGTATATTAATGAGAGTTCTAAATAAATCATGATCAAGATCTTCTTGTGGATTTTGTCTCTTCCTCTGATGGGGACTTTTGCTGCCATCATGGGTATCTCCCATAGCTACACCTAGAATACTAGTGTCAACCCCAAACTGTGTGTGTGCTCTCTTATGAGTGTAATATCTGTGTGGCCCGACCTGTTGAGGATGCATAGAACTAAACAGAGTGCCCATAGGATGGAAAGATCATGGATCTGATACCACTGAAAGATCTCCAACCCAATTATGATCTATTTGTTTGAGTTTAGTCTTTTCACAATCTTTGACCAGCGAATAGGAAGGGTTTTGTTTTGGTTTGGTTTTTTGCGTTTTTCTAATTTTTTTGTGTGTTTTGAGTTTTATGCATATAACATGACATATAACAATGCTGAAAATGGAAAATAACTAAAGTATACAATAGTTTTATTACTAAAATATTGAAATTACATGAATGTGGGCTAAATGCAACATACCCATTCATCAATAGACCTGGAAATGAACTATTACATGACTGAAGCAAAACTATCAGGTCTGATATAATTCTGAGACAACAATTTTGACTCTTCCAACTCTGAATGTAACTCCACAAATCGGCTCCAGGTATGAGATGAGTTCTTTTAACTACTGTAAGTGAATTTCTAGCTCCAAAACCCTCAAGAACTCCACTTAGCGCCTGGGGTTTGATGCCCAAATTCCCAATGGTGGTATGAGTAACTGTAATACTACTGTATGATGGTAGAAATGTCCTCAAAGGGGGGTGATATGCAATCTAATATGAATTTCTACCCTTCCAAATGACAGATCTGCAATATCCTTCCCAAATAATCGTTGCCAAACTGATAAGAAATCTGGTATGTGATGTTTTTGCCTTCTAGAATGTTGGGGCTACATCCAGCACTCCCTTCTCCCAAGATTTTTTGTTCCTATAAGGCCAACTCTGCATGTAGAAACCCTTCTTGAGCTCCAACCTGCAAGCTACTCTAAAAATATAAACTCTTCATCTCCTCAAATGGCAGCCTCCAACTCCTTTTATAACTTTTTTCTTTCCTCCAAATAGGTCAACCCCTTTTAGGGTTTTCAACTTAGCTCATGAATATTTTTTTAGTATTTTTATTAAAATTTGCTTGGCCTCCTTCATGCAAGGCGTGGCCTTTCACTATGCCCCTTTTTAAACATTTAAGTTGTTTTTAAAGACTCAAGTTATGTCTCCTAGCCATCATGGCATAAGGGGGTGAACTTTTCACTATTCATCTTCTAATTCTCTGTTACTATTCACCCCTTTACTATTCCATTAGAGCCAACTTTAATATTTCCAAATTAACCTTGGATTCATCCTCTGAACCCCAAATTGAAGGCTCAAAAATCTCCTAGCAAGGCTCCATAACCCCGGTTGGGTCCCTTAACCAAATTGCTGACCTACGAGAACCCCAATAGTAGGCTAACCTCTGCTAAGGTCTAAGTTGCCTAAGGAAGGGACATTACAACTAAGTTACACAAATTTTGGTGGTTGTTTTGGATGGGGATCAAACAAAAGAATAATATCAAGGCATTCATGAGTTTTTTGGTGGACAACCCCAGACTAATAGAAAAAAATGTGGTGGCAAGGTTGGTGGAGATTGTTGATGGAGTTGGTTATCTATACCATTGATCGATGTTGTATGGCTATGTATTTCTTTGTTTGATGTAATATAGGGAGTTACCCCCTCTGGTAGCACTTACCCATCAAAAAAAAAGTTCTATTACAAAAAAATATAAAAATATAAAACTAAAAAATTCCACAGGCTGCAGGTGACAGGGACGCCGCCCTATCACGGCCAGAGGCCGAACAAGTGGCAACGGCCCTGTCGTTGCAGGTCTGCAAACCCTGCAGGGCCCAACAAGGCTTGCGCAGCAGGTACCTTGTAGGGGTACTTTTTTTTTAAAATTTTGATTTAAAAAATGCGAATTTTTATTTTATATTTTTAAAAACTTTTAGATTTATAAAAAAACAACTAATTAAAAAAATTGAATTTTTTTATAAAATTATCGAATATATTTTTTAAAAAAATTGAATATTTTTATAAAAATATCAAATATGTTTTTTTAAAAAAAAAAAATCATACCGTCAATGCAGCTAGGGTCATATGATCCGCCTACTAAAAACTTTTTGCCTCCGAGAGCAACTTGTCCAAAATCGGCGATTTGACAGTTGATCTTAAGGTTTTTGGGCCTTCTAAGTACAAAGGTAGGGTTAGTTTTGACCCAAAATGCTATGAAAATATGGCTACTTTTTGGATCTGGCAACCAACACCTAACTTCAAACCCTTGCAGATTTGGCCTCCAATGTCCAACTAGGATGAAACAAAAGGCATATTTGACTTTCTCGGACACCCCAGATGTAATGGTGAGCTCATATCTAATGCAACAAGCTCCTAAAATGCAAGAGAAGAGCATACTCAATGCTTCAAGAAAATACAAGATTGCACTCAAAAAAAAAATAAACAAACAAACAAATAGTGTAGGACAAGGCTCGATCGATAGCAAAAAAAATTCCAGTTTTGCTTATTGTTGCATGATTTGTTTTTAAAAAAACTTTATTAAAAATTTAATAAAGAAAATTTTATTTTTTTATTTTTGAAAACAAAAAAATCATAAAATTAATAAAGAAAAATAGATTTTTATTTTAAAAAACTTTATTAAAAATAATAATAAAAGAAAATATATTTTTTAATTATTTAAAAAATTAATAAAAATTATTAAAAGTTTTATTTTTTATTTTTAAAACTTTAACTAGAAAGCTAAAGAAAAAACTAAAAATGTTTTTGTTTTTAAAAACTTATTAAAAAAGTTTTTAATTAAAAAAACTTGAAAAAAAACATATTAAAAAAGTTTTATTAAAAAACATAAAATGGCCATTGGCCAACAAGGGTACCACCCACTATCACGGCCAGGGTCGTGGCAGGTGGGCGGTATGCCTTGTTGGCCATGGTAGCCTACGGACCCTACAAGGCCCATACCCTAACAGTTCCCTGTAGGGTACCGTAATAAAATTTAATTTTTATTTTAAAAAAAAACTTTTATAAAAAAGAAAACTGTGATTTTTTTTCCTTTTGAAATTTAATTAAAAAATTCGCAGAAAAAGAAAAAAAATATATTTTTTAATAAAAAATTGTACCTACGCAAGTAGGGTCACTAAAATTATTTTGCCTCTGAGAGCAACTTTGTCTAAATTCAACAATTTGACAGTCGATCTTGAGGTTTTTTGGGCCTTATGAGCACGATGGCATGGTCAATTTTGACTCAAAATGCTCCAAAAATACGGCTACCTTTTGGATTTGGCAACCAACACCCAATTTCAAACACTTGCAGATTTGGCCTCCAATATCCAATTGAGACGAAACAAATGACAGATCTGACTTTCTCAAACACTTTGAATGCAATGGTGAGCTCAGATCTGATGCAACAAGCTCTCAAAATATACCTATAATATAAATCCAAAAAAGGAACCCCCCAGAATCTGGTATTTCTATCACACCTTTATGATTCTCTAGATCATCCAAAGATGCAAGAAAAGAGCATACTCAATTCTTCAAGAAAATACAAGATTTTACTTAAGATCTCCTAAAAGACTAACCAAAGGCACTCAACTTGCTATGATACCATGTAAGATTTGGCTATGGAGATAGCCACCGAAGATCTAAAGGCCTATGGAAAGCACAAAATACTCAGAAGATCAATATGACAAGAATAAACTATATTCATATCAATGAATGCAAAAAGAATCAATGTAGTTGTGTAAACAATGAGTGAGATGCCCTTGGTTATATAGCCAAGGTGAAGCACAAGATTTCATAAGATTATGACAAGTGTCTTAATCATATTACATGAGACAACTTATCACATCTACCAAAATTACAAATTCTGATACAAAATGAACCTAAGACAAAACTTGGAAAAATTAGCCTTGTGGTTGTGTAGTGCTCTTCAAGACCTTTCCAACGCCTATTCATTTTTGAAAATTGGAGCACCAAGGTGAAAGTTATGGCCTGTTGAAGAAATTGGCACAAGACAGCTTCCACCTGAAATATCTTCAGCCAGGAGAAAAATGATGCGCAACACTTTTTGTACAACAATTTTCTTCATATTTGTGCAAGATATGCAAAATCTAAAAGATACCCAGTTGAGATTTCGACCCTGGCTACAAAAATTAGAAATCATTTTTTCTCACAAATGAGTGGAAGCTAGATTTCTGAAGCAAAAAAAAAAAAATTGGCTCCAATGAAAAATAGATTTCTTCAAACCCTCGCCTACAACTATGTCAAATGATCTCTAATTTGGATGAAACAAAAGCCAAACCTAACTTTCTCAAGCCTTTTGGATGCATTGGAATAGTCAAAAATGTTGCATGTATAACCAGAGATGTTACAATCACTCGGATCTCACAAAATAATACAAAATGAAGAGTTTATTAGATCATTGCAAATCCTTTATGATTCTCCAGATCGTTTAAAACGCAAGAGAGACCATACAATCCCCCTTCAAGAGGGAGTCCCTGCTCAAATGTCACAATGTCAAGAGTCCCCAATCTTAACTAAAGAAGGAGATAAGGAAGAATAATGCGAATTCTGATGTAGAGCGGACCAAAGATGATGATGAGTCCTCCAAATGCTGCTCCAAAAAGAATGGCAAACTATGACAAGCACTGATAGAAAGAATCAAGTACCACTACAATAGATGTCAACATAAACGGTGACTGAGTTGAAACTGTCAACTCAAGAGTAACTATAGAATTTGTCAATGAAGAACTGTAGATGAATCCACATTGCAAGAGGAATAAGGTCAGAACCAAGGAGACAACTACGCAAGTATCAACTAGACACTCTCTTGACTGATTGGTATAACCCTATCACAACTTGGAGAGAGGTACCAAGTCTCTAGAAGTAGAACCAAACTTTTGAATACAAGTAGATTGCTTGCAAAATAAGAGTGTCTATATGGTATCTAGTTCATCACACCAAAATGCATGGGTAACCAGCTAATGCATTCATTGACTATGTAGGAACTAACACTGGATACATAGATCAATCCAAAGAAGCATAAAATACGACAGAGTACACTGAAATAGCAAGATTTTGGCACTTTATTTTAGTGCGATTACAAAATGAGAAGAGGAGAACTACAACAATCATGATGTAAATCTAGAAATGCTAATGAAGAAGCCATGCAAAAATGTGTCTCGAAGCAGATAGTTGTGAAAAATGCCCTCTAGTTGGAAGGTAGGAGCAATTGGCTCATGTTGGTTGTCGGTTGGTAGAACAAATAGTGTAGGACAAGGTTTGATCGGTAGCAAAAAAATTCTTGGGTTTGTTTATTGTTGCATGATTTGTTTTTAAAAAAACTTTATTTAAAACTTTAATTTAAAAACTTTATTAAAAAATAAAGAAAAACTTTTTTTTGGATTTGAAAAACTTTATTAAAATTTAATAAAGAAAAAAAATTTGAGAAAACTTTATTAAAAATTAATAAAGAAAACTAGATTTTTTATTAAAAATAATAAAAAGAAAAAAAATTAATTATTTAAAAACTTTAATAAAAATTATTAAAGAAAAAACTTTATTAAAAGTTTTTATATATTTAAAAACTAAAATTTGTTTTTAAAAACACTTATTAAAAAAGTTTTTAATTAAAAAAAGTTTTAAAAAAACATATTAAAAAAGTGTTATTAAAAAAAAAATGGTCATTCGTCGATAGGGGTGCCACCCACTGTCATGGCCAAGGTCGTGGCATGTTGGCGGTACGCCTTGCCGGCCAGGCAGCCTGTGGACCCTGTAGGGCCCGTACCCTGATGAGTACCTTGCAGGGTACCGTAATAAAAAAAAAATTTAAAACTTTTATAAAAAAGAAAACAGCAATTTTTTTTCCTTTGAAATTTAATTAAAAAAATCGTAGAAAAAGAAATTTTATTTTTTTCATTTTTTTTAATAAAAAATTGTACCTACGCACATAGGGTCGTACAACCGTTTGCTAAAATATGTTTGCTTGTGAGAGCAACTTTGTCCGAATTTCACAATTTGGTAGTCGATTTTGGGGTTTTTTGAGCATTCTAAGTGTGATGGCAAGATTGATTTTGACTCAAATGCTTCGAAAATTTGGCTACCTTCTAGATCTAGAAACCAACACCCAACTTCAAACCCTTGCAAATATGGCCTTCTATGTCCAATTGAAACAAAACAAAGGTATATTTGACTTTCTCGGACGCTCCAGATGCAATGGTGAGCTCAAATCTGATGCAACAAGCTCCCAAAATGCACTTGCAATATAAAGCCAAAAAAAGAACCCCCCCAGAATTGGGTATTTCTATCACACCTTTTTGATTCTCCAGATCATCCAAAGATGCAAGAGAAGAGCATACTCAATGCTTCAAGAAAATACAAGATTCCACTCAAGATCTCCTCAAAGACTAACCAAAGGCACTCAACTTGTTCTGATACCATGTAAGATTTGGCTATGGAGATAACCACCCAAGATCTAAAGGACTATGGAAAGCACAAAATACTTAGAAGATCAATATGACAAGAATAAACTATATTTCTACCAGTGAATGCAAAAAGAATCAATGTAGTTGTGTAAACAATGTGTGAGAGACCCTTTGTTAGATAGCCAAGGTGAAGCACAAGATGTCATAAGATTATGACAAGTGTCTTAATCATAAGACATGAGACAACTTATCACAACTACCTAGGTCACATGTGTTACATGTCAAGAGATAGATAACAACTAATGACAACTAACACCTTCTAGAAATAATCTTAGAACCTAAGCAAACTTAACATGTGAATATGTCCCCTAATTACCTAGTAAGTGAAATAAATAGGTACAAAAAAATTATTCACACCGACATCCCCCCTTGAGTGCAACTTAGGGAGAAGATTATTATGCAAATGACACCAAGATGCAAAGATGGGTCCCGACAACTAGGCCATGTTAGATACCCATATACAAATGCAATGCAATCCCTCATAATCAGAGAAAAGGAGAAAACCCAGTGGGACAAAAATCCTCCCCAAAAGAGAGAAAAAATAAGAAAAATGCTCTCACAAAGATAAGAAGCACAAAACCTCATGTGACAAAAAATTTCCCCCTATAAGAGATAAGGAAGAGAGACCATACAACCCCCCCTCAATGGTGATTCCATGCTCAAATGTCACAATGTCATGAGTCCCCAATCTTAACTGAAGAAGGAGACAAGGAAGAACAATGTGAATATTGATGTAGAGCAGACCAAAGATGATGATGAGTCCTCCAAATGTTGTTCCAAAAGAATGCCAAACTATGACAAGCACTGATAGAATGAATCAGGTACCATTGCAGAAGATGTCAACATAACTAGTGATTGGTTTGAAACTATCAACTCATGAGCAACTATAGAATCTATTGATGAAGAACTATAGATGAATCCACTCCAACAGGAATAAGGTAAAAACCAAGGCGACAATTGTACGAGTATCAACTGGACACACTCTTGACAGAATGGTATATTCCTATCACAACTTGGAGAAAGGTACCAAGTCTCTAGATGTAGAACTAAACTTTTGAATACAGGTAGATTGCTTTTGAAATAGGAGTGTCTATATGGTATCTAGTCCATCACACCAAAATGCATGGGTAACCAGTCGATGCATTCAATGAGTATATAGGAACTAACACTAGATACATAGATCAATCCAAAGAAGCATAAAATACGATAGAGTACACTGAAATAGAAATATTGTGGCACTTTATTTTAGTGTGATTACAACATTAGAAGAGTAGAACTACAACAATCATGATGCAAATTTGGAACTGTTGATGAAGAAGCCAACCAAAAAACTGCCTCGAAGATGACCACGAAAAAAAGTCCTCCAGTTGGATGTTGGTAGGAGCAACTGGCCCATGTTGGCTACCAGTTGGAGGAGCACACGGTGACCGACAAGACTCGGTCGGTAGGCAAAAAAAATTCCCAGGTTTGCTTATTGAACCATGATTTGTTTTTAAAAAAAACTTAATTAAAAAGTTTAATTTAAAAACTTTATTATTAAAATAATAAAGAAAATTAATTTTTTGATGAAAAAATAATTAGAATAATAAAAGAAAAATTAAATTTTTTAAAAAATTGAAAAACTTTATTAAAAATTAATAAAAAATAATTATTTTATTATTATTAAAATAAATTTTAATAGAAAATTATTAAAGAAAAAAGTTTTTAAAAGTTTTTATTTATTAAAAAAACTTTAATTTGAAAATTAAAGAAAAATTGTAATGCCTCACCGTGCGAACCCCAAAGGACAACATAAAACTAACAATTTGCAGCACAATTTATTTTTTTGATGTAAACTAACATAAGATGTACATAACATACAACTCAAGTAATGCAATAATAGATATACAATACTAACTACATCCTCTGGGGTGCACGTGACTGCATTACTAAACATACACCCATTCCATAACAATAAATAACAAAACCCAAGATTACATTGCAAAACCATTTTATAGAATAACACTACAATGATCATACATCCATTACGTTATATCAAAGAAATCATCCATAAAAGAACAGATGACATAATCAAGATTAGACATATGTATCAATATGAAATTACATCATTCCAGACACATTACACATATTTCCATATATATAACACTTCATAAGAACAGCAAATATGAGCCATGAATACATATATATCATATTCCAAAGTACATTACACAATTTACAAGTTGCAATAAACTCCCCTTATAAAAACGAGAAGGATACAATAATGTCATAAGGTGTTACAGCATAATAACATAATATACAAAACATCAAGACGATCTCCAAATCCGATGAAGCTCAGGAAGAATCTTTGCAACTGGAAAAAAATATGCATTTGAAAGCTCCTCAGGAAACCCAATGGTGTGCATAGCACGTCCCATCTGACCACATGGACTTCGAGGCCCACCCCTCATGCTAGGAGATGAAAAGAAAGACCCATGACACAGAACAGTCAAGTGGAAAGGCTATAAGACTCAACAAACAAGAGTAACAATAACCACAATCAACAACTGCATCAAAAAAAATACTACTTCCAGACGCTCATAGAGGCAATAGAATACATAGGATACTATAGGTAGAGTGTCATCGCATGGCCCTAGCATGGGTTATCTCGGTTGCCTCTCACTAGGCATCAGCCCCCATCTATGGTTATCTCGGTTGCCTCTCACTCGGCATCTTCCCCATAGGGTGATACATGTGGGACCACTAACCTTTCATGAGGACAAGGTAGTGATCTTGCCGACCATGGACTTCTCAGTGCACCCTTAGTCTGCGAAAGCACTAACGGCATGGGCGAGGCATCTAACTTATCTTTTTAGTGTGAACCTACCCAAACCCTCTAGATAATTTTATTAGGTTATCACTTATTAAACAAAATCTTTCATGAGTTATCCAATCTTCCATTTTGTGCACCGGCCCCCATGAAGAGCCACTCTCCCTAGAAGAAACCAAATAAACCTCATGACAACAAGGGGTGTACCAACACACATAAAGCACTAAAATCATGAGAACCAATCACATATGCGAGGCATGAACCATCTCGATTAAACCATATCAAAAGGAAAGAAAACCACGATACCAAGTAACACACACAAGAGCTCGAAAATAGAAATAAGATCAAAATGAGTTGCAAGGGGCTAACCATGAAAATCTGACATATGTCAAGTCTTGCCCTCTACCTCTAGAAATTTAAAATCCAACTATCCATAACTACCAATGGGAAGAACTTAAACATTACGGGTTTCCAACATACTCAAACATGACTAAGCATAAAATCACCTCAATTGTGAAATAATACAAGAGGAAATACAATCAATGTGGAACCACTAACATCCATCTTAAAGTAATAATTTCAATAAGCATATTAAATAATCAAATACATTTATTCAAACGTCCACTATAAAAATCATCATAGTAATCAAATAATTCCCTAGACAAATAATTAAACACACATTTACTTAAACGTAATTACAATCAAATCCCCACATAAAAAGTTTTAAAGAACATTTAAATAATCGATTATATTTATTACAAGTCCATAATGATATCTCTCTAAATTATTAAGAAACTATGTAATCATAATCTACAATATATCCTAATTGCGTTTTTTCCAAACTAATTGCTCTTAATTATAATTTCTTAACCTTTACATAATACAACAGATTTCTTTTAATTCATAAATTCGTGATAAACAAACACATTTACACACATATATAAATATATATAAATACATAAACATATATAGATATGTATATATAAATACATATATTTATATCATTAACTTTAAATTTTGTAATAAAACATATATTCACATAGGATTGTTTACTACCAACAAATTTATTTAATTAGCAATAAATTATTATTAAAGCTCTAATAAATACAATCATATACATATACACATATATATAACCCAAACCAAAACGGTTGGAGAGTGCAACAAGAGAAGACAAGATCGATAAAAAATTAAATTAAATCTAACTCCCCTACAGCATGAATCGACCCCTACTGGCATAGTCAGATACTAAAAAAGGAATTAAATCCAACAATTATTAACATAACCCAAGTCGCTATCAATACAAAGAAAATCTACAAGAGAAAATTGACGCTAAAAGAATAGAGAGAAGGCATCAAAATTTGGTATGCCAAAGCACCATCGATGGAGGGGTTCATGGTAGCGAAATGCTAAGGGACCAAAAGTTTATGAAGGCTATTTCGATTCCCAAGGAAATTTCATCGATTTCAACTAGAAGGTAGTAAATATAAATAAAAGAATGAATCATCAAAACCATGTAAATTTAGCAATGAAAAAAATGATTTAAATCGATTAAATTTGAAGTGATAGCTTCAAACAGCAAGGCTACACAGCACCAACCCAGGGTAGAAATGGCCAAATGATAACAGAAAAAGAATAAGAGCATTTTGAAAAATAAGATTCAATACTCACACATGGAGTTGGACACCATTCAAGCCATCGGTTGCCTCCTTCACAAGAATGGCAACACATAGAATAGAAACAAGACTATGTTGGGAGTAAAGATAAGACTCTAAAAGAGATAGAGGTGACCGAATTCTAAACTTAAAAATTCATTGACTAAAACATTTAGGGCAGAAAATAAAGAGTGTAATATGAGGCAGTTAACCCACCGATTTCAGGCAGTACAAGGAAAGCAACATTAATAATATCATGAGTAAAAGAAAATTGAATTCCCCAGCTAGACATAACGACCAGCCCACAATATGAACAAAAATAAGAGAGCCCCAAGTGTATATAAGTTCGATTTCCAAAAGAATCAAATTTTGCAAAAAGAAGCTTTAAATGGGATAGGCACCAATATAAATGGAATACAGAGCTAAATCTAGAAGGCATCGCACCAATTTAATGGTGGCAATAATCGAATTCAATAACATAAAACATAAAAATTATCCAATAAATGTCCATCAAGCAGGAAGTACAGGAAATCAAATGCCAGTAAGAAAATAGGTCCATCGAACCTCTGAAAAGAAACAATCGAAAGCCACACAATGGCTGAGAGAAAACACATCGATTCCAAGCACCCAATTGGATCTATAGAAAATGAAATACATACGAAGAATTTGACGACCAACCTGGATTTTTTTGCTTGCAAATGGAGATGACGTGCGCAGACGATCTCTCCTTCGCAACCCTCGAATTCATTCTCTAGAAAACCAACTTCCAAACCAACCCAAAAATCCCTATATTTTTATTTGATAAAGAAAATATGAATTGTAGAGCAAAGAATTTCTTGTTGCCTAAAAAACCAAAAATAATCCTTTTTTTTTCACTTTTCGCTTTCCTCCATATAAGTTTTTGAAAACAAGATCAATAAAGATAGCAAGTTCCCAATTCAATTTTCAGTTTGGAACTATGCATGCACTTGCATGCAAAATATTTCCAATTTAATTTTCTTTTAAAAACTTTTTAATTACTTTTTTTGTGATTTCACATTATCTCTAAATTTCCATTTAAAATTTCAATTTAATAATTAATCTAATCAACAACATTCACTTAATAATTTAATAATTTAATTTGATACTTTAATAAAATCAACATAATACTTACGAATGTCGTTAAATTAACCAATTAATTGAATGACAATATAATAAACTTAACAAAAAGAACTAACAACTACATCAAATAATTAACACAACATTAATTAAACAATTAAAATAAACGACTCAAAACATAACAATACTAAAACGGAAAACAGGGTTGCAAACATATCACATCGTCAAACACAATGACAGGGTGATGGACTAGGGCAAGGAACTTTCTTGTCAACTCTGGTTTCCACATCATACCCATTGGACTTTACAAGGCACACTTAGACCTGACAGTGCAGGTGGAGTCGATGCCTAGTACCTACATCCTGCATCAAACCAGACGTCAAGCAACATATATATCCACTCACAAGCACACCAGAAGAGGGAGTCGTAGTGTAGCAGGGCGCTCGTGAACGAGTGATGCTACACCGTCCTCTCACCAAGACTCCAACCAGTAACTACATCATAGTTGACATCATAAAGCAAGCATTAATCCATTGCATAAAAACATAATACCAAACACCATGTATCATCATATCATCAACATCAGAAAAGAGTATCATAAGCATCCAAGTCCACTAAACTATCAGCCAACCAAATCAAACTAGTGAAACAATCACCAACATAGTCTCAAAGTACACAACATAGCATAAAAAGTATCAGAACAGTAACAGCAACACGAGAGGCATTACAAAAACTTTACTAAAAGTTTTATTAAAAAAGTTTTTATTTAAAAACACTTTTTAAAAAAGTTAAAAAAATAGAATTATAAGTTTTATTTTAAAAAACTCATTAAAAAAAATCAATTTAAAAAACTTATAAAAAAGAGGTAATTTAAAAATAAACTTTAAAAAAATAAAAAAATTGCAAGCAGGGTAGCAGTGGCATTGCCGCTTATCACATCTGTGGCAGGTGGTGGTACACCACGCCCGCCACCGTCAGCAGACCTACGGTCTGCAAGATCTGATAGGGCTTGCGGTGTAGATGCCCTATCAGGTACCCTATGTACTACAGGGTTTAAAGATTTTTATTTTTATTTTTTAAAACTTTGTTTTGTATAAAAAATGCAATTTAATTATATATTTTTTTAAAGTTTTTTTTAAAAATTACAAAATTGCAAAAAGGAAAAAAAATTAATAAAATTGTACCTGTGCAGGTAGGTTCGTACGGCCCGCTTGCTAATTTTTTTTGCCTTTGATAGCAACTTTGTCCAAAATCAATGATTTGATAGTCGATCTTAAGGTTTTTGGGCCTTCTGAGCATGATGGCAGGGTTTGTTTTGACCCAAAATACTCTAAAAATATGGCTACGTTCTAGATCTGGCAACCAACACCCAACTTCAAACCCTTGCATATTTGAACTCCAATGTCCAACTGGGACAAAACAAAGGGCAGATCTGACTTTCTCGAACACTCTAGATGCAATGGTGAGCTTAGATATGATACAACAAGCTCCCAAAATGCACCTAAAATACAAGGTCAAAAAAGGAATCCCCCCAGAATCTAGTATTTCTATCGCACCTTTTTGATTCTCCAGATCATCCAAAGATGCAAGAGAAGAGCATACTCAATGCTTCAACAAAATACAAGATTTGCACTCAAAATATCCTAAAAGACTAACCAAAGACACTCAACTTTCTTTGATACCATGTAAGATTTGGCTATGGAGATAGCCACCGAAAATCTAAAGGCCTATGGAAAGCACAAAATATTCAAAAGATCAATATGACAAGAATAAACTGCATTCCTATCAATGAATTCAAAAAGAATTAATGGAGTTGTGTATACAATGTGTGAGAGACCCTTGGTTATATATGCAAGGTGAGACACAAGATGTCATAAGATTATGACAAGTGTCTTAATCTTATGATATGAGACAACTTATCACAACTACCTAGGTTACATGTGTTACAAGTCAAAAGATAAGATAACAACTAATGACAACTAACACCTTCTAGAAAGAATCTTAGGACCTAAGTAAACTTAACATGTGAATATGTCCCCTAAGTCCCTAGTAAATGAAATAACTAGGTACAAGACATTTATTCACACCAACAACAACTCAAAAAATATATTTGATGAAGAATCCCTCCAAATTTAAGTAAAGAGAGTGTAAGACCCCTCCGTTTTGCTCTTTTGACCGAACAGTGTTCTGATTGGTTAGGCCTTATTTTATGTTGGTACTCGGTTACTGTGTGATCACTATCTTTATCGTAATTTGATGTGATGGTATTTTATTATGATGTTATCATTATGGCATGCTTAGATTAGCATTGTGAACATTTGCATTAATGATGTTTTATGCTTTGATCATATTAATGATGTTAGATTCATTGGTTAGTAATATTGTATTGGTGAAGGGGACGGATCGTATCACTCGCTTTCGAGTGCTCTATGATTCTGTGATTCCCTCTTCATGGTGTGTTTTAATTATGACATACATGCATGTGGATATACTCTTTGTTCGTAGGTTGACAGGTACAGGACATTGACTCCACCTGGTTTCACAGGTTTGAGCGTGTCCATTGCCCAACGGTATTTGATTGGGAGATAGTAGCTAGGTTTTTTGTGAAGTCGTCACTCTAGTCATACTGTGTCGTCGAGTCTTAGTCGGGTTAATTGTTTTATATTGTTCTCTCTCTTGGATTATTTAATTGCAAGTTTAAAAGGGTAATTATATGGTTGTATGCATTTAACTTGTGAAATTGAGATTGATCTAGTATTATGTTAATAACGTAATTTATTTTATTAATTGATTTAATTTAATTAATAAATAATTTAATCGTGGATTAGATTTATTTATTAATTAATTAAATTGATTGTGTTGAAATTGGATAAGTTCATTTTGAAATTTATGAATTTTATTATGTGAAATTGAAAAATGAAAGAAAAGGTTTTAAATTTGCATTTTTAGAAAATTGGAATTCAAAAAATTGAAAAAAGAAGATATTTTCTATTTCTGTTATCAGAAATTTATTATAGTGGTTGAATGAGATATTTTTTGGGAATTTTCTTGATTATTGAATTTCTTTTCACAATTTGGGGGATAAAGTTTTGGAAAATGGTAAAGAGAGGAGAGAAGAGGAATGGTTGCATTTTTGTGGGTTTTGGGATTTAAGCTATAAAAAATTGTGGAATTGGATTTGGAAGCAAGGTTGGAAGCTAAGCATCTTCTGGACCTCCTCAAATTCAATTACCAGGTTCATTTCTTTAGTTTTGATTGTTTGTAAATATAGTTATAAATGTTTTGTGTTGGGATGCATGATGGAAGATTCAAAACCCTGATCTATGTTGAAAACCTCATGTTGCATTGTTTTGGCAAATCAAACCTTTGTTTTTCTCTATTTGGATTTTCTCAAGAAAAGAAAATGAAATGTGTTCTTGACTAGAAAATTGTTTTTTTCAATTTGGTTCTTCAATTAAGTTTGCAAATTCCTTTTTTTGAGAATATATATATATTTATATATTATGTTGGTTGGGGAATTATGTTGTTGAAATCACTTTTGTTTTAAAAAAATAAAAAATATAATATATACCCTGTGTGTGTGCGGATTTCTAAATTCGTAGGGATGTTCTAAAAAAAATTTAAAAAATTGCATTGGGGAGGTCGATGGGGGCTCGACCCCCACCGCACCCCATGGGAGGCGCGTGGGGGGAGTCGCGCCCAACACAACCCCCACGGCCCTCTCACCGCCCGTGGGGAGGTTGTTTACATAGCCGCCACCACCATCGTCGGTGGTTGGTTGTGATGTGTGTACAACGCCACCGGAGATGGTGGCCGACTGTGTACGCAGCCACCACCACCGCGGCGGCGCCCTTACCAGCAGCATCAGCTGTGCTTTGCATAGTCGGCGGAAACCTAAAAGTCATCACCTCCGCCCTCTCCAATAGCTATCCTTAGTGTGCGCCCAAAGGCAATCGCAGCCCAACCCTAATGGTTGGTGTGCGGCCCGAGGCTGGGTGGGAGATTACAAATAAAATAAATAGTATATATAAATATAATATTTTATATATTATTATTATAATATTGAAATATGATTTAATAATATTTTGTATTATAATTTATAATATTAAAATATTATATATATATATATATCATTTTTAAATAATATTTGTATATTTAGGGTAGTTATTTAAATTAAATATGCATAGGAAATTATTGATTTTCCAATGGCATGATTTAAGTTTAATTGTGGAAATGGAAACATGGTAATCATAATCAAAGTATTGATTTTATTTTAAAAATGATTTAATGGAAAAAAATTTAGACCAATATGCTATAGTCAAAATTAATGGATTTATTTTACCATATTTTAATAAAACAAATATTGGATTTGGAGGTATTATGTTTTAATAAGCAATATTAATTGATTTTAAGATGATTCAATTTGCGAGGAGAAATAATGATTTTTAAAATTAAAAAAACGTCATGTTTTGAATTAAAGTAGAGGAAATATTTATTGCTTTAAAACGTTATTTTCTGAATGGAGGAAATGAATGGTTATATTATATTTGTTAGAGTCAATTAGAGTATGTGATATTGGATTCAAATTTCGTCCTTGTCCAAGAAAAGTTGTTATTTAATTTAGTTTTATTAATGCGATGCAATATTGAATGTTAATGAAGAAATGGATTTAGTAAATCCAAAGTAGAATTTAATTCTCACCTTCTTGTTCATCGTGATTGTGAACGGGTCCCGTCTTCGTTTGGGGGATTTGAGTTATAAAGTTTAATAAGTCTTCCAGATGGGGTTTTCAGTTCTGTGGGTTGTCATTTTGTGTTTGTCAACCTGTTTTGTATCCCTTGGCTAGTGCATGGTTCGTAATCAGTTAATTACCCAATTTTCACGAACAAGAATGTTTGTACCTCCTTGGATTAGGAGTGGACTATGTGAGTTGTGCCTCCTTTTCAGGAGTGACTTTGTTACCTTTGTTACCTCCAGTGTTTGGAGAGGGTTTTGACTTATGTTGCCTCCTGAGAAAGGAGTGGTCATGATATCTTGTTTGTTTTCACTTTGTTACCCTTGGAGTTTGGATGGTAT
This sequence comes from Sequoiadendron giganteum, assembly GCA_007115665.2. Lineage (NCBI taxonomy): Eukaryota > Viridiplantae > Streptophyta > Pinopsida > Cupressales > Cupressaceae > Sequoiadendron > Sequoiadendron giganteum. The sequence goes on from VCHN02000014.1 coordinate 14,510,941, forward strand.
GTGTGTTGTCAAGTAGAAGAGTGGCTTCCCTAGGGGCCAGAGCCCGAAAGAGGTAAACTGGGTAACCTTCGGAGGTAGTTTAATCAAGTGATAACAAAAACAAAACTTAGAAGATTAGGTGGTACTTCTCACTAATCAAGATAGTTATGTCTCACTCATAGACACAAGGGCTCATGTAGACTTGGGATGAGTGGGAAGGCCTGGAATGGAAAGGTCATCTATCTTGTCTATACGAGAGGTATTTGATTCTGCATGAGTGAGTATGGGGGGCGGGATTTGGTAGAGGCCACCAAGATAACCCATATTGGGGGTCGGAGCCTAGGAAGAATCCCAAAGGACAACCCATGATGAGTTGTGTGATGACACTCTGTCTAGGACAACAATTGGTATTTGTTTTTGTGAGTATGGTTTCCTTAACATACTTGGTATGACCATAGTTGGAATTTGATTATTCTGTGTATGGTTCTTTTAACATACTTGATCTGCTTTATTTCTGGAAGCAATGTGACCATGTGGAGTTGCACTTGTGTTGTACTTATGTTATACCCGAATTGTACATGTGTTGTACTTGTGTTGTACTTATATTGTACCTAAGTTGTATGTGTGTTGTACTTGTGTTGTACTTGTGAGGTACATGTGATTGGTTGTTTAGGTTTGGTTCAATTTGATGATTTAGCCAGTGTCTAGAGATGATGGTCTTGGTTAGGATTCCTTGTTACTATCTCCTAGCACGGGGGGTGGGCCTTGGGGTTCCACTTGGTTGGGTGGTGTGCACCTAAATCCATTGGGTTCTTTCTTCATGTTCATGTGGATGAGACTTCCAGTTGGAGAGCTCGTGGGATTCAGTTTCAGTTCTTATTTTATTTCATTTTAGTTGATCTTGTATTATTTTACCCCTCTTTGTCATCGAGGTGGAAAGATGTAATTTGTAATTATGTTTTTGGAATTGTCTCATTCAAGGAATGAGTGTTGTAACTGTATTGTTTAATGAACGGATTATTGAAATGGAAAGTTATATTTATGCTTGATGTAAACTATCTTTTGGAATGTATGTGTTTAGATTATTAAGTAAATGAATGTCATGGTTTAAGTTCATGTTTTTTGTTGAGGTTCTATTTAATCTCAGTCTCGTAACCTTAGGGGATGTTTGCAATGGGAAGTGAACTTGCATGTTCTTTGTACTTAAACAAACAAACAAAAAATTGTACGTTTAAGTAGTCAATTGCAATTTCCTCTAGGGTTGTGCGGCTGGGTGTTACAGAGAGCTTCTAAAATCAACTCATGTTAATGGGAGCTTCTAAAATCAAATCAAATGGATTGGAAAAATAAATCCAAACCCATGGATCAAAAAAATCTCTAATACTGATATGGAAAGAGGAAAACAAACACAATATTCAAAGATTAAATTTTAAAGATAAAAGACATTAATCTTTTCAAAAATAATAATAAAAAGCTTGCATTTCAATTTACATAATAATAAAAAACTTGCATTTCAATTTACATATGTGAGGAGAAAAATACAATTACATAGTCATGAATATGCCTAAAATATAAGATTTGGAAATATTTTTCAAATCTTAACTTAAAGACTCAAATTAATGATTAATTATTTTATGCTAACATCCTAACAACTAAGCGTTAACTTTTAGCTTTTACTTTTTAATTTTTACATAAGATAATATTATGTTAATAACTTATACCCTATGAATCTTAATCAATGAGTCTATTCCTAAAGGTGATTATAATTAAGTGTTAATAAAAAAATACTTTTGGGCTACTCACATGGTTATTTATCTACTTTATAGAGGTGTGAAATCCTTTTCCTAAAAAACCAACATATAGGTGCTTAATGATAGTCATGTTGGGACTCAAATTCCAATTATCTTTTTTACTTGAGTCATTTCCTTTTATGCGCCTATGGAGTATGATCCTTCATCAATATCTGATTTAAGACATCCCATTAGGCTCGACCCTTAACGGCTACTTTGTTCCTTTCTTGAGGCATGTAATAGGCTTGACCCTCAGCGGCTACTTGTTCCTTTGTTTGGGGTCTGTGATTTTTAATTCTTCATTTTATTTTCCTATTATGGTGTAGGATGCACTTTTAGTGATTTTTTGAGGCTACGTTCATCTCTTCCACCCACTCCTACTTGCAATGGTGGTGTCACTTCACACAACTACCAAAGTTATTGCAGATGTCTTCTTTCAATCTAAGGCACTCATTTTGGGTGTGATTTATCCTGGGCCATGGATTTTTGATCTACTATAGTGTGCAACAATTAGGGTTATGCCTTGTTTATTATAGGCACATTTTTTAACCATTTTTCAAGGAGGTTGGTCACTATGTGGTCTCTAAATGCCAAGGAATTTGAAAGGTAACCATTAAAGCCAATTCCTATTTGTTTTGGTGATGTACAAATCCATAGAATTAAAGAAGACAAGTATTGCAAGTGGATTTTTCTATAGAATATCTCCATGATATTGAGTGTGTATTCAAGGAGATGCTTATTTGAAAATAGGGATTTTCCTTTTCCTTATTTGTTGACATGAATATAATGTTGAGTTAGACAAGTGGAATAACACTTTGAAAATATTACAAATCTTGTAATGATCTTTCTCTTTCTATATGTGAATACATGTTGTTCTATTATGGATAAATAAGTAATGCTCTAATGTGATCTTCATTATCATTATTGTATGCAAGTACATAGTTTCACACTCTTTGATTCCTATTTTTCATTACCTTATAAGTTTTGACCATGTTTCCCATGAATAGGCATAAGTCTGGAACCCAAATCAATCTTACACATCCTCAAAAACAAATCATTAATCAATGGTGTAGGAGTGGGTCCATCTATGCATTCATAACCTCATGATATAACTAAAGATCTACCTTTAGTGAAATTTAAATGAATTTGTTTCATGTGGGTTATGATTGTACATTTTTATCAACTATGTAGGGGTTTCTAGGCAACCAATTGTTCTTGGTTCAGTGATAGTCTTTGGGACCAAGACATCAAGTTTGGTGTGGTTATCATTATTTATTATTATTCATTTTATGATATTTTAATACCTATTAAGGTATACCCCTCAGAATACCCTCTTGAATCTAATTTGAGCTCAAATAATAAGATATAAAACCCACTCTCCTTAAGTTGGACTTTAACCCTCCATGATTTGTTGATGATCTGATTTCACTTGCAAGACAACAACCTTGGCCTTGTGATGAGGTTTGGTTCTAGAAGTTGGAGTAGCGGTTTTGTGACTTAACAGTTCATGTTGGAGTTTCTTTTTCGATAGGTATAGTTTGTCTCAATGTCAATTATTAATTCATCTCTTTAATTTCTTAAAAGCCAAGTGCAAGATTAAGGAGGTCCATTTTTTCTTGAAAATCAAAGTTGGTCATAATTACAATAAAAATTTGATGAACTTGGACATAGAATATTAACATGTTGTAAATTTATGAAATGTAATGTTTTATTTCTATTTTTTAAATATGTAATTTATTCTAATATCTATATGATAAATTTTGATTTTATATAGGATGTGCAAAAGTGAAATTTTGAAAAATATAAGCTAAAAGACAAAACATGCACATGTACATGACCAACAAAATAATTAGTAAATGAAAGTATTTTTTAAAATCCTTTTGTATAAATATACATATGATGCTAAAATTTGGTAAGAACATTTTTTTTAATTTTTTACTTATTTACATTAAAACCCTTTGTGTGTGGCCAGCATAATTTGACTTAAAACAATTGTAACATGAAACTTTTTTCATCATAGAAAATAATTTGACATCATTTTTTAAAAATGTAAAATAAAATTTATTTAAAAATTAATAGTATATTTTATTTCAATTTTATGAGGATTTTTGTTTCAAAATTAATTAATAAATAGAAAATTATTTTCAAACTTTAACACAATTTTATATTTAAAAATTATACATTGTCATCAATAATGGGATTTAATTTCATCCAAAATTTCTATAAAAAAGGTCATGAACAATATTACCAAAATCAAATACTACTCTTACTGTTACCATGACATTGTACTTACAGGTCCAAGGGTCAATGTTGGGTTTCTATGTCTATTACAAACCCAAAATCAAAGCAAAAGTGTAAATATTAAATTTCAAAATTTGTGAAATGTGTGTACCTATTCTAAAAATAATAGATGCACATTCTAAAAACTTGTGGGTACCCATTTAGAAATGGGTACTTATTTATATTATAGCCCTTTTCAACCTTTTTTAATAAAATGTAGTATGACAATAATTTTACAATTTTATTTTTATTAAGTACAAATCAAAGGTTATTGAAGAAGATTTTTTTTAAGTAGGTGTCTCTTACAATCTCAATATCATTATTAAACTATATCATATTCAATTTAAAAAGGATTCAATCCTAAGAAATATTTTTAACTAGAATCAAGCACATGAACTATTTTTTAGAGGAATCAAGAATTAGTGATATACTGAACAAAGGATCTACATTTTTTTTTACTTTAAAGAGTTCAAGGAGTGATCCATCTATAAATTAAAGACCATTTTTTAAGTTTATCAGGATAATTTGGTAATTATGGGATCATATAAATATCAACAAAAAAGGAAACTTATCACACCTAAAGAAATAGAAGTACATCGAGAAAAATAAAAATTACAAAGAGATAGGAGAGAAAGGATTGATAAATGAAGAATGTTGAGCATCCAATTTAGTGAGTGTGGAAGAGAACATTAAAGATACCAACATGGAACAAATGAATGTAAAAGATGAAAATGTAAAAATGATGAATGTGGAAGAGAAGAATATGGAAATGGTGATTATGGAAACAAATCCAAGTAAATCTTCAATTACACCCAATGATTATGATATTAGTATTTTAAAGGAATTTGGATATAGTAATGTTTTTATAAGTTATGTTATTAAAAATAACACAATAGAAAATGATACTAAAATCCCCCTTATGAGTGAAACTAAAATTATTTTCCATAAAACTAAAAGAATTGTTTTTGATAATATTCCTATTAAGATATATTACAGAGAAACTCGAACCTATGCAAATAAATTGTATAAATAATTTTCTTATAAAAATTATATCATTTTAATATCAAATAGTAATGTAATTAATTAGAATATCAAAAATACAAAAATTAATAAAAATTTAGGCATATTTGTAAGAACCCAACAAAGTGGTAAATCAAACAAACAAATTGTCTCTATTTTTACTAATTATATTGATTCTATTGAAAAAATACTCAATCTAAAGATATGAATGTAGTATATCGAGTAATAATGATTTATTTAATTAATCAATCTATTTTGAAAAAAAAATAAGACAAGTAATTTTTTTAATGTAAATGCTAAAAATTTGAGAAGAGTAGTAAAAAGAAGAATAAGTCTTAAATATGACCCAATTAATCAATGTTGGGTTTTAGTGGTAGACTCCCAAGGTCTCATATCTAATACTAGAGATGTTTATAAATTAAAAATCAGGTCAAAAAATCACGATCCTCATCGAAAATATCAATTAAACATAACTCAAATAAAAATATATATACAAAAAAATAGATGATTCAGTTGTAGAAAATTTTAACATAAGTCAAAGACCATTCAAGAAATGTAAACCTTGGTATGTAATAAATAATGAATCTCTTGTTATTGTAAAACTTATAAACAACTCCATTATTATTATGATATTTTCTATATATGCTTTATACTTTGCACACTAAGAAATCTGTGCAAGGATATGGCATTAATATGCCACCTATAGCATTAAGGATTTTATAACAAGTTTATTTTGTAAAACATCAAATAGAAAATTTTTAATTTAAAAATTATATTTCTAGATAATACGATAGATGTGGTAGCCTTACATTATTAGGAGAATGGGTGCATAAAAATAGTTCTAATGATTTTGGAAAAAAATAATCGACATAATTTTTTAACATTGTTAAATATTTATGAAAACTTGAAGAAATTAGAAAGTGTTGTGAGTTAGTCATAAATTAAAGTAGTGTGCATGTATTCATCATAGAATTCAAGAATAAGATTGTGTATAAATACGTGAAATACTCTCAATATATTTGGTGGGTTGATGAATAGTTTCATATATGTAAAAATATGTTTCTATTTAGAATTATAATTTTAGTGGTTGACTTTATAGAAAATTGCACTCTTTCTTCATAAGTGGAGATTCAACCTAAATATTGTAATTCAATATAGGTTGTTATTTCCATTCATATGTAGAGTCATAAATTGTCACCCTTAACAATTTCACACTATGTTTTGCTTCCCTAAATTATTGAGCCTCATTGAGCCCTCTAATTAAATTATGCACTCTATAACCCATTTGTACAACTTTCTGAGAAATTGCAAGCATTGAACAAATGCATCTAATTAATATTTTGCTCTTGACACTTAATTTCTTGGAAAACAGGGACAGTACCCATTCACCCTAGGGTGTATGGGTCCCCCTATTCTGTCGGGGACCAATTTTTGATATGTTGGTGTTTGCATTTTAACATTCAAAATTCAAATTACAAATGTTGGCTATTGAGATTTAATTTGTGGGAAATTAAATAAATACCTAGTTATTGCATCATTTGAAATATAACAAGAAAAGTATTGATGAACTTATGATCAAGAGCACTATCAAGTAAGTCAAGAGCAGCATTTTAGAGCCGTATTGCAACAATTCAAGATCCTAACATCATGTCAAATCTTATGTGATTTCATATGCATTTATGTTTTCATTGTTTGTGAAGGCTAACCCTAGTTGTAGGTCTCCAAGAAATTCAAGTATTCAAGCAAGCAAGATCTAAGACCTTGAAGTGATGTGTATGACTTTATTCCTTTAAGGCAGTCATTGAAGGGTGGTGAGTTGCAGCACTTTGTGATTTCATCATTCCTTCCTATCATTTATCCATTTTATCATTGGCATTGTCATTGTGGAAGTGGAAACACTAACATGAGGTTTGACTAAGGCAAGCCCCTAAATGACACAACATCTCTTCTTTTTGTGAATGTGTAGATTTCAAGTTTGAATAGAATTGAAGGAAGCTTGAAGACAAATTGTTCATTGTTTCAATTTAAGCCCTACATCTTGTCAACTCACGAAATTTCATGTATAAAATTATCCAACTGTGTTCTGAAAACTCTACAATCAGGAATCAGAAGCTCAGATATATCATTAGAGGACCTCAAAAATAGAATATAAAATGTGTACAAGGACTCATACACCTTAGATATATCATCAAAGGACCTCAAAAATAGAATAGAAAAGGTGTACAAGGACTCATACGCCTCAAATCTATCATCAGAGGACCTCAAAAATAGAACACAAAAGGTGTACAAGGACTCATACGCCCCGGGGTGACTCTATCCTTGTATTTAGACCAGCAACAACTTTTCAGGATAGGTACACAATCATCTACACTTCCCAAGTCTGCTTGCAATTTACTGTTCCAGTCTATTAATTGTCGGATTATTACATTTTGCATATTAGGCCATATAATCTAATTAGGTTAGTGAAGGAAAAACAATTCCAATCCACTCTAAGACTCAATAAGATGCAGATCCATGTCTGATTGGCTCACCTCCATGGTTGAAATTCAATCTAAACACCTTGTTGATCTCCATCTTAATGAAATATAAGAAAGTAACCCATAAACCAAAAAGCCCAAAGTTTCAATCCTAGGTTTATACATTAGACCTAGGGTTCCTAATTTTCTTTATTTAATTTTAGTGAACCTTACCTATTTAACATTACATACCTTCTAAAATTGCATCAAAGATCTAAGTTTTACATTGCATTGTTTTTCATTTCTCATTTAGAGTTTCACTTTTGTATCATAAAATACATTAAAAAATTAAAAAATTACATATCATTTTACATCATAGGTTGCATTAAGGATCATTTCATCACCTAGATCAAATCTACATTGAAAATTGCATTCATAATTGTCATTTGCATTTGCATCACATTGTCATAAATTGAGGAAAATCTAGAAACATATTCACTTGCAAACCTATTAGCACACAAAAATAGGACACTTAAATAGTTTAGTAAACATTCAATTTTTTAGTTTTGAATCACCATATCAAGGACACAAATTCCCTTGGGAACCTCTATCCTTTTGCACTTGAATCAATAAAATTTTGCACACTCCTCTTTCTTTGTGATTTCAGTTTATGTTTGCTTGCAAATCTCTATTTTGGAATTCTTAATTGCATTCATTTAGACATCTTTCATTTAGCTCAAAAAGTGATAAAAGGTGAAAAAATACATTCTTTTGTTTCAAAATTGCATCAAAATCATCATTTTCATCTTTAGGCATCTTACGATTAGTCGATTTCTGCATTTTAGATCATAAAATTGCATTCAAAATTGTCATTTATTATTCACATATTGTTACACACTTGCATTGGCATAAATTAAGAAAATTCTAAAAAAACATTCACTGTCAAATCTATCTACAGCCAAACCCAAAATCCTTAAACAGAATTACACAGCCAGATTTTGAATTTCTAGAAAACTTGCCTAGGACATAGACACCCTTGGGCGCCTCTGTCCTCCTACTGTTGATTGAATCAACTTTTGCATAGATTTTTCTTGTTGTATTCTCTATTTTTTTTGCTATCTAAATTTTGTTTTTGAATATTTTATTGTAGTTAATTAATAGTTTAGTGTCCATCCTGGGTACACTTTGGTTTTGAAACTCGCATGAGTTTCATGACCTGGTGTCCTATTGCCAATACTTCAGTGAGATGTAGTTGTATACTTATGGCATCCCACACTGTTGTTATATTCGTTTTGGATCCCAAGTCTTCCAGCTATTTCATGCATAGTTTTGTCAATACTCAACCCATTTTGGACTCTATCCCTAACACTAATACCAATGATAACCTTACAATCACCCACTTTTGCAGATGTTGAGACTATGGTTGCCCATGTTCCCGAAGATAAATTGAAATAATTGGACAAATATTTAGAAAGACTTCAAGACTATGTGAGTACTAACTATCTAGCTAGTACAACAGTCCCTATAATAGATAACATGAGGAAATTGATTAATGATGATCGAGGATTAAAGGTTTTGTGTAGCCTAGCCCATATAGTTGATGCTAATGTACCTACAATGGCTAGATACACAATCAAGCTTTGGGATACACTTAAATTCAAGGAGGAAATCAAGTCTCCCTCCCTACAACTATAGCCTCTATCCCTACATACACAAATCCATGTCGCCTCAACGATACAACAAAACATTGGCATAACTCCAACATTAGGCCTTTCCATTGGGAATTCTTATGGTTTTGGGTCCTCGTATGTGACACCTCAAGTTTCATCCCCTCTCATAAATTTTCAACATAGTAGTCAACCAAGAACTTACACAATCCCACCATAGTCACCATGTTCCCAAAACATATCAAGCAATTATTCGGTCATTAACCAACTTTTTCAAAACATAACTCCACTTCAATAACAAATCTCAACTTTGAACTGAAACCAAAATGGAAAAACATTGCAATATTGCAAAATAAGGCCATTGTCACTTGAAAATTTGAAAACACCAATGCCACAAAACATAGAGATACCAAAATTTGACAAGTACAATGGTAAAGGAGACCCTAGCAATCATATATCAGCATATATAGCCTTGTATAGTGACTTCATTTTTGAAGATAAACTCCTGGCTAAGCTCTTTCCTAGGTCATTGAAAGACATGACCTTAGAATGGTTTTGCTTGTTGCCAAATAACTCAATCCACTCTTTCAATGAACTTGTTGATGCATTCCTCCAACATCTCCAAGTCAACATTGGACCTAAAATTACAATAATCAATCTAATGAGATGTAAACAAAAATAAAATGAAAAGTTCATAGAATTCATAGGCTACTATCAATTGCTTTATTCACAAATCAATCTTACTCTACTTGATGTAGATGTTTAAAGAGTGTTCATTAAAAACTTGCAACTTTGCATAAGAGATAAAATATTATCGGTGAAATATCCATCCTTTATACATTTGTGTACGACCCTTCATGATTACCAAAACTTGGTTAGTCAATATGAAGAGACATCTTCATCTACTCCCACTGGGAAATATGAATCCGTATTGCAAAATAATTATCAACCATTCAAGAAGAAAAATAAAAACTTTATCAATTTATATACACCTCAAACAACCAACCACATTTACCCCTAAGTTGTTGCCATAAGTTTGACCCCATACCAATTTAGATCGAGCGATGGAAAATTTACCTAGTTACCTGACACCCTCCATTCGATCATGTTGTAAATTTTGAACAAGAACTTAATCCATTTACCTTTGATTAGACATGTGGACATGACTAAACCTCTACCACCAAGTTACAATCCAAATTCCTTTTTACAATATCATCGCACAAGTGGACATGATACAGAATGATGCATGCATTTTTAAAACCAAGTTCAAGACCTCACTGATTCTAATTACATCTAGTTGGGAAATGTTAATGATCAAGGGAATAAGTTTGTTGCCCTGCCTAACTAAAAATTATAAATGTTTACTAATCCAATGTCAAACCATTCATCCAACTTTGTGAAAGCTTGTGATGATATGAGTGATGATATGAATGATGACAAGAATATGATGATAATAACAATGAGAAAGAATTAGATAGCATGATTTCTTTAATAGATGTTCAATCTTATAAGGGCTAAACCAATGTGCTACCTGATACTACTTTCACCAGTAGTGATGCATCCATACATGCATCCAATAGTCCTCTCTATATCGCTAGACATATCAATGACAAAACTATACAAGGAATACTCATTGATCCTATGTGTGTAGAGAATGTGATCACTGAGAAGTTATTGTTTGTGCATGAGCTTTATCAAGATTCTTATGAACAATCAAAATCATGGTTGAAAACTCATGATGGTTTTGGTTGCCCAACGATAGGTTCAATCACTCTTCCTCTTAAAATTGAACCAAAATAATTAGACATATCATTCTCCATCATCTCGATGTTGGACTAATTTTGTGTAAAGCTAGGCTACTTGTGGCTATGCTCCATTAATGTTTTCCTATTGATTATTCACAAGTGCATGAAATTCCCATTTGAAAACCAAATCTTTACAGTGCATCATAATGGGTTTAATCCTTTGTCTTCCTGTGGGAACTTTTCAATGGATTTATCTTGGCCTCGACCTATGGAACCTATTAAGCCTCGGGAAGATTTATTTTGTAGGTCATACCAAAATTTTAAGGAAAAGCATATAATAGAGTTATCTCTTACCAATATTCCTAAAAATGATAAGACCATGATTGTTTCTCCTCCACCAGTTATGGATGAACCCATGCCCAAAGAAAAGACCCTTCCAAGCAACCAAGGTAAATATGTTACAGATCCTCCACCCATATCGTATAAAATACCAAGATACAATCAAATGATTCCTTTTGTGCCTCCAAAGATAAAGAAAGTGTATAGACCTAAAGAGACAATGGTTTCCCAACCCCCGATGGTTCCTTCATTTCCTCTCTTAAGGGAATAAAAGAGACCAATGGTCAGGAAACCTACTCCTACCTCATCACAAATTAAAAACCATACAAGAAGAAACTAAAATGATAAAGAGTGTAGGTGTAGGTGTCATGCTATTTCTCATCAATTGGAAGAAAATAATAAAATAGTGCATGATAATCCAACACCTATACAAACAACTCAAGAAGAATTACAACCTTCACCAAAACAAGACATGAATCCAAAATAAGAAGTGAAACAAAACATACAACAGACATTGTCATAAAAGCTCCCATTGTGATTAATTTGGATGATGAAGATGAAATTGCTAAAATTGGTATGAACAATTCCATAATGAGCTTAATGTGTTGTTTTCAAAGAAAATGAATTTATATGGGGGCAACCGTGATGATCCTCTTGATGAGAGTGATCCACCACATGTTGAACTTGGATATTCTCCTAGTATGACACTTTTTGTAGTCCCTTTAGCTAGTTGTCCACCCTCCCCATATGATGAGCAAGATTGGGATGTAGAAAACCTACTTTAGGTCAACTCGCACGTGCGGTGCTCCTTTATATTTGTTTCATATGTTCTTTGTGTTTGCTTGTGCATGATGTGATCTCCCATGTTGTTTTGCTTGGTATGCTTTTGTATTTGTGAATTTTCTTTGGATGACCCTTGTTGCCCCATTGGCAAAAGGTTAGAAAGGAAACAAACCTATTGTGACATTGTTCTATTTGTATCTTCATTCTTCTATATATTGTAAAAAATGTCTTTTATTTTTATCTTGTGTTTTCCTTTTGGGTACAATGCAAGGTGTTGAGACATTTAGGTCTCTTCCATGTTGACCCAAAAGTGTGTTTATCTTCTCTTTCTATGTGTCATTCCTCTATTGTGTTCGTTATTCCACAAGTATTTAGGGAATGATTTCAGTTTCAATCTCTATTATATCACTATAGCAAAGACGTATATTGACCTCAAATATGTGGATCCCTTCTATGTTCATATTCTATGTTGTTGGTTGTATTACATTTGGGTGCAACCCCTTATCATTGTTAGAATCCAAGATCACCTGCATGCAAATGGATACCTGTCACATGCAAAAGACATGCAAAACCAAGAAGATGTTCTGCAAACCTCAAAGTGTAAAATGCATTATGAGAATCTCAGTTATTACAAAGAGATCAATCCTTATGAAGGAGATCAAGAAACCCTAAAAGGGAAACCCTAAATGAAACCCTAGTGTGCACACTTAATAATTAATAAATAATTATTAATGCGCCTAAGTTTAGCTTAAGCAACTAGAGGAATAAGTGACTTAATTAATTAACCAGTGTGATGTAATTAATTAAGCGTAATAAAATTATTACTCTAACACCCCCCCTTAAGATGAACTTAGGAAGAAGCTAAAACACTAGAATAAGATGCATGCAAGAAAAGATGGGTCCCGGCAACTAGGCCTGATCAGGTACCCATTTACAAATGCAAGAAAGAGGTAGAGGAGGAAAACCCAGTGGGACAAAACCCCCCTACAATGATATGACATGCTGCAAAGAAGCACTGGAAGAACACTGTAGAGTAACACTGGAACCGCAATCTGGCAAGCAAGGAAAGATACTTCTGTCTACAAGAAACCATATCGGAATCATAATGATGCAACAGCAGACCCGATGCCACGGAACACTCGAAAACTCCAAACGGGAACAACTCTGGAATCTATGAAGTAGCAGTCGATTATTAAATGATGTATCACTGAAAATGAAGTGCAAAGATGCAAGAAGCACTCTCCCAACTGTCAAAATATCCAAGTAATCTCCAAAACACCCATCGGGCCAAATCTGGAATAATGAAAAACCTGGGACAGATACAGAAAAAAGTGCATGGACAGCAACATAGAGCTCCTCAATACCATTCCAACGCCGCAAAGATAGCGAAAATCGGAGATCGTGGCAAAAAGTTATGAGCTCGGAAGCATAAAAAGTACATCTGACTTCAACCAGCAATAAATGCAGTAAAACAGGAAAATACTGAAAAATAAACTGCACCAAATGAAAGTGCTCGGAACCAGCTTTCCGTCGATATCTCGTTTGCCCAATTTCGATACCGTATGCCCAAGTTATGCCAAAAACAAAAAAACTGCTCTTTTAGGGCAAACTAGGGTTAGGGGGACAAACTGCCGTACAGCCGATGACGTCATGCTGACGTCAGCACTTCACTGTCAAAAATTTGACGGCCATGTGGCCGTCGGAGCAAAAATTCGGCCCCCCTGCAAAAAAATTTTGGCCCCTGGTCACCCATGTGACCGTGGGCGCAGAGATGGGGGCTGGGCGGAGCCCCTGGTTCTCCATGCGACCGGGCGCTGTGGATAGGGAGCCCTCAGGGGCTGAGCATGGTCGGCGGCCGGATGGGGGAGCCACCGGCGGCGGTGGCGGGCCGGTGGCCGCCCGGTGGCCGGCCGGTGGCGGGAGCGGTTTATACTGGAGGCGCCGGCATAGAACCCGAGATCGGCGTTTTTTGATTTTTTTTTTCGATTTTCGTGCCTCGTGAAGCGTGCTGGGGAGGCCGTACGGCTTCCTTGGCAAAAAAAATTTGCCTCCGAAACCAACTGCTCGAAAATGAACGATTTGACAGGCGTTTCTAGGGTTTTGGGGCACTGCGAACGCGATGGCAATGTCCGTTTGAGCCCATAGTGTCCCGAAAATTCGGCTACCCCCAGATCTTGCAAAAAACGATGCCTGTGGAAACCCTTGCACTTGAAACTCACTGAGAAGCCATATCTTCAGATCACGAACAGGCAGCGGCAGGTCTGGAGCTTTGATACCATGTTAGAATCCAAGATCAATTGCGATGCAAATGGATACTGCTACATGCAAAAGACATGCAAAACTGTGAAGATGTTCCAGAAACTCCCAAAGTAAAATGCATTATTGAGAATCAATTATTACAAAAAGGTCAATCCTTATGAAGGAGATCAAGAAACCCTAAAAAGGAAACCCTAAATGAAACCCTAGTGTGTACACTTAATAATTAATCAATTATTAATGTGCCTAAGTTTAGCTTAAGCAACTAAAGGAATAAGTGACTTAATTAATTAACCAGTATGATATAATTAATTAAGCGTAACAACTTATTACTCTAACACATAGAATACACATACTAAGTAAAGTAATGCAAATCATTTAGTCGGAAACCAGAATTTGGCCTCCACATTTCACAAATGCTTAATATGCATCATAATAAGACTATAAGTGTTTCACTATCTAGCCATATAGTTTCCATTCTTATAAATGTAATGAAGGCTAACTCAATGGACAAGCAACATCTGAGTCGTTATACAATGGAAATGTAAAGCAACAAAACTAGGATAGACTTTATAAGATACAAGAAATATAATTATAGGCTTTTGGACCGTATGGTTCCAGTTTTAAAAGGCTTGGAACAGAAAAATAATACATTATGACTATGAGTGAGCAAGTACCTTGAAATTGAATCTTCCTGTGTGTATACCAGACCCTCCAGTATGATTTATCTCAAGCTGCTATAGTGAAGCAAGAGAGAATTTGCAGACTCTGATAACAGGTTTCAAGAGACTCTAGATTTTAATAAATTCACTGGAGAACACACCGATGAGATAGGAAGCCCCTATACTACTATGCATTCTTTTCAGAGCAAGGCCAGTTTTCAAACCCTTTTGATCAGTATCAATGGGGTATTGATATTGTCTATTATAGTTTCACATACGCCCAACTTATTTTGGCATCCAAATGTTTCAGATTCCACCTGTTCAGAAACCTTTTGGACTTGAACCTATTCATGAACAACTCTTAAGCTCTGAATGAAAAAGAATAGGGCCTAATTACATTACAAATGAAGAGAATGATTAGATTAGTTAGTTGCTTGCTAATTAATTAACAAACTGTATAAAAGTCAAAATCTTTAACCAAAGGCTAATGTCCATCCATCGCCATAGTTCTCCGAGCTCATACACTTATGCCTATAGGCCCTTAGAACATTTTATGTGGTCTTACTTTCCACAATCTCTATATTCTTCACAGCCGAACATTGCTTAGCCACAATCTGACGAAGATAAATTCTATTTCTAATCTAGATTGGCTCATAGCAATGGTTACATTGCATGGGGTAAGAAGAAGCATGCCACCCTCACATAAAAACTACATTATTTCTCTAGCAAGAAAGTTTAGCAATTTCTATTTGTCACTGCAATCAGATGTATGAATTGCCAAGGAAGACTTTCTGTGGGTCCACCATCCTTTATAAAGGTCCTAGACTGCATGCTGATTAAAAGGGAACAACTTTGACCACTGCTAATCATTCTGATCACTAAGAAGGCAATAACTCTCTAAGTTCAGTTTAAGATCTCCATAGCAATATTAGTGAGCAATTTGGCTGGTAATGTAGCTCTTCCTACAGAACTGGAAGCTAGTTCCTAATCCCTATATAAAAAGAGAAATAATGAAATCAATCCACAAAATGAAGTATAAACTTAAGGGCAAGAAATTTATGTCAGGAGGTAAAAATTAACACAAGTTATAGCTCATAATGACTGCAATTAACTTCACTTGCTTTCAATGGATGATAAATGCGAACGTGCACAAAAGCATAGGGCGAGTGGATATACAAGGCTTTAAACTCTCACATATCATGGACGTGGTGTAGGTGGAGCTCTCAAACATAAAATTCCACATTGAACCTTAAAACTGTTCTACCTGTTTTTCCTGAAGAGTTACATCTCAGACATAATTCCGTTAGTCACTTTCCAAGTCTTTTCCATTGGTCACTTCACAAGTTTCTTGCACAGAGAGCTATAGGAAGATGTAAGGGTTTTAGTTCAGATCCCATATTAACAGAAAAGTCTATACAATTGAAGAACTCGGCCTTGGCATCTCTATCTCTGTCCAACACCCATTATCAAGGATATTCATAGAATTAAATGTCTACAACAATATTTATAAAATCTAATCATATTTAAGGAAAAAAAAATTTATACAGAGAGGAAATCCCAAGATCACTGTTAAAGAGCATAATATAGGGTTTTTTTTCCTTTTCAATTTCAGGCTTTAAGGTGTGAATTTTAGGGAGTTCCAAATTTTTTGTACCAATGCTTCATAACCTCACAATCAATTCTATTATTAGATAACAATATGCATAGAACTCGCCAGCGTCTAGGAGGCAGATTTCTTTCGTTTCTTTCAGGTTCCGCCACACACTCGCCAGCGTCTAGGAGGCAAATTATTCACCCTTCTCTAGGAGTAGGTTACCCAGTTTTCCGAGGAGGAGGTTGACATTTTATGTGACACTAGCCTATTATGGATCTACATCATGCCACCCATGAGGTATCATGATGCTATGTTGATGACACTAGTAGAGAGATGGAGCACAGATACATGCACGTTCCATCTACCTTCAGGAGAGATGACAGTAACCCTTGAGGACGTACACCATATTTTAAGACTACCCATCCGGGGGGTGAGACCGTCCATATCGAGGAAGATCGCACATGCAAGCAAATGTCGTGGGACATTGAGTATTGCGTGGGTCACCCTTTTCGACCATGAGACATTGAGGCTCGCATTGAACTTCAGTGGCTTCTATACATGCACTCACCGTTGCTCCAACGAATCATGGTTGTCAACATGGCTCTAGCTCTTGTACCTGATGGACGAGGCACACACCTAGACGAAGGCCTTGTTCACACTATTCGCAAGATGGAGCGACATCAAACCGTTTATTCTTGGGGTCGCAGTATGTTGGCTCACCTCTATTATGATCTTGGGTGCTTTGTAAACCGAGAGCTACACATCATAGTGCATTATACACTCTTACAAGTTTGGGACTTCGAGCAAATCACGTGCACTAGGCCGACAAGCTATCCAATAGTAACGACCATGGGTTACCCACGAGCATTCAGCTACACACATAGACAGGTTTGGCAGTACGGGGATTTGTTATACTGGAGGGTTCAATTTGATCACCTAGAGGAGGATGAGATAGTATGGAGGCCCTACTACTGGTGGGTAGTTTTCACTTTTTAAGGAGAAAAGTTAGGATCTTCGGGGTCATCAATGGCAGTTGGCCAGTACCAGGTATCAATATCTAAGCCTGAAACTCAAAGAGGAACGCTCTACGATAAAAGATGTTGGAAATAATGCTTTTTGATGGAGGGGATTTTCAGATTGGCAAAAAGTGCTAAAATATTCTAAGTCTGGGAACTTTTCACTATGTAACGTAGTAGACACTTGCGCAATCAACGTGCAAATCAACTTTATAGTGTCCGTACATGTGAAAATGATGAAGTATAGTCATCCACACACCTCAGCAGTCACAACGCTTCGACATGGTCAACCGCAGGGATGGATACAGCGTTTGCAAAGCATAAAATGGTGAAAATCAATGAATTCAAAACAAATCCGCTCCCCTGTAGCCTAGGGGCGCCCTTCCATTTGAAGGTCAAGATTTGAGTGTTTTGGATAAAGGATACATTCATTATGTTCAGTTTTCAGTCAGCTTTCCGATTAGCCATGAAGCAAGATTATCCGAGTTACAGAACTCCGGCAAACGAAGACAGAAGCAGAGGTTACGAAGAGTGTTTTCATCAAGGAGGCAGTCTAGAAATGCAAATCCGCTCCCTTCTAGCCCAAGGGCGATTTTCTTTTTGAAGGCCCAGATCTAGATGCATGTGTGTTTTGATGGTTTCAGTCTTTGCAGAATTAGTTTGGCTTTTCAACGAGCTATCAAGCGAAAGCGTATCCAGTACAAAAATCCGGTTATCAGCATTAGAAATGGAAATTGCAGGCAGGATACATGTCAGAAGAAATGAATTCAAAGCAAATCCGCTCCCCTGTAGCCCAGGGGCGATCCAAAATAAGACCTATTTGATGGATGAATTTGCAATTGAGGTCTTCTTGAGATCTCTTCCAGCTCAGTCCAGCTTTGCAGTGCGCCCGTTCACAAGACGATCCGGCATTCTGAGTAACTGTGACAGAGGTCCTACCGAGCACGTAAAACAGAGGATGGTGAAGCGTAGCTACACAAAGTTGCACAGCTGTAGGCTAGGGGCGATTCTCCTTTAGGCCTGCCAGACGGGGTTATTTGCAATTACGGTCTTCACAAGACTTGTGTGGAATTACTCAAGCTATCCAACGAGTCTAGCCGACAGCCTCCGGGATTTGGCGAATGCTCGTACGTGTGAGGTTAAGATGATAATGCTGTGAAGAAGAGCTGATTGAAGGCAGTCCAAAAAATGACTAAGTGTAAGAATATAATTTTCTTTGAAAAAGGCGATTTTCTTTTAGAGGCCTTAAAAGCAATTTTCTAGCTTCGTCGTCTCCAAGAACATCTCTTGCAAGTTGACCAAACTGTACAGCAAGACAGGCGGCACGCGTATCGGAACATTCCAGTTCCCGGTATCAAGGGTCAAAGTATGGTGTTCAGATGAAAATCACACTTTTGTCAGAATGGTGTTTGAGCTATCACAGAATAGGGGCGCTCATTCTTTTGGGGTTCTTAATACAATTTCCAGATCCCTCACATACAGTCATTGGATGCAGAGTACTTCTAGTCACGCAATGAATCCATTATTCAGTCAGTGGAGTTCATTATTCACTGTCAGCGGCAGTTTGAAGCATCAAAAGGCAATACTAATAAATGGCTAAGTCTGGAGTCAAAACATCAATTTAATCAGAGGCGCCTAATTTTCTAAGGTATCAAATGATGATTTTAGCAGTTGTTGCTTCTAGCAAACATTTCATCCTTGTCATACAAGCTTCGCGGTGGATATCTCAGCACGATCGCAGGATCATTCAATCATCCGGAAATCAGAGTTGAACAGGGTCAGTTGTAACTTTGCAGTCAGCTACAAAATAGGAGATTCTCAAAAATCTCATAAATCTTGCAAATGGAAGCCTAAAAGATCAAAATTTCACTTTTTGGAATTAGGGAAGTGTGTTGAACACAACAAGATGCTATTTTTGGCAAAAATGAAAAAAAAAAATATTTTGCATGTAGAGCATTGAAAAGTGACGAATTTCTTCAAAGACAGACATTGGGGCCATTTTTAGTTTTTTGTATGTTTTAAAATTAAGATATTATTTTTTTTAGTCTGAAGACTCAGAGACAGTGGCAGTTCAACTGGAGAGAAGCCAATCGAATTTCTTTTTTTCTAAATTAGGGTTGCATTATGCATGCATGATGGTACGAATTGTTTATTTAAACAAGCATGGCGCCTTTCATCATTCACACAACTTTGAAAGTTCGAATTTCTTCAAAGAGATTGGCGAATTTTCATCAAAGGATCAAGTTCGAAGGTGATAAAATCTTCTTTTGCAGGTACAAGTTCAGATTCAGCATCAGATTCAAGGCAGAGTGGCAATTTTGACTGAAGAAGATAATAAATAAATAAAAATTTAAAAAACATCTTTCTTCTTCTCTATATTTCTTCCATCTTCTCATCTTAAATTCTCTTGCATGTTCGAAGTGTTGGCAGATTTTGGCAAAACAAAATATCTGGGTTGATTCAGAAGAGGTTTCTTAGCAAAACCCATGTGCCAGAATTTTTCAGGAAAATTTGTTCTAGAACATCTGTTCTTGAAGCTTTAATTTTCTCAACCGAAATTCTTTTGCATGGCTGAGTAAAGGGTAAATTTTTGCATTTCCGACGTTCTGGGTTGTCTTAGAATCATTTTCTGGACAAAACCCATATCTCAGATTTTTTCGTAAAAATTCTCATCTGACAAGCTATTTTTAGCCTCAGCAGGCTATTTTTGGCTTTCCAGAAAAGTTGTCAGAATATAGCCGTGTGCACAGTCAACAGGCAAGTTTTTCAGAATGCAGTTCACTCAGCTCGAATTCAAGACCAAATCGGTTTTAACCCATGACTTCATCGGAACGGTTGATACAGATCTACATAAGGTGTTGCCGGAGGTAGTTTTGGATCCACTCAAAATCAGGGATTCAGTTATCAAGAATATTCAGCAATCCGGGTTACTTGAGGCCGCTTCCATACCTATTTCGGTGCATTGCGTGGAGTTTGTAATATCTTGCATCAAGCATTACAATTCCGCTACACGAGAGATACGGTCAATAGATGGACGTGTCATATGCAGTCTCAAACCCCTTGATATCGAGCGAAGTCTGGATATTCCTCAACATTCGGATGGGATGGTCATTTCCATGAGTCAGAGCGAGCAGGCATTCAATGCTGGACTGGATAAGTGTCAAAACAAGATGATAGAGAGGTGGCTGAAACAAAAGAAGAGCAAGTTGCCAAACAACTTGGGTCGTGGCGAGTGTAAGGATGAATACAATATTTTGATTACACTGCTTAATCGTGTCTCAGGTCATGCAGATGCAAACAAATTTCACCCGTGGATGTATTATATCATTGGTAGAATCATCTCTGGGCAAGAGCATTATGACTGGGCATCCTTCATCAGCGATGTTATTCACGAGCAAATCACCGGTTTCCTAGCTGCGCATCAATTTCATATGTGTTCTTACCTGGTGTACTTGATTGCTTATCAGAATCAGTTTAATGGTTTGAATACGGTGGGCATACTCAGTGTACAGAAAGTCTATCGTTACTATGACCAGCTTGAGTTCACAAAGGCTGAAAGTCATTTTAAACGTGTACAAGAGGCTTTCTTGACTTATACAGTGAGAAACTTGGACCGGGAGTTGCATATTCGCATCTCGACAGTTGCTAGAGCAGCAATGAAGAATTGGGCAGATTGGTACATTCAGTTCCCTACATACACCTATATCCGTGTCTATGGATACACAGGAAAACCAGCTATGTTACCATGTTATCCTTCGGATAAAACAATATTCATGGAGTTCCTGAGGCAGCTGTATGAAGTTCACAAACGTTTGCGCATCAAGCGTAAACCAGCTACCGAGTTTCCTTTCCAATTCGGGATGTATTGGTGTAAGACGACAGTTGATGCTAAGACCGCAGGTCAAGAGCTAGAAAATTGCAAACTCAAGTACCTGGTGGATACACGCACATATGATCCTTGGGGTCATTACACAGCTCGCCTAGGTAATCTCTCTTATCACAAACCTACGATGGAAGATTATTGGGTGAATTGTGAGGATGATTTTGAGGTTCACAGACGTAGCTATAGCAGGTTCTCTCTTCCGCAGGTTTCTGTTTTCTTGGCAAAAGATGTGGAAGGATTGACAGAGGATGAGGGAGATACACTTCCTCAATTTTACAGAGAGCAGGTTGATGGACAACCACTGCCGTTAGTGAACTGGTATGCCAAAGAGTTCACATTAGTAAAGGAAAGATCAAGCAGGGTCATCCAAAATAGTACGCTTTATTTAGAAAGCAGAAGGTTGAGAAAGGCATCTATGCCTAGAGCAGAGCCGCCACCAGAAGGACTTGTATTGCCTTCTTCTTCAAAACCTAAGCAGAAGAAGAGGAATATTCCTCCTAGAAAGAATCCAGCACCTAGTAACTTGAAGGGAAAAGCATCTGTTGCGATTCCACATGTAGAGCCAGTCAGAGAAGTTATTCAGACTTCTCCGCAGCTTGAGGTTCAGCCTCGTATGCCGTCACCGACACCATTAGAGCAGCCTCCCGTTCCAATTCACATGGATTTGGACGTAGATTCACCTCCTCGCAGTGATTCTTTTACACATTCACATTCATCAGATCCTCTTGCGACTAGTACAGATCATTCCAGTGGGATTAGTCGGGATTCATCTTGGCTTGAGAATCAACTGGGAAGAAAAAGGAGACAACCATCTTACATACTTGATCATTCAGATTTCGATCATGACCATCAAGATGTGCCTGAAAAGAGGATCAAGAAACAGATACATATTGGGAGAAGTGCAGATAAGGAATTCATTGTTGAGACTGCTACACCTCCAAAAGATAAGAGTCTAGACGAGATGGAAGCTCAAGACTTTGAGGTTATCACTGTTCATTTCGGTAAGAGTACTCGTCAGACAGATATTGATCTCCTACAGGTTGCTACAAATAGCGTCAAAGATAGGATGGTGAAAGATGGTGAAAATAAATCAGCTCTCAAGGTTGAAATACAGCAGCTTCGCCAGTACATTTCTAGCCTTGTACACAGGACAGGGGATGTTGTCACCACGCTTCCACATATGTTAGAACCACCAGCAGAGCAGGGTCAGATTGATCTCTTGGTTGCATATGGTAGGCGATTGGAGGAATGGGAAGAGGAGTTTGTTGCTAGAGGCCGCCTTGTACTTACAGAATTGTATCAATTGCGGTATAATGCATGTGAGCTTCGTCTGCGACTTCAAGATGAGGAACGTGATTTGGCCATTAGTAGACCCAGGGATGAGATTCTGATTGCCAACCTGGGAATGTCATTTGATTCAGTCACAGAGGCAGAAGATAAAGAAGAGGTCTACGTTTGGAGAACACAGTTGATCTTCAAGGCAGAGATAGAAGGAAAGATAGCATCTGAGGTGGCTGAGAGCAGAGAGCATGTTACTAGTGCACTCCGCTATATAAGAGACTTTGTGTCTCAATTACCATGTGTATATCAGCGTGTGGGTGGTGACTATGTTGAGCTTGCTGACATCCAGTTAGAGCTCCAAGCACTTATTCACGGTATTTTCAGTGGTGAGACCATTGGCTGTAAGATGAATCAGCTTACAACCATGTCAACATTGTTTGATGAGGCAATCAGGAGAAAGGGTGAGTTCCAGTGTCAGATGACTAATGGAGAAGACATGCTGCACAGACATAGGATTCTTCACCAGAGCTTCAGTTCCCCAGATGGAGATGCAATCAACGACCTCGTAGATGGGTTAATTTCTCAAAGATCAAGGCCAATAGACTTCAGTTAAAGGCGTCCCACCTTTTCCAAGATAGACATTAGACACAGGAGTTAAACTCGAGGCTTCTTTCCGAGTTAACTGGTTGTTACACATTGCATGCCATGTCTTTCTTGGAAATATCTACATATACTTGGAGATTAGATTAGATTTTTCAGTTGACTGATGATAGCATTCCAGTTGACTTGCTTTCAATAAGGACGTGCATGTTGCACCTTGTCCATTTAGATTAGATGTTTCAGTTAACTGATGATAGTTTCCCAGTTAACTGTATAGTTTCATTCAATTAGGGTTTAGGAATAAGATCTTGCATGCATTGCAAGACTTTAGTTGACTCAAGGTGATTTTAGGGTTGCCTACACCTTGAAGTCTATAAATAAGAGCTTTAAGCTCATTTGTAATTTAACTTTTGCTTGATAGCATACATGCTGCGCCTACCTTGCCTGTAGTATTGCTATTATTGTATCTGTTCAAAGAGTAATTACTGTTATAATAAATTGTTGCGCCTACCTTGCCTTCATGTTATTGTTATGGTGTTTATTTGACCTTAGTTAAATGGGGTTGCTGGTTTGATCGTTATTGCATGCGTGTTGCATCTATACAATCTACTGTCCCAGTTGCTTACCTTTTGTTTTGTTGATTATAAGCCTATTCAGAAGAGCAAATAGTTGCGCCTACCTTGCCTTCATGTTGCGAAACTGTACTTAAAGCTTATCGTTTGATGTGTGTGATAGTAGACTCATTCAGCCAAGCAAATAGTTGCGCCTACCTTGCCTTCATGTTGTGAAGCTGTACCAGGTTTACCGTTCATTTGTTTGTTTTAATAAACTTCTTCCCGGATTAGCAAATAGTTGCACCTACCTTGCCTTCATGTTGTGAGCCCGCACCTGGAGTTTATCGTACAATACATTCCTGCTCCATTTCCTCATGCTCTGTTTCTTGAGGAAATTGGATAGATATTAAAGAAGTTAGCTTAGTTGTAGTTACATGATCTGCGAAACCAGAAAATACTTAGCTGCAACGTTCTAGGTTTTCTTAACCTTGTGCCTCTACCAGCTGAGAACAAAAAGATAGGACATTAGTTTAGATTTCTATTTCATGCATTCCAGCACAACGAGGGAGCTTCCCCTCCTAATTTGAAGAGCACTCATTACGTAGTGTGCATAGCTGTCCGTACAAACTTACACTCCAGAGGTGTTAGTTCTTACGCCAACACAGGGGTTACATGATGTCAAAAGCCCTACTTTAAATAAGAGGACCAAAATTCTAGAATTGATGGCAAAGGTGCAGTCATGTCTTATCATGTTTGATTATGATGGCCTTATTCTCCAATTATTCGATTGCTTCATTTCCAGAATCAAGAAATGCCAATCAAACAAGGTAAAGGCTGATATATTCAACATCCTATCCTTGATCTTAGATGAAGATGATGATGTTTGTAAGCAGTCACAAGCTGATTTGTTAGCCATTTGGAGAAGAGAGCAGCATGTTTCGACTGTAGCATATGATCTCACAAGAAGATTGGTTGAGCAGAAAATTGAGAAGTTCAGGGAACAATTGAATGTGAAAGAATTAATCTCATTTGGACTACAGGTTCCATCTTCTCTACATGAAAATAGCATGCCATCATCTAGTGGATCAGTTGAGTTGGATGATGAGATCAAAGAACAAATCGAGCCCTCTTGTGTTTTGACACCTAATCAAGGCATTGATGATGTTTCTACAGGTGGAATTAGTGTTGACCTAATTCCAAATTAGGACATGTGCATGCATGAAATCACCGAAGAGAATAGTTGTGTCACTCAAGCACTTCCAAAACAATCTGATGCTTCCTCAGGTATAGCAAAGGTTGTTTGTAAACCTAAAGGACCACACAACTTGGAGAAATAGTTGAAGGTGAGCAAGGATGAGATTGTGGCAGCCTTATCTCATCATGATAAAATGCACAAGCTAATTGAGAATCATCTTTGGATGATTCAATTGGAGGGAAGACAAATGGGAGTTGAAGCAGAGTCTTCTCAGGATAGCTTGTAGTTAATCAAAGAAGGTATGGGGACAATGAAGTCAAATTATTTACACCTTCTTTTAGATCGTGACCACCTTCTCAACCTCATTAAGGTCTATTCAGATGCTTTGAGAAGGAAAGAAGATGAAGTTGACAAGCTTTCTCACGAGCTTAAGGTTTCCGGTGATCCCTTGAGGAGTACTCAGATAGCCCTTCAGGAATCCAAGATTCATGTCGATGAGCTCTGCTTAGAGTTGAGCTTGGCTCGATGTTCATTTTGTTCAACAGAGACTCAGTCATCCATGGTAGCCAGCACAAGACAAAGAAAGCAACATGAGATCTCCTAGCATTCATAGTCAGGATACTAGTGCAGTGCCTCTTGTGTTGCATAGGCAAGAGGAGTCAGTTGGTGATGGATGCATCGTCTTGATCTTGAGAGGTATATGATCGATTTGTCGATTGATTTCAGACTATGATTTGGAGATAGGCAAGTTGGCAGCAATATCCCAACACCATCCTCATGGGTTTTACTCCTACTTCATTGTTTGATGGTTGTCCTACTTTGCAGATTAGAGTTCTATTAAGGTACACTTTGAGGACAACAACAATTGGAATGGATTGATGATGATGATGTAGACACATCAGTCTTGGCTATAGGTCCAGGCATCATGGGAGATTTGAGCACAAGGCTCTACATCGGTACTTTAGAGATTGACATTGGACAGTCTTATCAAAAGGAGATGGGTTCTTCTATGTCTTGCTCGCTGGACCTTGGTGTTGTTCCAGCCTCTTTTTAGGAGATACATGGCATTCATGATAGTACTCTTCTTACTCTTGAAAGCAAAACAAGATACTTGCAGTTGCTTTCTGATAGAGGTCTCGTTGACAAGGCTGCAAAGGGTAATGTTAATGTTGTGACAAGATCAACTCATCCTGTTTTGAGTCATGAGTCTTCTACTGATGATGGCAGTATTGGATGGGATACACATGACTACTTTGGTATTCCATTGGTTGTAATGTCCCCATTCTCGAAGTGACGGCTTCGAGATGAGAACTAGCTCATTCACAATTCTGGTGAGCTAGCCATCCTGGTGAGGGAATGTCATTTTCGGCTAAAAGATTAATATTTGTTGGGTTTTCTATTGGAGATTTGAAAAGGAGGGAACTATTTTTAAATGAATAAAATCTAATATTTGTTATATTTTATTCCCACTAACATATGCCAGGTCAATTTTATAAAAATATCAAGTGGGTTGACTTTCTTTATGGGAGAATGATAAAGGATATAAATTAGAAGCAAATAAAATATTATTTTATTCCAAGGTAGTCGGCTCGCTTATAAGGAAAATAAAATAATATTATCTCCTCTAGTTGGTCGACTCTTTTTCAAGAATCAAATCTGAATTTGGTTCGTTGGCTGATTTAAAATGAAATCTGATTTTTGTCTTGAGTCAGTTCAGTTGGGCGGTTAAGTGAGAATAAAAGAAAACGTCGATTCTTTTTGGAAAGTATCCAAAAATTGAATTCGAATTGGCACCTTGAAGGTCTCGTGGCTGAAGATTAAATTCAGTTTTATTAGGGTGATGCTCCCTTGGTCTCTTGGGTATGGAGATGGCCCCATCCCTATTTTGTGAGGTGGACATATCCAATGTTCATCATTGATTTAATTGCAGGTTTTGGTAAAGAAATTTCCAACTGGTGGATATAGAATTTTACATTAGGAGCTCGAAATTTTGAAGAAGAAATCAATTTTGAAAGCTCAGAGTTTGGTTGAAGCATTTTCACCCGAGAAGAAATGGCACTTATAGATTAAAAATCGATTGGTAGTCAAGGAGATAGGTTTTACTTTTATCTCAATGCCTAGAAGAATTCGTGGGTTATATTGACTCATTGGTGCGACAGCTAGGAGACATTTGGGACTGGCTTTAATCTGGGCGCACATAGTGAAGGAACGATCATGATTTAAAGACACAAGAAAAGTCAAATCGATTCTTGAGAAGGTTGATTCCCATCCTGGAGCCTAGTCCCTGCATCTGGCATTCAAAAAGACGATTTTGTTGAAGAACGACTGCAGCTACATCGGATTTCTATCTCAGTTTTGGCGTTATATCCAAGTTCCTTCATTTTTGTAGACATTGCATTCACTTTGAAGTTGGGATTATAGAAAAGATTAATTGCTACCCAGCAACAACTTCATATTGTAATCTTGCATTTTATGAAAGTACATCTGCATATTGGATATGCTTGTGGTGGACACTTATTAGCTGTCCAATTGCTCTTGATATTGTAAATCAAGCAGTGACTAAATTGTAATCAAATTGGAGTCCATATCCACCTTTTTGCAATTTCAATTAAGACCCAGTATATTAAATACAATGCAATATCTAGGGGTTACATACGCATTTACCAATTTCGAAGTTCCTCAGTATGTGTTGGGAAGGTTGCAGCAATTGGAGCCTCTAAATCACTTCGAATCTACACTTTCAGAAAGCTCTCTACCGTGATTAGATGCTGCACCCAAATATCTCTCCTATGCCCAAGGAAATCAGATGTAAGCTCCACAAAATCGCTGTTGGGAAGCTAAAGATGGACTGCCTACAAATGAATGTTGTACGGACAACATAGGGAGTCTTAATCAGCTGTTGATAAAATACCTCCCAAATATCCATTGATTTATCAATTAAATCTGCAATTAGAACCCCAAAGAACTATCCAAAAACTCCAAAGCGGATGATTATCTTGATCCTCTGTGATTGCCAAATGAAAGAACACCAAAAACTCTCCAGATTGCGTCTCTCAGCAACGTGGAAAGTGATATTTGCAAAGGATTTCATCTTTGCAAACCTGAAACCACGGGTTTCTCCAGCAAAGGCTCTCCATTCACGTAACAAGCATCCCCAAAAATGAGCCCAATTTCTTCTTTTATTTTCCTTCCCATTTTCCGAAGCTCCTTTTTGCAACGTATCAATTAAATCTTTATTTTACTTCAAAATCTCACTTTAGGCGCCCACATTAGGAGCTTAAAATTAAATTAAATCCTTATGTCTCCAAGTCCCCCTTTTAATTAAGTCCCTTTACGACTTAAAATAACGATAAAGTTAAATATTTAAATTAACTTTATGAAATCGTTATTTTAATTAAATTAATGCCAGACTAATCCAAATATTTAAATCTTCAATTAAACCACATCACCAATGATATTAAGTATGGGAGTACTAAAAATGTGCCCAAAAGGAGAACCATGCTGACTTACTATAAATAGAAAGGGGACATTACAGTTCGCCCTTCCCGAAATTGCTTGTCCTCAAGCAATCTCAACTCAGGATGCTATAAAATATACTCTCCCTCCCATGTTGCATCCTCAAGTAAGTTCTTCCATTTGATCAAATACTCCTTAATAGTCTTTTTACGAAGAATTCTCTTTGCTATCCAAGATGGCTTTAGGAACCAATATTAACTTACCCTCTTCATCCAATGGGGGTAATTCTAATGAAGGAATCACATTCTTACCAAGTTCCTTTTTAAACCTGGATACATGAAACATAGTATGCACCCTGCTATCATTAGGTAGTTCCAGCTCATAGGCAACCTCCTTGACTCTTCTGATCACTCTGAATGGGCCATAACAACGAGGCTTCAACTTCTCTGCTCCACTCTTCTTGAGAGTGGCTTGTCTATATGGCTGTAACCTCACATACACCATGTCCCCAGCTTCAAAACTACGCTCAACTCTATGCTAGTCAGCATATTGCTTTTTTCTGATTTTGTGCCTACTGAATATTCTCCCTCAAAGTTTTCACAATATTCTGACTCTCCTACACAAAATCTCTAACGCAAGGCACTCTGCTATCACCAATGAGCAAATCTAGGAAGTTGGGTGCTTCACATCCATAAAGGGCCATGAAAGGTAACATCTTGATGGACATATGATATGATGAATTGTAACAATACTCACCAAGATGCATCTGATCCATGCCTTTTGCTGCGCTACCACATAATTTTTGAGATACCTCTCCACCCATTTGTTGACAATCTATGTCTGACCATTTGTTTGGGGTTGGTAACTAGTGCTAGGGGTAAGCTCGATCCCACATAACTTAAAGAGTTTCTGCCAAAAGAGACTCAAGAACCTGTTGTCCCTGTCACATACAATGCTCCTAGGCATCCCATGCAACCTAAAGATCTTCCTATAGAAGAGGTCTACCACCTGAGCTGTTGTATAGGTTGTGGAAATAGCAAAGAAATTGGCAAATTTGGTGAGCCTATCCATAAACACATATATACAATCTTTGTTATTCACCTTAGGCAACCCGATGATGAAGTCCATGGAAATACATTCCCATTTCTGATTGGGAATGGGGAGAGGCTGAAGTAGACAAGATGGATATGAATTATCACCTTTGTTTTGTTGGCAGGTGGAACACTCATGTACATACCTAAGAACATCATCCTTGAGTCCTTTCCACGTAAACCTCTCCCTAACTTGTTTGTATGTCTTGAAAATACCCGGATGACCAGCCATAGGTGTATTATGAAGAGTCTGCAAGATTTTCTCCTTCAACTTTGAATTGGGAACCAAATAAATCCTGTTCTTGTAGTAGATCAGCCCATTAACTACTGTGTACCTATCGTCTGAAGAAGTGCCCTCTATAATAGTTGATGTCCAAGCATTCTTGGCTTACTCTGCTGCAATCAGCTCCCTCCAATCAGCAATGATCTCTACTGATGAGTATAAATGTGGTCTCCAAGAAAGTGCATCAGCCACAACATTATTTTTCCCTTCTTAAGCCTGTAACCAATTAACCCACTTCTAATGTCTATCATTCAAGTCCCTTTGATTCATGAAGTGTTTAATGTTGTTGTGGTTTGTCTTAATGATAAATTTTCCTCCAACCAAGTACAGACGGAATTTGGCCAATGCATGCATAATGGCCAACATCTCTTTGTCATAAATTGAATAACTTTTTTCCATTCCTCTCAATTTTCTACTTTCAAAGGCAATTAGGTGTTTCTCCTGCATCAATACCACCCCAATCCCTTCACCTGAAGCATCACATTCAAGCTCGAATGGTTTTGAAAAGTCTAGAATTTCTAAGACTGGACATGTAGTCATCAAATGCTTGAAGTGATCAAAACACTTTTGTGCTGCCTCTGACCATACAAATGCCCCTTTCTTGGTTAAATCTATGAAAGGTG